>OX418227.1:16118375-16585583 GCA_948455865.1 Conomelus anceps | reverse complement strand
CATGTTTCATTTTCTGGCTTACTCTGATATTGATGACGCACTGTTGAGGAATTTTGTATATTATTTTTTAACTTGAGTAAATGTCTCCTGATGGATTTAGTAGTTAGGCACAGTCTTAAATTACTCACCCGAGAATTTAAACTGTATGTATCAGAGAAAATATCGGTCTGTGTTAGTATGAATGAAAATGGCAGAACAAATATTATTTCTTTCATTCCAGATATTGAAGCAATAGTGGCCTCTCGCCACGACATCCCATAACCCATCAGTTGTAACAGCGGTTTCAAAGAGAAATACAAGAATATCCTGCAATATTAAAAAAAATTAAAATGGCAATGTTTTTTTTTTTGTTAAACTAGCTGGCCCGACACGCATTGCTGCGTTCTCATAAAAATTCTACTTCATTTTATTATTCGCCACCTCCCAATAAGGTTACATTTCAAATTAGGAAAGAAGTTAGTCCTAAGGCTCTTCCAGCTGATCATAGTGGCTTCGTTGTTTTCTTAATCACCACCTCTGAATGAAGAAACATTTCAAATTTAAACCTCCTACGACTATAAGGGTAGAAGCTAGGTTTTTGATTTTATTATTTGCCACCTCCCGCTGAGGCTGCATTTCAAATTTCTAGCTGCATTGGTTAACAGATGTCATCAACCTGGCATAATTACATTTCATTATACCCAGTCGTATGTTTCCTACATATTGCAAGGCTCCTACTGAACGGTAGCCTACATGCAAAGTGCAAAGTCTTTTGCTGTTCAAAGACAGCGTAAATAACGCCGCTAAGGGGCCTGCCATATGATTAAAAACAGTTGACTTTTTTTTGTAGATTACGTCTTGGAGACTCCAGTTAAGGAGTATAAGACAAGTCAGATCAACAATATTATACACTAGATACCATAATTACTTCAATTAGTTGAGGTGAGACTTAATTTTGATGTGAAAGGAGCTCTTGTACACTATAAAAAGCTTTATCAACTAAATATTTCTTCAATTGTTTTTTAAATATCTCTATATTTTCAAGACTCTTCAAAAACTGCGGTAGCTTGTTGTAGAATTTCCTACCAATATAACTAGGTTTTTGTTTGAATAAGCTACTATTGTGACTCACCAAGTGATAATCTCCTCGGCTTCTTGTATTATAATCATGTACATCAAGATTTTGGTTAATATCATTCGTTTTTATATATAAAGTAGCTTCATACACATATAAGCAGGGTACAGTTAGGAGACCAAGTCTCTTGAACAACGGCCTACATGAATCTAATCTATTTACTCTTTCTATACACCTAACCGCTTTCTTTTGGATCTTAAACACCCTATCAAGACTTTGTTTTGATGAATTAACCCATACTAAGATAGCATACCTAATATGTGACAGTAAGAGCCCATGGTAAGCTGTAAAAAGTAACTTTTTGTCATTCAATCTAGCGAGCTGTCGCAGGGCAAATACCCCAGATGAAATTTTACTACATATTTTCTCAATGTATGGAGTCCAGGTCAATCGTCTATCCAACATAACTCCTAGAAATGCAATTTTTTTTTCCTGGTCTAATTGATTATTGTTTACAAACACGTTTATAGCCCTATCTTCATTTAAATTATGTTTGTTTTTGAATTGAAGGTATTGGCATTTTTTACTATTTATAGTTAATTTCAACTGATTTAAAAATTGGACAATGGACTGCACACCTATATGGGCACTTATTTCTAAATTATCTAGAATTGAATTGCTGAAAATGAGTGATGTATCATCAGCAAATAAGAGGGCTCCACCACTAATTAATTCTTTAGGTAAACGGTTGACATATAACAAAAAAAGCGATGGACCTAGTATTGACCCCTGAGGCACTCCAGCTTGCACCTCTGAATTATTAGATTTATTCTTTACTATACTATTACCAACTACTGTAGTTAGTTCTACACATTGTTTTCTCCCAATAAGATATGATTCAAACCATTTCAGTTCAACCCCATTTACACTTACATTTTGCAGTATTTCCAATAAAGTTCTATGATTAACACAATCAAATGCCTTTGGCAGATCTAAGAAGATTGCAGTAGCTTTATCACCTGAATCTATTATATCTATTAGTTTTTCAACTAGAGAAACTATGGCTGTTTTTGTTGATCTCCCTTTCTGGAAGCCATGCTGTTCGTCACAGATAAAGTTAGCTTCTTGAAGGTGCAGAAATAACCTATTTAGAACTACTCTTTCAAAAATTTTACTTATTACATTTAAAATACTAATGGGCCTATAGTTTTCTACCTTTTCTCTATCACCACCTTTGAAGATTAGCAAGATCTTCCCCTCTTTTAAGTTATCTGGAAAAACACCTTGTTCTAATGAATGATTGATCAGATGAATCAAAGGGTCTAACAATTGATCTTTACATTCTTTCAGAATTTTACTGGATACCCCATCCATTCCTACAGTTTTTTTATTATTTAAACTATCAATGATATTTGACAACTCGTCTTGGCATACTGGGTGGAATTTTAATTCGTTCTGAATCCCCTCAGTATTCCTCATGTTTGCATCACTAATTCCTGTATTAAGAGATTTTTGAAGATCCTTAGCAACCAGTTGATAATTAATATCTGTTAACGAAATTACAAATGTCTACACTATCATCAATATATTTGTTATTTTCGTTAATTATTCTGGGGACACTAGTACACTAGTATAAGCATCTACATGAGCTACTTGCTTATTTTTGTTTATTACATCCCACACTGCTGTGTTAAAGTACACACTATTATTCAAAATTTCAGCTGTTTTCTTACATTTCGCTCTTTTCACTTCTCTTGTATAATTTTTCTTTAGAGCTTTGTAATTATCTTCACTTAACATATTTCTAGATAGTTTGAATTCATCATATGCATCTTTAACCCTATTGCTTTCTCCAAGGATATCATCAGTTATCCACTCTTCAATCTTGTCTAATTTGTTCTTTGCAGGGACTTTTTTAACTGGACAACTCATAGTAATATGAAACCTTAAAATATTAATGAAACTATCATATTTGTCATTTAAACTATTGCTATTGTAATCCCTACTCCAGTTTTCTTGTAGCAGATTCTACTTCAAACAATCGATATGCCCCTGTTCACATTGTTGAATTTCTTTCATTACTCTACTCTTTTTAATTGATTTATGACCTTGCAACCCCACCTCTAAGATTTGATAGTCATGATCAGATAGTTCCGAGCTGCCTAATCTTGTTTTAGAGTAATCTATATTAGTAAGGATGTTATCAATTGTTGTTTGTGATGTTCTTGTGACTCTGGTATATTCATGAACTTTTATTTCCAAGTTATTCATGCATATGATATCCTTTAAATCTTCTGTCATTTTATTCTGTGTTGCAAAGTCTGTATTGAAATCTCCCGCTACAATAACGTTTGTAAAACGAGTAGTAGTAATCTCTAAAAGCCTATTGAATAGTTCACAAAAATTGTTCCATTCCCCATTTGGTGACCTGTAAATACCTAACACCGCTACTTCGAAATTATTGTCGATTTTTACTCTCAAACCAGTAACTTCTAAATCCATTTCCACAGCAAATTTCTCTACATATTCTAAATTAAATGTTTGCATATTCTTAGCATTTTTAGTGAAGATAGCTACTCCCCCACTTCGATGAGATGTCCTGCAATACGACGTTTTCAATGAATAGTTTGGAATATTAAGTTGTGACAATTCATCTTCTTTTAAACCATGCTCTGTGAAAATAGCTATATCAGGAGCCTCTTCTTAAAAATATACTTCGATTCTATCTATTTTGTTACGAATGTATTGAATATTCTGATGGAACACAGTGAGTACCGGTACTTCCCTATCATCCCTTATTACTTTATCGTTGCTTTTGCTTATTGAAGTAGATTTACTTAATCTCTTAGAATCTTGAGAGCCTATCAGATTGCTACAAGAGTTCCTTCCACTAATGCTATCCTGATTTTTTGATCGATTAACGTCTTTTAATACAATTGAAGATATGAATTTATCATCTGAAACTAGTTTCCCTTCCCGGTTTTGAGCCGCTTTACTAAAAAAGGTTCGTTAGATGATTGTTTAGGAGAATTATTGACAGTAGATTGCAAACGACTTTCAATCAGCTCTGCCAGCCTATTACAAAATATTACTTTGCCAGATTGATTTAGATGTAGACTAGATTGATTAGTGAAGTTTTGTTTTTTCAGCCTTTCATTTAGAAAACAAATCCCCAACTGCTTAGAATTCTTATTTTTTAGGCTGTTGATTGTATTATGATTATGAATTGATTTATTTGTTGACTTAATGGCTTCATTTAGCTCTGGCCTATCAAACCTATACGGAATTGTACTTATTATTACATTAGTTTTTTGGCTGAGTGGCACAATCTCTTTAATTTTTTCATTTATTTCAGGAAGATGTTTTAGATTAGGTTCATTTATATTGTTTGAGCCACCCAGTACGTACTATTAGAAAATCGTTTTTTCCAAAATCTTTAGTTTGTTCCTGTGCTGACTCTACGATTGCGTTTATAGGGGCACTTGGTTTGAAAAAGCTCTGAACTTCATACTTATTTTTTAATCTTTTATTTAGTAGGTCACTACAGTCTCGTCCATGACTGGATGTCAAGAGCAGTACTCTACCTTTCCTATCGTTATTTGCCCTTACTTTAGTTTTGGTTGCTGTTTGCAAAACCTGACTATACGTTTTTGTTTGACCATTTCTATTTATTTTTTCCCCATTTGATTTAGGTTCTACTTTTTTTGTATTGATCAGAGGTTCAGATCTTACATTAGCCAAGTTTATTTTTGATTTTAATATTTCGATTTCCTCTGACATAGAGGAGATCTACATTGACTCGTGAGATTTAGTATTTCAGTTTTATGGTCTTCCTGCTGCAATTTTACAATAACTTCCAGAGATTTTATGTGATCCACTAACCCTATTCGTTTCTAATTTTGTTTTCAATTTGGTGTGATCACTCAATAGTTTAACAACCTTTTCTTCTACATCTACAGTAGCTTTAAGAGCTGTTGGAGATTTTTTTGTTAATAATTGCTGAGATCGCGTAGCTACCTGAGCTTTAGTTAAACAATTGGATTTAGATGCCTTGTTTGGACTCTTTTTCCTAGCTAAAAATTGTTTTCAATTGATTTTAGTTAAATGTTTAATGAAATATTACTTAATTTATTACAATTGTCAACTTGAGACTATTTAATTACAAGAAAATTTATCAATATCGGTACACCTAACCTCGAAAATAGAATTTGACTTTTTATTTAAATACTTTAACTTATATTAGACAAGTTAATGATGTAAATTATTAAGATATTATAAATACTAATAATAATAAACAAAAATACTACTTATCCGTTCGAATTAATATTCTATGCTTCAAAATTCGCAGAGCCTGTTCTGACAACGTATGCACAGTACCACTGCTACTGCACGTGTTACTGCGACTTCTATCAGCTGTTCCTTTAAGCTGTTTGGCCGGCAAGTTCAGTAGGTTAGGTCTATAAAATGGATTAATTAATAATAATTATTAGCTCCCCTATTAAAATTTATGGTCAGAAACCATCCCCAATATTCACACAACATATTCTCAAAGTTTCATGCCGATCTGTCAAGTAGTTTTGAAGTCTATAGGGAACATACATACATACATACAGACAGACATTCATTTTTATATATAGAGATAATTAATAATAATAATATAGAGTAACTTATGACTGGCACAGGTCTGGTGTCAGAGTTCTCAGGTTGCATCTGAACGAGTTCAAGGCCTATACCGTGACTTAACGAGTGTTTTTAGGTAGCCGTGACCAAAACACGTTATTTTAGTGATGATACAAATGCATTCACCAATAATTCAACATGAATAACTAATGTATTAAGTACAATAGCAATAATAATAATCAATATAAAAGTAATTGGCTAATAGCAGTGTTTCCTAACCTTTTTTCCTGGCGTACCCCATCACAAGATGAAAATATTTTGCGTACCATTCAAGGTCGATTCACACACATCAGTTACGGTGCGTCACAGTCACAGTTCCGTCTCAGTTCAGTCACCGGCACATCCAATGGTAATCACCTCATTCAGATCACCTACATTCACACACAACAGTCAAGTCTCAGTCTTTCTAGAAGCCACGGTCAGTGATTGTCAGTATGTGTACAAATATAGTCAGTTTAAATCATTAATTGGGTACAGTGTGAACTGAATTGGCATGACAAAGTTTTATGATGAAGAATTGGCTATAATAGCCTTAGGTTTGGATGACGAAGTGGAGGAGCAAAGAAAAGTTAGACACAAATGGGTACCTAAGGCTTGGAAGAAAAAGAAGACTGAGGGAGAGTTCGTGACCTTATTTAAAGAGTTGGTGGATGATGAATGGAAATTTTAAAATATTATAGAATGTCACAAAATTCTTTCCATGTATTACGCAATAAATTAAAAATCATATTTTTCGCACTTGTATCCTTAAACTTGGAGTCTGACAGATATAACAATTCCCCATGTTGCCACATACACTCAATCAATGTTTCATTCATTTTTTTATTTTTTTTTTTTAAATACTCGAGTATATATGTATATAAAAATACTCGAAACACTATAGATGGGTGTTTAAGATCCAAAAGAAAGCAGTAGATGTATGGAAAGAGTAAATAGATTAGATTCATGTAGGCCTTTGTTCAAGAGACTTGATCTCCTAACTGTACCCTGCTTATATATGTGTATGAAGCTACTTTATATGTAAAAACGAATGATATCAACCAAAATCTTGACATACACAATTATAATACAAGAAGCCGAGGAGATTATCACTTGGTGTGTCACAATAGTAGCTTATTCAAACAAAAACCTAGTTATATTGGTAGGAAACTCAACAACAAGCTACCGCATTTTTAAAGATTCTTGAAAATATAGAAATATTTAAAAAACAATTGAAATAATATTTATTGATAAAGCTTTTTTATAGTGTACAAGAGTTCCTTTCACATCAAAATTAAGCCTCGCCTCAACTAATTGATATAGTAATTATGGTATCTAGTGCATAATTGTTGATCTGACTTCACGGTTGGGGGGTTTGGTTCAGGGTTTTTTTGGATTTTAATGGGGGGAGTACGTGGGTTTTAGTGATAGGGGGGTTGGAATTTCATTGGGGGGAGTCCGTGGGTCATAGTGGGAGGGGGGCTGGATGAGTTAGTTTAAGGCATTTCATTTATTATTTTTTTATTGACATGCTTTCATATCACTTGGTAATTGTATATTATTGATCAAGTGTGACCTTCCTGTATACTCATTCCCGCGCACAGGCAGTATTTTTTAAATAAACATGAATTTGAATTTGACTTGTCTTATACTTCTTAACTGGAGTCTCCAAGACGTAATCTACAAAAACAAAAGATGCCGTCCGCCAGGCGTCCAAACAACTTGAGAATATCGTAAAGAATAAATCTTGCTGTGACTGTCTACTGACTGGCGACTGGCAATAGCCTGAACATAGACTGACGGACTGTCGACAAGTGTAGACATCGTAACTGGAAACTCGGATAGGAATATATTTTTAGACTGTGGCGAGACGGATAGCTCGGAACTGAGACGCGCCGTGAATGATGTGTGTGAATCGGTAATGATGTTATTACCTGGTACTAAATTGTATAATATGCTTGACTCCATTCTACCCAACTCCTTAAGCCCTGCTATAAGACTTACCACTGAAATTATTAGAGTATTTTGAACTTAACCGCCATAGAGCCTATGTTGACTTGATCTATGTAT
Source organism: Conomelus anceps (assembly GCA_948455865.1). Classification (NCBI taxonomy): domain Eukaryota; kingdom Metazoa; phylum Arthropoda; class Insecta; order Hemiptera; family Delphacidae; genus Conomelus; species Conomelus anceps. Next base: position 16,577,800 of record OX418227.1, on the reverse strand, counting down.
CTGTGTGTGTGATCAATAAACCAACACTTCTCGGCGTAACCGCGCTTTGTCTACTTCATTTATAGGTTATGGACCCAGGAAGCTCTAAAAATGAGTTATTTTATTGATTTTAATCACTATGGTTGTTTTTTATAAGTGTAAAAATGTCAAAGTGAGTTATTCTCAGTGAAAATCGGACTGGAAAAGGATTTACAATCGAAAACTTCTGTGTGAAAATTCGACGTCGCTGTGTGCCACATGATGTGCTTTGTGCTAACATAAATGAACTTGAAATTGGTAAATGTACAATTTATTTCGGACAATTTAAGCCTGCAAAATGAATTCTTCCGACTTAATTACGAGATTCAACGGGACAAACTACAAACAATGGTTATTCCAAATGAAGTGTGCTCTTAGAGCTAAAGGTTGTTTGGACGTTGCCTTTGGCAAGGAAACAAAGCCACTTGCTGATAAAGAACTAGCGGATTGGAATAAAAAGGACGCGAATGCAATGTTTACTCTATCAACGGCTATGGACCAGAAACAAATTGTGTTAATTGAAAATTGTGAAACATCGTTTGAAATAATACAAAAACTTGATTCGATTTACTGCCAAAAATCTGAAATAAACAAAATGCTAATAATAGACAAATTTCATCAGTATAAAATGAACTCTTGTGATAATGTAGCTACACATATCAACAAAATTGAAGGACTGGCCAAGGAAGCTAGGGATATAGGTGAAACTATAAGTGAACTTTCAATAATTACAAAAGTTTTGAGCACCCTACCATCCAAGTACAGGACGGTAAGACAAGCATGGTTTTCTATGCCGGATGATAAACAGACAATTGCCAATTTAACTTCAAGACTTCTGGATGAAGAACGAGCTTTAGCGGAAGAAGAGACCAACGATCAAGCCCTTGCAACTTCCATTCAAAATAAGAAACCGTTTCCAGATAAACGAACTTTAATCTGTTATAACTGCCGTGAAAAAAATCATATCGCTAGAAACTGCAAAAAGCCTAAGACCTTTCAATCTACTCGTGAAAATCATGAACCAAGTGACAGAAGATTTAGATCTATGCGTGAAAACGACAGCAGATTTCGATCTACACGTGAAAATCATGACCAAAGAGACTACAGATTTCGATCTACACATGAAAATCACGACCCAGGAGACAAAAGGAAGCAGAATGAAGGAAATTTTTCAGCATTCAATGCAACTGAAGAAACCAACCTAGACTCAGAAGTTTGGATACTCGACAGTGGAGCCTCTTCTCACATGACGGGGAACGGCAAATACTTTGAAGAAATTCAAGAGTTCAACAATGCAAAGACAGTCATACTTGGAAGTAATCTCCGCCTTCCTATTAAAGGACAAGGTACTGTAAAAATCCAAAAATTGATTGAAGGTGAGTGGTTCGACTCCATTATTACCAATGTTCTTTATGTACCGAGTTTAAAAAGAAATCTCTTTTCAGAAGGTCAATTAACTAAAAAGGGTATGACTATTATTAAGGAAAATGATACAGCAAAAATTTATCACGACAAAAAACTTGTAGCTGAAGGAATTCGTACTGAAAATAATTTGTATAATATGTTGTTTAAAACTGTATTGCCAAAAAATATTGAGCTTCTTTTAACAAGTAATAAATCTGTTGCAAATCTTAAACTGTGGCATGAAAGATTAGGACACTTGAATTGCAGAGTAATTAAAGAAATGGTTTCTAAAGGATTAATTAACGGTATTGAAATTAATGACACTGAGAAATTTTTCTGTGAAGGCTGTACGTTAGGAAAACAACATAGATTACCTTTTACTGTAGGAAATTCATGGAAATCTTCCAAGCCAGGTGAAAGAATTTTTAGTGATGTCTGTGGACCCATGTCAGTACCTTCTATTGGAGGAGCCAATTATTTTATTTGTTTTAAAGATGATTGCTCAGGATACAGAGTTGTATTTTTTATTAAGAATAAATCTGATGCATTTGATGCTTTCAAGACTTATGTAAATAAACTTCAGAACATGTATGGACGTACACCAAAGTATTTGCATACAGACAATGGAACTGAATATGTCAATAAAACGTTTGAAAATTACTTGCATGCAAATGGTATTGAGATTGAAAGAACAGCAAGGTATACTCCACAACAAAATGCTAGGGTTGAAAGGGATAACAGAACAATTATGGAAATGACTCGTTGTATGTTATTGTCAAAAAATTTACCTAAAAATCTATGGGCTGAAGCAGTGAATACAAGTGTATACATTTTGAATAGATCAGGGACATGTCAAACCCCAAACTCTACTCCCTTTGAGGTATGGACAGGTAAAAAACCTTCATTGAAACACTTGAAAATATTTGGTTCAGAAGCCTATGCATTGATACCGGATTGTAGAAGAAAGAAATTGGATCCTAAATCAAAGAAAATGATACTAGTTGGCTATGACAGAAATTCAAATAATTATAGACTAATGGACCCCATAACACACAAAATAGTAGTTACTAGAGATGCATTATTCAATGAAAATGAATTCCCAGAATATGACAATGTAGATTTTGACAAAAGTAGATTTTATATTGATATAAATCAAGAACAAAAATCACAGGATAGCGAGAGAGAATTATGTAATGAAGATGTAAGTAGAAATCAAGAACAAATCGAGGACAATGAAGAAGAGTTGAATAATGAAATTTTGGTTAATGACAACAATTCTAATGAGAATGAACAAGGCTATGAGCAAGAAGGAGAAGAAAATAAACTGAATCTAAGACCAAGAGAAATTTTAAGAAAACCAAAGAGGTTCATTACTGAGTGTAATGAAGCAATTGCTTTGTATGTAGAGTCAGATGAAGTACCTATAACGTTCACAGAAGCAATGAAACAAGTAGAATGGAAAAAGGCAATTGAAAAAGAAATTGATGGACTAGAAAAATTGAATACGTGGACACCAGTAGAATTGCCAAGAGGGAAGACAGCCATAGAAACAAAATGGGTTTTTAGGAATAAAGATAATGGTATTAAAAAGGCCCGATTAGTAGCTAAGGGATTTCAAGTTGAGGATAAAGGAAATAATATTTATGCTCCTGTAGCTAAGATGAGTTGTATTAGGATATTTTTAACTGTAGCCTTGTTGAGAAAACAAAATATAATTCATATGGACATTCCATCAGCTTTTCTGAATGGAAAACTCAATTCTGAAGTTTACATTTTGCCGCCAGAAGGAATTAAATGTGACAAAAATAAAGTTTTGAAATTGAATAGAGCCTTGTATGGACTCAGAGAGTCGCCTAAATGCTGGAATGATGAATTTAACAATTTTGCTAATGAACTTGATTTCAAACGTTCCAATCATGATTTTTGTTTATATATTGGTAATGGTGTAAACATGTTAGTCTATGTAGATGACATTTTAATTGCTGGTGAATCTGAGAATGTAATTATAAACTTGCAAAAGAAATTCAATGCTAAGTATATGGGTGAAATATCACATTTCTTAGGCATAGAATTCAGGAGGAGCATTAATGATTTGAAATTGTATCAATCTAAATTCATAAAGAAACTTCTTGGAAAATTTCAGATGATTGAATGTAAAGGTATGAAGACTCCTATGGAAAAAGGATTAGATTTGTCAAATAATAATGAGATGATTGATGTTCCTTTTCGTGAATTAATTGGAAGTCTTATGTATATTGCAACTAGTACAAGACCTGACATAGCATTTAGTGTTAGTTACTTGAGTAGATTTCTGGACAAACCTAGTGAAAAAGTATGGAAAGCAGGAAAAAGAATCTTAAGATATCTGAAAGAAACACAGAATTGTAATCTCACATTTCAATCAAATTCACCTGAGTTATTGCAGGGTTTTAGTGATGCAGATTGGGCAGGTGATAAACTTGATAGGAAGAGTACAAGTGGTTGCTTAGTTCTATTTGCTGGAAATCCTGTGTCATGGTTTTCAAGAAAACAAAATTGCGTTGCACTGTCAACCGCAGAAGCTGAATATTTGGCTGCTGCATCCACAGCCACAGAATTAATGAATTTGAAGGGAATTGCTAATGACTTAGGTTACAATTGTAAAACTTATCTATCTATAGACAATCAATCTGCCATACAAATGACAAAAAATTTTGAAAACAGCAAAAGAAGCAAACACATTGATATAAAGGCTCATTTCATTAAAGACATTATAAATAAAGGTATATTAAGTATTGATTATGTTAGAAGTGAGGAAAACTTGAGCGACATTTTGACTAAAGCACTGTCATATGACAAATTTTTCAAATTGAGACAAGAGTTGAAAATTGTATGATTTCTTTTAATAACTTTTTGTATTCAATATTTGCTTTGTATTATCTATACTTGCATTGTAATCATTCTATTTGCACTATAATCGTTCTATTTGCATTGTGTTCATTATTTTATTTGAATTGTACTTGACGATTTTCTATTTTTTGTAAGCACATAAAAATGAAATCGAGGAGGAGTATTAGAGTATTTTGAACTTAACCGCCATAGAGCCTATGTTGACTTGATCTATGTATCTGTGTGTGTGATCAATAAACCAACACTTCTCGGCGTAACCGCGCTTTGTCTACTTCATTTATAGAAATTCATTTGAAAAAATTTCTATGGTTGAGTTCCCTTCTTGCTGAAAATATATCATGTGCATGTAAAATCAATCAATTACAAAATCAACTTATCTTCAAATATGTGTTTCCCTATAGGAAAACCTGTGTGGGAACACTTCAATACATAATAAATCATATAGCTTACTGAAACCTATCATGCATGCACACACTCATACACACGTCCACTCGTACTCTTTCACACAAAATAACTAGATTACCGTATCTCGCTGCTTATACTTAAGCCTAGGAGACTTAGGAGACTTCCTCTCTAAAAATTTAAAGAGCTTTTCACGAGGTTTTCGATTCTAATTTAAAATTTTGTGAAAAGCAGTTTTGGGCAATAGCATGTTGTATTCACATTGATTGTGTGTTAGTTAAATGAATAAAGAAATAAAGGGAGAGTTAGAGGACTGTGGTTTCTATTCAAGCCAAGATTATAGAGTATTACAAAAATCCTAAATTAATATAGCCTGAATAGAAATAATACATTAAATTTAACATTGGACAAATCCAGATGCCCCCATGATGGGAGGCCAGTGGATGCTTAAACACCTATTTATCTACCTATTGTCAAGAAGAGTTTGAAGAAACAGCGTAGTGTGAATACGGTTCAAAAAAGAGGTTAGAATAATTGAATTGAATTATTGCCAAATTCAGAGTGATATGATGTTATACAGTACATAATGGTTCAGAAATGATGCATTTAATATTAAAAAATAACTATGAAAGATCATATTTTTGTGCGACATTTTTGTAAGGCAACATCTTTGACTGTGACTGCAAATTGCAGCCTCCATGTTGCAAATATTAAATAAGTAAATCTTTTATAACATCCTTCACACACCGAATATAGTTTTATATCTAACAAAGCTTCAACTTACCTAATAGCATAAGTTGATAGGTAATAAGAGACAGGCTTCCAGTAGGAGATGATGCCATCAAACGCTACACGTATAGTGTAGTCATGGCCGACAATGATGCCAAGCCACAATGTCAACAATGAATGTACTATGTGTGTCACCCAACTCAATGCAGTCATTGTCATTTCTTTGAACACCAATTTTGTCTGCATGTAAAATGAAAATGCGATAACAGATAGTGCACTGGAGCCGACTGGAAGAGAAATTACAAGAAAATATTTATTGGTAATTGCAACTTTGGAGGTGAATAGCAAGAAATACTGATAGAATTTGATTACATGTGAAAACTTTGAAGTTAAAATATTAGGCAAGATGCTTGAGATATTATTTTGATTAGTATAACGTTGTAGGTGAATAACAGAGTAGAGGAAAGTATCGTGAGTAGAATAGTTTATTTACATATGAAAACTTTGAAGGCAAATAATCAAATGATATATTAGTAATATTATTCTATTCATCGTTTAGTAATGTAACTGGCTTGAAATATCTTCCGGCATGGCAGCTCCTTATCTACAGAAAGGTTATAAATCTCTTGCCTTATCTCAAGCAAGCACCTGTTGTTCTCCTTCCCCTCTCTTTGCTATCTCACTCTCATTATTACGTCAAATGCGTTTCTAGTATATTCGAGCAAACACTATTTATATCTGAAGAATTCTAGATCAAACAAAAATCTTATAAAAAGGGCTGTCCTTGTGAGCAGTCAAGTCAGTTGTTGTTCGGACGTTCAAATGTGATAAACAATATAGTGACAGTATACAGTGCTGTAAGAGTGATTGATAAAAGCCATGACAGGCTGTGCTTCATAAGTGTTCAGTTTATTCTTGAGTGTTTTGACCGTTTGTTAGACATTTATTTTCAAATCATTGAACCATTATTATTAAATTATTGATCGGCCTATTGACAGTTAGTGATTAGTTTTTGTACAGTGATATAGTAAATTCGTTATTAGTTGAACGTTATTGAACTGTTTGCTTCTTTACTGCTTTTCTTGTGTGATAATTGACTGATTAGTGCGTGTTCTAAGTTAATTGTGTAAATAAATTTCAAGTGTTACTTTTAAGTGTTGCCAGCATTATTTTAGTGATAGAACCCGTAACAGTATGAGTAAACCCATAATAAGAGTTAAGATGATGGGTGATAACTGTGAAGTCAAGCACATGCTTTTGGACACAGTGGATCTGCGGCGATAAGCGCACGAAGAATAGATAATCAAACGCCTTTAATGTGACTGCTGGCATCAATTGCCTTCGCTCTATCATTGACGCTCCACTAAAACGAGTAAGGTTGAAATACAACCTTTATTAATGGTATTGCACAAAATATAATTGCGTCTATGGAACTCTTTACGGGGAAATACATAAATTGATTTCAGTATTATTAATGTACTTACTAGGCAACGCAAGCGAAACGAAAACTATAACGTGAGCCGTCGCCACTGTCATTGTTGTCTCAGATGCATCATCAAACTTCACATATCTCAATGCCGAAGTCAAAATAATTCCACAAGCAACTCCAAAAACAGCACCCCAAGAGAAATTAATGAATAATTGTACCAGCAGTCTGTATGCTGAAAAATAGAAACCAGGGCAGAGAAAAATATATAGAAATCGAGTACGAAATAAATTTCAAAAATAAAATCAATAATAAAAATATTGATAGTAGAAGTGGAAAAATCAAGTCTATGAAAAAACAAACCAGATTAAAGAAAAAAAATTATAAAAATAGAATTATAATTAGGAAAATAATATAGATGAAATAAGTTTGAAAACTAGAACGCGACCCCTGGTAGCGCTTCACCTCAAAAGCGAAATGCATTCCTCCAGTTTAGTGAGAAAATTTTGAATTAAAATAGAAATACAGCGTCAGTTTTGATATTAGATTGTAAAAAACCTAACAATAAAGATAGGCCTATAATGACAATAGAAATGTAAAAATTCAATTCAAGAAAAATCCCTGGATTACAGAGAATGTTTTGTTTCTATTACTGTATTTCTTTGTTTAGAGTTAACAAATGTTTAGGGTTATTTTTCTTTATACTGTTTTCATGTGATTTTCCAACTATTTTGGTATTTCATTGTTTAAAGTTAATTAATATTTAGGATTATTTTTCTTTATGCTTTTATTTCATGCCGTTCTCTTATTGTATGTATTTTGACTTATTTCTTTGTTAGCTTAGCGTTTAAATTTTTGTTTTGTGATTTCCTTGTTTGTTTTTAGTCAATATAATGTATTCAATGAGGTTTGTTTTAGCATTTGCTGTAAGCCTCTATTGTCTGTAATTTTTAAGTACAGTATGTATTATAAATAAATAAATGAATTTTCTGAAAAAAGAAAAGAATGAAAACAAATTTGAGGACTAAGAGTGGAAGGGAGATGTCACCATTTTTCATTCATTCTTGAAAACAGGCTGAACATCGATTTTTGACACACTCAGAATTTACAAGCTTAAAAAATGTGTTATTAGTTGTTAAAATAAAATCATTCAAAGGAAATTACAAAACTAAAATCTAGTTAGTGAATAGCAGTGGTATACCGTAGCTAATTAAGGTTTAAATTTGAATTGCATTTTGAAATTGTTTTTACATTCAGTGGTGCTACAAAATACCAACTTTTCAAAAATGTATGAACGATCAGATTGATTTAGGCCCTTATCGATGAATTTTCCTTAGCTCGAGATAAACTTCAAATGCATTATTATTACTAGTTACATAGAACCACAGCTCAGGTAGCATGCAACACATCATTAGGTTCAATTAAAAGCATCAGGGAGGGTCATACGACCACTCGAGCTTTGGTAAAAAAATAATAATTCACACGTGCTTTTCAAGTTTCCCATGAACAATAGGAGCCTCAAGGTATTTCCATAAATCCAGACCTTACTCACGGTATCTACCAGCAGAGTTTGGAGAAGACTACGCTTATACCATATAATATTAGAAACTATTCAGAGTATACTTGTCTTTTCCTGAACTAAATATAAAACAATATAATATCAAAAGTGACTGTATTTCTATTTAAATTATGATTTTTACTCACTTACATAATTTTTTACTACATTAAAATATAAAGGAGCGTGTCCATCACAGAAAAGAGTCTAAACGAAGTCAATCATCAATTTATTGCAGGTTGGTGTTCACCATTGCTTTTGTGACTCTCCGACACTGCTTTCATCCATTAAGGGGCCCACACACTAGCGAGTATGGCTCGCGAGTAAGACTCGCGTGTCTGGCTCGGCGAGTAAGACTCGGAAGAAAATCACCACTAACGTGTTGTGAACTTCCCGAGTCCGGCTCGGCTACTTTTCAAGGTCGACTGGAGTGCGCCCGTGTTAATTCTGATCCATATAGCTCATCTAATCTCAAAATCTTTAAATTACAATCAATATCTCATTTGGAAGGTCATTTTGTGCTCTAGGTCTAGAGAGAGTATTGGTTTTGCTAAAATTTCATAATTCTTGAAATTTGATTATTATATTATTATTATTATGAAATGTTTTATTTCTTCTAATTTTTTTCTGACATAAGAGAAAAAGATGTCAGAGCGTTTATAGGCACGATTTATGTTTTTTATAACAATTATTTTCCCACCTCTAAGTATCTTTCTTATAGATCTATAACATAATTATAGGTATAGATATAGATCTATAATTAGGGAAGTGATAGCCGCGAGGCGTAGCAGGTATCTGTTCAATCAGATAGAGATAAGCTGCGTTCTCGTAGGTCCTGTTTGTAACGGTGACCGATTAGATTGGCCAGCAAAAAAGAGACTGTTCTCTGCTGTAAAATCACTTCCCGGTGGTTCGGAACCCACCTAAAACTTTAGATCCAACTCATCAATCACCATCATCCAACTCATTACCCACGCACAGGTATCAGACTTATGTGGGCTTCATCCTCAGAAGAAGAAGAACATCTACAATTAAATATGCAGTATTATGGGGCCCGGGCCCCTGGCTACGCCACTGCCTCAGCGCCTGTAATACTGATACAGTATCCAGTTCCTTTTGTGTCGGTTTCTCATTGTCGAGACACAATTGTCCAGCTCTTGATCCGAATTTTTCCAAAACCTTCACTCTGTAATCTATAATATTGTCGTGACGGGATTACCGGTCAAATTCAGGTAGTCCAGCTGTTTTAGAGGCCCCGAAATTTCAGAACTAAAAAATTCTAAAATAACTAATAGATAAGGACTTATCTATTAGTTATTTGAGAATTTTAGAAGGACTTATCTATTAGTTATTTGAGATTTTTTTATTTCTGAAATTTCGGGGGGGCCCGGGCCCCCCCCTGGCTACGCCACGAAGGGTTCTATCTGTTTTGTTGTATTATAACGAGCAGATTACAGAAACCCTGTTTGTGTAATGGAATATAGCTACAGTTATAGTCAGATTAATGCATTTTTCAAATTTTTCCTCAATATTTACTCATATAGAAACTTGTTAGGTGCTCAAATGGATAATTTTTTATTTAAAATGAATTACGAAATCGAATAAAACATGTTAGAAAACTGTGACTACCATAATTATTTATTTATTACATTAAATAAAATGCAATTTTCAAGTTTGAAGTGGATTAACTTTGTTAATTATTGATAAATCATCTTTTTGAATAAACTCATCTTGTAGAAAATTTAGTTTTGAAGTTAAAATTCAGTATAACCCACTAGCTTGAACGCACCCAAAGTTCATAAAATTGGGATTTTATAAATGAAAACACACAAATAAATGCAAGTTCTATGCAAGCGTGTAAAATCAGTGTGCTATGATCAAAAACAATTTCGATTTCATGAACTTTGGGTTGGGTGCGTTTTAGGCTAATGACATAAATTTTTGAATCTTATAATAATAATTAGTATTAATTTTGAGATTCAGTACATAAGTTAAGTATGATTAGTTCCAATTCAAGGATTTTGACTCAAAATAGTCACAGATCAAACTTTATCATTTCAAACCTGGCCAACTAGGTTCTTGGGTGGTAATTTTTCAAAACTTTCTTTTGAACTTTAGAGCCTAACAAGTTGTCTAGTTTTGCTTTTCACACCACTAAATTTAAAAAATAATCCGGACCCTCCTATACCCCAAACCCCCCTTGGTGAGCCCCCCCCCCCCCCCCCCGAAATTTGATCCTGGCTAAGCCACTGCGTTTTTTCTACTCGTATAACAGCTCCATTTTTTATTATCAGCATCAGCGTTTTATCTGTCGCGTCAAAGCTGCCCATATAACATGGGCCTAACAGTATTTTCTTTAGCTCAAAAGATACAGGATTTAACTAGTAACTTATTTTATTACTGTCGGGAATAATCAGTTTGTCTCCAAGTTTTGGTTTTTATGGTCAGCAGTGAGTAATCAAAGTAACTACTACTCAGAAAATACATTAAATTTTGATAATTAAATTTTAATAATTACAATCATTTATCTTGTTTAATGTGTTTTTAATATAATTTTATTGTTTATTAATATTTACAATTATTGTTGACTGTTTGTTAGTTTTCATACTTACGTTAGTTGTAGTGAATGCACGTTTTTATAATTTATAATCTAACATATAAACTAGCACTGTATTTCTATTATAATAATGATGTCTACTATAATTTACAATCAGGCAATTATGTTTGTGCTATAATTAGAATTATTAAATTTGTCCCTGTTCGACTTATAAATTCATTTTTGAAACAACAACATGTAATAATGTCATAATAGTACGGTACTTTTTGAACTGAATTGTTTCATCTTAGTTTTGTATGTAATTTTATATTAATAAATTCCACCATAACTTGACTTTGGATAACTTTGGGATTTGTGATTTTTAAACGATAATTTGATTTATTTTATAAAATGTTTAAAATTTATGACCGAAATATAGTGATTTTTCTCAGTACCCGATTCAATAGAAAATATTCTTCCTAACGTACAACAACAATCTTATATTTATTTTATTAGTATTTTGTACACGATTTGATAAAGCAGCATAATATGTCAGTGTGTTGCTTTTTACTTTGATTGAAACTTTGCAAAACAGAATCGTGTTACATTATTCCAATAGTAATAATTGACTAATTCCTAAGAATATTCAAATTTATTTTTATGTACAGATTTTCTTGGAAGTAATCTAAACCTAATACTGATGCATTTCCTTGTACCTGAAATAGTTTTAGTTTGATTAAATAATTGCTGTAATTCGTATTGACTTGAACTATGATTTATAATAGAAATAGTAGGTTATTTTATAGAGTAAACTGAAATCTACATGCCCAAGTTCTGCTGTGTAACTTCCTATTCAAATCTTATTAACTGAGATATTTATCTTTTCAAAATTAGTTGAATATTCTGTTATCTTATATGACTTGTAATTTCGACTGTAGTGAGATTTATAATGAAGTCTCATTTTAATTTCAAAGTTAAATGAATATTATGCTATTTGATATAATTAGGAATTTCGATTTTAATAAGATGTGTAAGTCATTTGATACGAATAAGAGTATTAGCTTCATTATTCAACTAAGATAAAAATGGAAGATTGAAACATGTTATTAGAAAATAGTTTATAATTTTAATGATAAAATTTAAATTAATGAAGTTGAATTTTTTAATCATGATTTTTCCCTCCTTCAGTATTTTTCTTTCTAAGTTTATCCAGAGAACGGTATCCTTGAATGATATTATGTAAAAGATTATACGAGATCAGGCTTCAAAGTTTTATTGGTTGGGGGGGGGGGGTTTAAGGTAACACGGTTGAATTGGCAGCTAGGCCTAATTGTTAAGTTTATCCAACTATGAGCCAGTTGCATAATCATTAACACATCTCACTTTTAATCCTTTGCCCAAACGTCGGGTCACCACTTTCCTAACACTAGAGATTTAAAAAGAGTCGCACAAACCTCTTTTTAGACCATTTAAATTAGCAAAACTAAAGAAAAATTCCAACATGGCTGAAAATCGGGATATATGGCCAGAAAAACATAAAATTCCCCAAGAATCCTAGCTGTGCTTCGGCCGCCATCTTGGAAAAACTAATATTTTCTTACATCATTTTCGTTTTCTTCAAATTTGAAACCAAACTAAGCCTCGCACAGAAAAGATACTCATGTATTTTTTGGAAGAACCTGGTACTAAGTACAGCTCTGTACTTTGGTTGAGTCTCAAGTTAGAATTTCTTCAAAATGTTGGTGAATTTTCGGGAAAATTAGTATTTTGTATAATAAAACGGCTGTATCTCACTAATAGCAGGACCTAAATTTGTAATTCAAAATACCTCTATGAAACAATCATTCAGCATACGTTTTAGTTCATGCATCCCATCAATTCTCAATCATATTGGATTTTTTTCCTTTCTTATCCAAATTTAAGATAATTTGATTGGACGATTTATACGGCTTCAAATTAAATTGGAGAAGGTTGAATGCACAAAAATCTCTAAAAACAGTCAGCTCACTAAATCCATATCTCTATATTTTCATCATTCCTAGATCTAAAAGAATCTAAATATCATACATCAAGCCATAGAAAAAATGCTAAATCAAATGAAAAATAAAACTAAAATAGAATGTTTTAGGTTATGTGAATGATTACCAATGCTCTTACCAAGTACTCGTTCTTCAAATATATTTATGGCCTGTTTATTGAATTGTTCTATCACCCTAAAGGTCATGAAAGTCAATACAAGAGACGCCAAAGCTTCGCCCTCTATCACTGAAATGAGTGCTTTGCCTGAACTCTGCGCTGAAAAATAATCAGAAAATTATTCATTAATTTTTGTGTAGATTACATCTTGGAGACTCCAGTTATGGAGTATAAGATAAGTTAGACAATTATACTATCTTATACACTAGTTACCATAATTACTATATCAATTAGTTGAGGTGAGGCTTAATTTTGATATGATTGTACACTATATTATTATAAATATTTTTTAAATTGTTTTTTAATATTTCTATATTTTCAAGACTCTTTAAAAACTGCGGTAGCTTGTTGTAGAGTTTCCTGCCAATATAAGTAGGTTTTTGTTTGAATAAGCTACTATTGTGACTCACTAAGTGATAATCTCCTCGGTTTCTTGTATTATAATCGTGTACATCAAGATTTTGGTTAATATTATTCTTTTTCACATATAAAGTAGCTTCATACACATATAAGCAGAGTACACTTAGGAGACCAAGTCTCTTGAACAACGGCCTAAATGAATCTAATCTATTTACTCTGTCCATACACCTAACCGCTTTCTTTTGGATCTTAAACACCCTATCAAGGTTTTGTATTGATGAATTACTCATGTTTGTTTGTTTTGATGAATAATTAATGTACGTGGACGCTGCATATCACCATCATCCAACTCATTACCCACGCACAGGTCTCAGACCTATGTGGGCTTCATCCTCAAAAAAAAAATCTGAAGTGAAATTCAAATTTGTTCTGCATCATCTAGTTGATTACTTACAAATATCTGCTATTAAAATGAATAATACTGATGTCAGTGTTATTAAAAATTACATGACAGTCGAAACTGGCGTAAATGGGGTTGAACTGAAATGGTTTGAATCTTATTGGGAGAAAACAGTGTGTAGAACTGACTACAGTAGTTGGGAATAGTATAGTAAAGAATAAATCTAATAAATTAGAGGTTCAAGCTGGAGTGCCTCAAGGATCAATACTAGGTCCATTGCTTTTTTGTTTGTTATATGACAACCGTTTACCTAAAGAATTAATTAGTGGTAGAGCCCTTTTATTTGCTGACGATACATCACTCATTTTTAGCAATTCCGTTCTAGATCATTTAGAAATAAATGCCTCTATAGGTGTGCAGTCCATTGTCCAATTCTTAAATCAGTTGAAATTAACAATAAATAGAAAAAATTCCAATACCTTCAATTCAAATGAAGATAGGGCTATAAACGTGTTTTTAAACGATAATCAACTAGACCAGGAAGAAAATTTTGTTGGATACAGAAGATTGACCTGGGCTCCATACATTGAGAAAATATGTTCTAAAATTTCATCTGGGCTATTTGTCCTGCAACAGCTCGCTAGATTGAATGACAAAAATTTACTTTTTATTATCAATGCATTGATTGGCTGATGAAGCATCTCTTCAGGACCGAAAATGCAATTCTAATTCAAGTGTAGAAATAGAAACCACTGTTTCAGTAGCGGATTGTTCAGTGAAGTATTTTACTATGGAAAACACAGAAAGAAATATAATTTCAATCAAAATTATTTGATAGAAATTCATTTTTTTTTTCAATAAAATTGACAAATTTTTCATCAGCAACTACTAGCTTGAGTACTGATTTTGGATTGATTTCTCTTCACTGATGTCATAATAACAGTCCCCATCTCAAGTTTACAAAAGCATTTCTTGAAATCTCACCTTATATCCTACGAAACATGTTTGCTTGATCTTGTCCATTTCGGCAGTTATGAGAGCAAAGACTAACATTGTTGATAAACTCAATTACGGTACCGTATTGTAAAAAGAATGTCAGTTTCGTTTGTAAAAATTATAAAATTACTAGCTGCCCGGCGGACTGTGTACCGCCTAAAAGTACGTGCTTTCACATCTACACAAATGATGTAGTTAACTCATGTCCGGTGGTTCGGAACCCACCTAAAACTGTAGGTCCAACCATCATTCACTCATTATCCACCCTCAGGTCTTAGACCTATGTGGACTTCATCCTCAAAAAAATTCAAATATCTGCATGTCTAAAGTAAAATTAATTTTTGGTATAAATTATGGATTTTAACTGCCTGGATGAGCTGAGTAGAACAAGACACTATACAGATGTGGATTACCAATGAAAAGTAAAAATTTTACCCCTCCAACCTTTTTAAAATTTCAATGTTCTGGTTTTAGGTTACGAAACAGATGCGAGTTACTAGTTTTTACATTGTTTTGAATTTGAGCAGCATCATCAAGCTGAGTGTAATGAGCTATTACACGATATAAAGTAGTGGATAGCTCAAATTCGTATATTTATTAGGCCTACTGTCCTCTGGCGCTCCCGCGAAAAAATTGGTGGGGGTGGGATTCAATTGGTTTTGAATTTATACTGCATTGGGAAGCTGAGTAGAATGAGGTTTCACACAATATGATGCTGAGTGTTCAAATTCTCAAATTTGGTTACCGCCGCGCCGGCACCCCTGCAAACAATTTTTCAAGGGTTATAGATTTTTATCTATATCGTATTTGTCATTGATCATCACTGATATAACATACTTTGGGTATCAAGTTGACTTTTTTATTTTTTTGTTTTAGCTTGTGATAAAATATAATCCAAGCTTACTGTTTTTAACGTCAGCTAGCAGCTGGGCATCTATGGTTGTAGTTATAGCTCCGATCAAGAATATGGTGCAAACTGCTTTT
Source organism: Conomelus anceps (assembly GCA_948455865.1). Taxonomy (NCBI): domain Eukaryota; kingdom Metazoa; phylum Arthropoda; class Insecta; order Hemiptera; family Delphacidae; genus Conomelus; species Conomelus anceps. Next base: position 16,561,905 of record OX418227.1, on the reverse strand, counting down.
AAATCTTTGTCAGAGTATTCTTTGTAATAATCTTCAATTTCAGCTTTGAAAGCCAAGTAACCAACAATATTTATTTGGCAAGTATATATTGCAGTCGACATCATGAGAATCTGTAATAGAATTATAAAATAATTGAGGAAGAATATCAAAATAAATAATGTACCATATTAATTTATTAATTACCTGCAGATTTAGCATCTATAGTATCGTAACAGTTTTCCACCTTGGGTTCTGGGATTTATTTTTAATAAAAATGGTTATTACAAAACGAGACTGAAAGTTATTGGACAACACTAATATGTCGCAAATAAACTGAATAAGACAATTATTATGGCACAGGCTTACAAATTAAGAACTCTACTTTAACACAACTAAATAAATTGCCAGTTATTATATAATCAATTGATCAACAAACTCAAATAATCTACAATGAAAACTTATTTGTTTCCGATGGGCGAGGGAGACACGATCTGAGGTAGGAGAGAGTGAGCCGCTACACACACCCCTCTTACAAGAACACCCACTTCTCTTTTTCTCTAGCGCCTTCTAGAAACTTCCTTTGGCTCCTTGTCACAGTATAATATAATCATTCAATATAATAATTATCATTATTGAATAGTTCTAGCAGTGGAAAATTATCAAGATTGTCAAACCAGAGTATGGCCTTTTGTCATCGACTATTATTATTGTAGCCCCCATATGGAAGTCGGTCAATTGGAATCTGTCAATAATGTGATCCATTGTCTGCACCTGCCCACATTCACAGAGTACTTTCTGGTCCATATGTTTTCTTGCATTTCTCCTGGCCAAGTAGCTCAAATCCATTCACCCTCTTTTTTGTATCAGAGGCTATCAATCTACGTATTTGGGGACAATAAAATATCCGGGTATGGTTCATACAGATAAGATAAGACACGAGCGCTTAGACTGCACTTGTAAGAGTGGCCACTTTGACTTGGCCAACAAAAAAGACAGTTCTCTGCTATATAACTGTTCTCTAATTTCTGCAAACGAATAATACAGATGTTGTCACAGCCACCAAAATAATTAACTGTTTAGGTACTATATATAGTTTTGACAGTGTAATCATTGTTAATCTCTATCAAACTCAAATATTTCAGTGGTTATGACAAAATCTATATTCTCTGTAATGTATTCTACCGCAATATCATCATCATCAATACTGATAAGATCACTTTTCTGTGGTTCGGAACCCACCTAAAACTGTAGGTTCAACACATTACTTAAACACAGGTCTTGGACCTATGAAGGCCTATCACAGACAGGATATCACAAGAGGATTCATAGGCACTTCAAAAACCTTTATTTTTAAAAAAATATGAAAACTACAAAAACATAGTTTTTTATATTGACATACTCAATATCAAGAATAAAATACAAATAAATAGAAAAATCTCACATGTCTACTGTCCAGCTACCAGTAAGTAGCTCCTTGAAATCATAAACTCTTTATCCAATAACATTTTTTAAACAATGATGAGCACCTTTTTCTTACTCCTCGTCAGTCTCACTTCGAGCGGCAACTTCTCATGAATTTCTTTGTCATGCACCCTCTTACTTATTTGTAATCTGACACTAGCAAGATCAACCCCTACCCCTAGTTCCGCGTAATCATGAACAAAGCACCTCAAGCCTATCATGTGGTTCAGACAGCATCAATATTATTCAGGACATAAATTTAGTTCTTAATTTCGAATTCCTTCATGTGCTATTAATGTATATATATATATATATATTTGTGTGTGTGTGTGTGTGTGTGTGCTATTAATATAAGACTTCCGCAATGGCGGATATTGACAACAGCATTGAACAGCTGATGGGAATCGATGAATGCTACTGTACAAAAATACCGTAGCATTCATCGATTTCCAATTGGGAGATCCGCGGTTCGATTCCCGGTGGTGACTGATATTTTTGTACAGTAGCATTCATCGATTTCCATTAGCTATTCAATACTGTTGTCAATATCCACCATTGCGGAAGTCTTCGGTATAAATTAATAGCACTTAAAGAAATTCTAAATTATTAATAAATTCAGTTTCTGTATATTTGTCATCAGTTTGTTTAATTGTCAGTAACTTCAAATTAACTTGATCAATTAATTATTTTACCTGTAACCAGCTTTTCTGCAGCATGTGGACATTCAATTTGATGCCTTTGCCCAGCAATATTGACGGCCAGAATATTACAGCAATAACTGGAGGAGTTATGTGAAGCGTGTTGAGACTGCTTCCCACCGGAAACCAGGAAACAGAGATTCCAATCACAATTCCAAGAGCGATCATTAACAGATACGTGTAATGAGATCGTATCAACATTTTTTTGAATCCACTTGCAATGAATAGTGCTATGATGAGCACCATGTAAGTTGGAGATAGCAATACATCGGCTGAAACAAATTATTATTGACTTATCAGTGAGGCTATGTCTTTTTGGCAGTAAAAAACGAGTTTACCTAAAAACAGGAAAAATATATCAATCCCATATTGGTGTACCCAGTGGCGGTCCCAGGATTTCATTTCGGGGGCGGGATGACCACCGGGGGTCTTGGTCCCCCCCCCCCCCCCCCCGGAAAAAATGTGAAATTTAAAGCCTAAAAACGTATTATTATACGTATTTGAGCTCTAAAATATGCTCAAGCTAATAGTATTTATGTTAGCTAATAAAATAGTTTCTCATTTAAGGTTTATTGTACATGGGTGAAATAGGACCCAACCATATTAAGTGTTTTTCCTTTGATTTCCTTGAGCTACACAAAGAAAATTGATTAAAAGTCAATGTTATTATTTTTTTTTTTTTTTTTTTGTAGATTACGTCTTGGAGACTCCAGTTAAGGAGTATAAGACAAGTCAGATCAACAATATTATACACTAGATACCATAATTACTTCAATTAGTTGAGGTGAGGCTTAATTTTGATGTGAAAGGAACTCTTGTACACTATAAAAAGCTTTATCAACTAAATATTTCTTCAATTATTTTTTAAATATTTCTATATTTTCAAGACTCTTCAAAAACTGCGGTAGCTTGTTGTAGAATTTCCTACCAATATAACTAGGTTTTTGTTTGAATAAGCTACTATTGTGACTCACCAAGTGATAATCTCCTCGGCTTCTTGTATTATAATCATGTACATCAAGATTTTGGTTAATATCATTCGTTTTTACATATAAAGTAGCTTCATACACATATAAGCAGGGTACAGTTAGGAGACCAAGTCTCTTGAACAACGGCCTACATGAATCTAATCTATTTACTCTTTCTATACACCTAACCGCTTTCTTTTGGATCTTAAACACCCTATCAAGATTTTGTTTTGATGAATTACCCCATACCAAGATAGCATACCGTACCTAATATGTGACAGTAAGAGCCCATGGTAAGCTGTAAAAAGTAACTTTTTGTCATTCAATCTAGCGAGCTGTCGCAGGACAAATACCCCAGATGAAATTTTACTACATATTTTCTCAATGTATGGAGTCCAGGTCAATCGTCTATCCAGCGTAACTCCTAGAAATGCAATTTTTTCTTCCTGGTCTAATTGATTATCGTTTACAAACACGTTTATAGCCCTATCTTCATTTAAATTATGTTTGTTTTTGAATTGAAGGTATTGGCATTTTTTACTATTTATAGTTAATTTCAACTGATTTAAAAATTGGACAATGGACTGCACACCTATATGGGCACTTATTTCTAAATTATCTAGAATGGAATTGCTGAAAATGAGTGATGTATCACCAGCAAATAAGAGGGCTCTACCACTAATTAATTCTTTAGGTAAACGGTTGACATATAACAAAAAAAGCAATGGACCTAGTATTGGCCCCTGAGGCACTCCAGCTTGCACCTCTAATTTATTAGATTTATTCTTTACTATACTATTACCAACTACTATAGTTAGTTCTACACATTGTTTTCTCCCAATACGATATGATTCAAACCATTTCAGTTCAACCCCATTTACACCTACATTTTGCAGTATTTCCAATAAAGTTCTATGATTAACACAATCAAATGCCTTTGACAGATCTAAGAAGATTGCAGTAGCTTTATCACCTGAATCTATTATATCTATTAGTTTTTCAACTAGAGAAACTATGGCTGTTTTTGTTGATCTCCCTTTCTGGAAGCCATGCTGTTCATCACAGATAAAGTTAGCTTCTTGAAGGTGCAGAAGTAACCTATTTAGAACTACCCTTTGGAGTCGGCGTAACCGAGTTATCGCTGGTCTGATAAGCCAAAGGTCCTGGGTTCGATCCCAGTTGAGTACAAGATATTTTTCTCGAGCCACTCCCGTGTTTCGGAGGACACGTTAAGCCGTCGGTCCCGGTTGCATATAAAAAAAAGCAGTCGTTGAAAAAAGCGGCGAGGTGGAACTACCTGTAAGGGTCTCCCCACCACGAAAAGCCATACGAATTTACTTTAACTACTCTTTCAAAAATTTTACTTATTACATTTAAAATACTAATGGGCCTATAGTTTTCTACCTTTTCTTTATCACCACTTTTGAAGATTGGCAAGATCTTCCCCTCTTTTAAGTTATCTGGAAAAACACCTTGTTCTAATGAATGATTGATCAGATGAATCAAAGGGTCTATCAATTATTGATCTTTACATTCTTTCAGAATTTTACTGGATACCCCATCCATTCCTACAGTTTTTTTTATTATTTAAACTATCAATGATATTTGACAACTCGTCTTGGCATACTGGGTGGAATTTCAATTCGTTCTGAATCCCCTCAGTATTCCTCATGTTTGCATCACTAATACCTGTATTAAGAGATTTTTGAAGATCCTTAGCAACCAGTTGATAATATCTGTTAAAGAAATTACAAATGTCTACACTATCATCAATATATTTGTTATTTTCGTTAATTATTCTGGGGACACTAGTATAAGCATCTACATGAGCTACTTGCCTATTTTTGTTTATTACATCCCACACTGCTGTGTTAAAGTACTCACTATTATTCAAAATTTCAGCTGTTTTCTTACATTTCGCTCTTTTCACTTCTCTTGTATAATTTTTCTTTAGAGCTTTGTAATTATCTTCACTTAACATATTTCTAGATAGTTTGAATTCATCATATGCATCTTTAACCCTATTTCTTTCTCCAAGGATATCATCAGTTATCCACTCTTCAATCTTGTCTAATTTGTTCTTTACAGGAACTTTTTTAACTGGACAACTCATAATAATATGAAACCTTAAAATATTAATGAAACTATCATATTTGTCATTTAAACTATTGCTATTTTAAACCCTACTCCAGTTTTCTTGTAGCAGATTCTGCTTCAAACAATCGATATTCTCCTGTTCACATTGTTGAATTTCTTTCATTACTCTACTCTTTTTAATTGATTTATGACCTTGCAAACACACCTCTAAGATTTGATAGTCATGATCAGATAGTTCCGAGCCGCCTAATCTTGTTTTAGAGTAATCTATATTAGTAAGGATGTTATCAATTATTGTTTGTGATGTTCTTGTGACTCTGGTATATTCATGAACATTTATTTCCAAGTTATTCATGCATATAATATCCTTTAAATCTTCTGTCATTTTATTCTGTGTTGCAAAGTCTGTATTGAAATCTCCCGCTACAATAACGTTTGTAAAACGAGTAGTAGTAATCTCTAAAAGCCTATTGAATAGTTCACAAAAATTGTTCCATTCCCCATTTGGTGACCTGTAAATACCTAACACCGCTACTTCGAAATTATTGTCGTTTTTTACTCTCAAACCAGTAACTTCTAAATCCATTTCCACAGCAAATTTCTCTACATATTCAAAATTAAATGTTTGTATATTCTTAGCATTTTTAGTGAAGATAGCTACTCTCCCACTTCGATGAGATGTCCTGCAATACGACGTTTTCAATGAATAGTTTGGCATATTAAGTTGTGACAATTCATCTTCTTTTAAACCATGCTCTGTGAAAATAGCTATATCAGGAGCCTCTTCTTTAAAAAATACTTCGATTCTATCTATTTTGTTACGAATGTATTGAATATTCTGATGGAACACAGTGAGTACCGTACCGGTACTTCCCTATCATCCCTTATTACTTTATCGTTGCTTTTGCATATTGAAGTAGATTTACTTAATCTCTTAGAATCTTGAGAGCCTATCAGATTGCTACAAGAGTTCCTTCCACTAATGCTATCCTGATTTTTTGATCGATTAACGTCTTTTAATACAATTGAAGATATGAATTTATCATCTGAAACTAGTTTCCCTTCCCGGTTTTGAGCCGCTTTACTAAAAAAGGTTCGTTAGATGATTTTTTAGGAGAATTATTGACAGTAGATTGCAAACGACTTTCAATCAGCTCTGCCAGCCTATTACAAAATATTACTTTGCCAGATTGATTTAGATGTAGACCATGATTAGTGAAGTTTTGTTTTTCCAGCCTTTCTTTTAGAAAACTGCTTCGAATTCTTATTTTTTAGGCTGTTGATTGTATTATGAATTGATTTATTTGTTGACTTAATGGCTTCATTTAGCTCTGGCCTATCAAACCTATACGGAATTGTACTTATTATTACATTAGTTTTTTGGCTGAGTGGCACAATCTCTTTAATTTTTTCATTTATTTCAGGAAGATGTTTTAGATTAGGTTCATTTATATTGTTTGAGCCACCCAGTACGTACTATTAGAAAATCGTTTTTTCCAAAATCTTTAGTTTGTTCCTGTGCTGACTCTACGATTGCGTTTATAGGGGCACTTGGTTTGAAAAAGCTCTGAGCTTCATACTTATTTTTTAATCTTTTATTTAGTAGGTCACTACAGTCTCGTCCATGACTGGATGTCAAGAGCAGTACTCTACCTTTCCTATCGTTATTTGCCCTTACTTTAGTTTTGGTTGCTGTTTGCAAAACCTGACTATACGTTTTTGTTTGACCATTTCTATTTATTTTTTCCCCATTTGATTTAGGTTCTACTTTTTTTGTATTGATCAGAGGTTCAGATCTTACATTAGCCAAGTTTATTTTTGATTTTAATATTTCGATTTCCTCTGACATAGAGGAGATCTACATTGACTCGTGAGATTTAGTATTTCAGTTTTATGGTCTTCCTGCTGCAATTTTACAATAACTTCCAGAGATTTTATGTGATCCACTAACCCTATTCGTTTCTAATTTTGTTTTCAATTTGGTGTGATCACTCAATAGTTTAACAACCTTTTCTTCTACATCTACAGTAGCTTTAAGAGCTGTTGGAGATTTTTTTGTTAATAATTGCTGAGATCGCGTAGCTACCTGAGCTTTAGTTAAACAATTGGATTTAGATGCCTTGTTTGGACTCTTTTTCCTAGCTAAAAATTGTTTTCAATTGATTTTAGTTAAATGTTTAATGAAATATTACTTAATTTATTACAATTGTCAACTTGAGACTATTTAATTACAAGAAAATTTATCAATATCGGTACACCTAACCTCGAAAATAGAATTTGACTTTTTATTTAAATACTTTAACTTATATTAGACAAGTTAATGATGTAAATTATTAAGATATTATAAATACTAATAATAATAAACAAAAATACTACTTATCCGTTCGAATTAATATTCTATGCTTCAAAATTCGCAGAGCCTGTTCTGACAACGTATGCACAGTACCACTGCTACTGCACGTGTTACTGCGACTTCTATCAGCTGTTCCTTTAAGCTGTTTGGCCGGCAAGTTCAGTAGGTTAGGTCTATAAAATGGATTAATTAATAATAATTATTAGCTCCCCTATTAAAATTTATGGTCAGAAACCATCCCCAATATTCACACAACATATTCTCAAAGTTTCATGCCGATCTGTCAAGTAGTTTTGAAGTCTATAGGGAACATACATACATACATACAGACAGACATTCATTTTTATATATAGAGATAATTAATAATAATAATATAGAGTAACTTATGACTGGCACAGGTCTGGTGTCAGAGTTCTCAGGTTGCATCTGAACGAGTTCAAGGCCTATACCGTGACTTATTATTACATTAGTTTTTTGGCTGAGTGGCACAATCTCTTTAATTTTTTCATTTATTTCAGGAAGATGTTTTAGATTAGGTTCATTTATATTGTTTGAGCCACCCAGTACGTACTATTAGAAAATCGTTTTTTCCAAAATCTTTAGTTTGTTCCTGTGCTGACTCTACGATAGCGTTTATAGGGGCACTTGGTTTGAAAAAGCTCTGAACTTCATACTTATTTTTTAATCTTTTATTCAGTAGGTCACTACAGTCTCGTCCATGACTGGATGTCAAGAGCAGTACTCTACCTTTCCTATCGTTATTTGCCCTTACTTTAGTTTTGGTTGCTGTTTGCAAAACCTGACTATACGTTTTTGTTTGACCATTTCTATTTATTTTTTCCCCATTTGATTTAGGTTCTACTTTTTTTGTATTGATCAGAGGTTCAGATCTTACATTAGTCAAGTTTATTTTTGATTTCCTCTGACATAGACCTACATTGACTCGTGAGATTTAGTATTTCAGTTTTATGGTCTTCCTGCTGCAATTTTACAATAACTTCCAGAGATTTTATGTGATCCACTAACCCTATTCGTTTCTAATTTTGTTTTCAATTTGGTGTGATCACTCAATAGTTTAGCAACCTTTTCTTCTACATCTACAGTAGCTTTAAGAGCTGTTGGAGATTTTTTTGTTAATAATTTAGTAGGTCACTACAGTCTCGTCCATGACTGGATGTCAAGAGCAGTACTCTACCTTTCCTATCGTTATTTGCCCTTACTTTAGTTTTGGTTGCTGTGTTATTTAATGAGCATGATGACAAACTTCAGTTTAATAAACGCATAATGAAATCAAAAATAAATCAAGAGTTCACTGCGAATTTTTTCTTCATGGTTAGGCCCTATTTTTAAGATGTAAGTTACGAAGGAATAACCAAAAAATGCTCAGATTGTTACACAACAATGTAATGGATGTAAGGATGTACACATCCTTCTTGTTTATTCTTCTAGCTAACAAGTAACAATGACACAGAGAAAAATTTATTTCTCGCAAAAACTTTAATGGATCTAAGTTATCCTTTAAGACGATCGGCATTTCCTCTGTCTCTCTGTCTCACGATTACAGACGATCGCCTAGACCAATTAAAATTGCTATGATTTTTCATATGGATGTTCCTTATTCCTAGGCTCAGCTATCTATGTATATATTTTTTTTAATTTTAATAGGGGAGCTAATAATTATTATTAAACAGAATTTATTAATTTCAAATTCCTTTAATTGCTATTAGTTTATACTGAAGACTTCCGCAATGGCGGATATTGACAACAGTATTTAATAGCTGATGGAAATCGATGAATGCTACTGTACAAAAATCAGTCACCACCGGGAATCGAACCACGGACCTCCCAATTGTCGGTCGGGCGCCACGGTGGTGACTGATATTTTTGTACAGTAGCATTCATCGATTTCCATCAGCTATTAAATACTGTTGTCAATATCCGCCATTGCGGAAGTCTTCAGTATAAACTGATAGCAATTAAAGGAATTCGAAATTAATAAATTCTGAAGATGGATCTCATAGATTCGAAAGAGCTCGGCCATCAGATTAAGTGAGTTATACTTATTCTTAACAAATATTTGACTGCAAGTCGTTAAATTTCACATGAAAAGTTAATATTTATTAGGTGTAACAATTAGCTTATTTAAACTACACTTACTTGGTTCGAATATTTCGATAGCTATTCGAAAATTTTCTTCATATGGATATGTACTACTGTTTTCCGACATTGCAGTGGTATTTTTCACCGACATTATTATTCTATAAAAACAGCTACAGTTTTTTTATTGAAATTCATTGCTTAGATTTTGATAGCCCACGGAAGTTTTACACACTGGATAGTTCACATCATTCTGCACAAAAACCTCATCACCTGATTTCAATGTATCGTAATCATGATCAACAACAAGCGATTTGCGATTTATTCGGATTTCATACAATGAAGGATTATTATCGATGCTTGTTTAAAATAAATTAATAAACCAAAAGTATAAGATTATATTAATATCAGATAATAAAAACATGTAGGCATTGTATGTATTAAAATTATATGGAAATTGATGTCCAACCGAAAATGTGGTCATGGCGATGTTCCTTTTCGATAATAATTGAAAAAATATCATGATTTTGTTTTGAAAAACTTCAATCTCAACCCTATTAAACATTTTTTCAAATACTGTTTTCTGAAAACCTTTGTTGTTTTTTCAAAGAGTAAAAAAGATAACGCTGATATTTTTTTATTTAAAAATGCAAAGAGGTCCGTCCATATGACAATGCAAAATGAGAAAAACTTCACATCATTCAAATATTCATTTTGGTCAATGCAGAACTAGAAATAAACAAATACTTTTATGATTTGCTTTTAAAGTGATGTAATAGTATAATTACGTTACTAGGCTGGAAAATGACGTTTTGCCGGTCGAGCATAATAAATGATAGTTAATATGCGAGAACCGGCAAAAGTTTACAGCCGTGTAATGTACGATATTTTTTGTTACACTTGATAGAAATGCAAGATACAAGCAGCTGGATAATATGCGAGACATTCAAAAGTATTCAATCAGCTGCTTTATTTAGATTCAGAATTTGATGGGCGAATTCCCAGATATAAACCAAAATAATGATAGCCTAGTGCAATCAGCTGGATAATATTGGAGACAGGTATTGAGCCATAGGTAATGAGTAGACTATATCTATACATATTATCTATATAATCGAAATACCACTGACTGACTCACTCACTCATTCATCACAGTTTCTCAGGAACAACTCGACCAAAAACGATAAAATTTGGTACACGTATTCAGTAGGGGGACTAGACCATCGATCTCTATACTACTACAACTGGATCGCGCGCTGCATATGAGGAAGTGAGCTTTTGCGGTCCGGTTCTCTCGACAGCACTTCCCCCACCACTAGTCCGTGTAGAAGCGCGCTCTTAGACAGCACTGCTTACGGCGGTACCATGTTTGCCATCACAAAAACCGCTATATCTTTGTTTTTTGTGGCTCTATTTTAAATAAGTATTCATATTTGTAATCCATATAAACGTGTGAAGATTATGGTATAAATTTCATATCAAAAGAATTTAATAGTAAACTATTTATGACACTCAAATCTAACGAATATAGTTGAGTCATAGAGTAATTTTGAAAGCTACTTTCCTGTTGTTAATTTTAACTAGTGGTGTATTATATTACATAATTGTGGTATTATTAAAGCTTAGAAGATCAGCAATTCTTTATCATCAAGTTATTAATGAATTTGGATTAATTTCCATGGTGTTGTTCTGACACCATTTCCATGGTGAAGTTCTCATCTAGTGCTGACTCCAATTCGTCACTGGTAAATGCAGTCTGCAACATTTACCAGTGTGTTTTAACATAATCTATATCCATAGGTTCAAACAAAAGGTGTATGTGAGTATTCAAACAATAATGTAGCTTATACTACTTTTCCCAATCAAAAAGGTTAAATATAGGTAATAAAAAAAGAAAAAGTAAAGTTATATTGGTGGACTTTAAACAGGACAATACATACATGTGGTTTGGAAACTAAAATTCAAATAATCTTTCTTTTGCAGGAAAATGCTGTAAGAATAATTTGTAGGCTGAATTCAATAGATTCGTGTTGGGATTTTTTCAAGTTCTTAGCCTTATTAACTTTTCCATCATTATATATTTTAGGAACAATAATTGTATTTTCCTTTCTAATTTCGCTTTTAATGTACAAACAGATACAAACAACTTAAGAAATACAAATATTAGGCCTTTATATCACAAACTTCAAGTTTATGACAAATTTCCTTTTGAAGCTGGTCGAAAATTATTTGATAAATACCCTAATCAAATAAAATCCATAACTAGTTTACAAAAAAAGTCTAATTAAAGGGTATTTTATTGAATATATTATACAAAATTCATTTTATAGCATGAGCGAATATATAGATAGTTGAATTAAAATTATAATAAATTTTCGTACAAATTTTATCTTACTGGTGCTGGCAATAGGGTCCAGATTAAGATTTTTAATAGTAATATTCCAATGAATATTCTAAATGTCCTCAGCCTGAGTTATAAATAGTATGCGCCTTGCCTTGGTTTTGGTTTGCTTTTTGTAGATTAGAAGGAATGTCCAATTTTTTGTTGGTCTCATATTTTGCATCAATTTTCTTCTTATACCACCAACTTCGAAATGATCCTCCTCAAAGTTCTTGCTACATAAACTTGAATGATGCATAGGATTAAAATTTTTTCGTTTTGTCGCCAGCAACCCATTTTGCTCTAACAACTGAGTCAGTAGGGAAACTGGAATACAATAATTCACTATTTTACTATTTAAATGTTCTATATTGACTCATATCTTCTTTTTTTAAGGTCCAAAATGCCTGTTTATATCAAAGCAATGCATTTAGCCCATATGAGGAGTTTTGGTACACTACAATTGATATTTGACTGAAGAGTTACATTATGCTAAGATAATTGCCTAATTGGTAAATATGTTTCAAATTATACTTAATATATCTTACCGAGTTATAGGCAAGAAGAGCGGGATTTGGAGAAGACTCAACAGTTGAAACATATATTATACATAGATGGCTTTTCTTCCCTGTTATTCATCCAATCATGCTTAAAAATACGTGGAACTTAACATACGCCTTCATAATATTATGGAGAATACAATAGTTAAAACCGCATTAAATTCTATCAAGTAACAACAAAGATATGCCAGTTTTTGTTCACGTGAACAAGGTAGCTCCAAACCATTTGTAAGGCTGCAGCGCACTTCTACACGGACTAGTGGTGGGGGAGAGCCGAGTGACCGGACCGAAACTCCAACACACAGCGCGCGATCCAGTTGTAGTAGTATAGATATCGATGGACTAGACGCATGCTAAGAAAGGGTTTCAAAATTTACCCCAAAATGGGCCCAAAATAGAAGATTTTTGAAAATTTAGGTGACAACAATTTCTAGAGAACCATAAGGTCAAATCAGATACAATTTGGTATTCATGTTAAGTATCGGCCTTAGATGTACCTTGGAAAACATTTTCAAAATTAGCCCCAAAATGGGCCCAAAATCGACGATTTTTGAAAAGTTTTGTGATAAATGGCCAAATATTTTGAAATTTGCATTTAACAGATGTCATCAACCTGGCATAATAAATAATATTTCATCATATTCAGTCATATGTTTCCCACATATTGCAAGGCTCCGACTGTATGGTAGCCTACATGCAAAGTGCAAAGTATTTTGCTGTTCAAAGACAGTGTAAATAACGCTGCTAAGGGGTCTGCCATATGATTAAAAACGGTTGACTTCTAACAGCTGTTCCTTTAAGCTGTTTGGCTGGCAAGTTCAGTAGGTTAGGTCTATTAATGAATAATAATTTGTTTCAAACAAAGCAAACTCATCCCGAGCAACCAAAATAATTTCAATAGCTAAAAGCCAACGTTTATGAAAAGTATATGTTTGATTAAGGGCCGTATTTATGAACGTTACTTGAGGGTTACTTTCCGAAAGTGACACTTGAAAAGCCACACTTGAGTGAAATCCGTATTTATGAATCACACTTGATCGAAAGCGACACTTTCGAGCAAAGTGTCACTTTCAATTCTTACGCGAAAACCATACTTAGTCAAGTGAGGGAGATAGCTTACTTGAATTCTCACTCAACGGACCGGTACAGTTTATAGTTTAACAATAGCTATCACATTATATAGAACACTGAGAAAACATAAGGGCAAAAATAATTTATTGAAATAAGTTTTATAATAAAATAAATTTATTAATAAGGAATACGAATTATTGATAAAAAATGTCTTCAATTTTTTTTGTATAATTTGTAATTCAAGCTCCCATTTTCTCTCTTTGTGGGCAATTTAAACAAGGAAAGCTTTTTCTGACTGTTCCATCTCCAACTCATCTCTAGAAATATCGGTTTGCTTTCTTTTTTTTGTGCACTGTGTTGACTGCTATACCTCTTCTGAAATCAAATAATGAAAGGTATCAATAATAAATGTAAATTATTGTTACTGCAATTTAAACATTTTTTAAAATAATCATAAAATATATATATAATTTCTGGAAAACGGCGTGTGAACTTTTTTAAGTTTTGGATATTCCATGATTAATAAAATAAAGTCTGTTGACACTATGCACATACTATATTGAGATTTGATTTAAATAATTTTATAATAAAAAAATTGAAATATTGTATGTAATAGTAATGTAGGCTATGAATGTATGGAGGAGTATTTATTTTTTTGCAATAATACTACATTTTAGAATTAATGTCAAGTAGAACTAGAATTGTTTCAAGTTCTAATCTGAATGAACTGGACAGGACAGTTGACTGGCACCAGTGGACTTGCTTCAGCTATTGGCAACGTGTAAAAGCGGCATCAAATTAGGACAGTAGTGTTTGAATGAGCATTTGAATTCGAATCAATTTTCAAGGTATTCAGAAATATTAGTTGTTTATTATATATGTATAACAATTTCAACGCTTCCTATCTCCTAGTTTACTAGCAATCAGGCTAATTAGCTTTCTAAGTCATAAGTATTGTAACTAATCAGTTCAATAAAATTTATTCTAATGGAAATTTCTCAATTATACGGTAATTATATAGAAAAACTGAAGAACTTATTTAGAACATCAAACTAGAATGTACCTACTGAATTGGTTTCAACTGGGAATTATTCCAATAATGGATTCTTGCAATTTGTATAATCTTCAACTTTTGTAACATTCATTTCTAGTCAGTCACCTATTTAAAAAATATACGAAAAATGAAAGACAAATTCAAATGATCCTGTTATTCTGTTCTGCTGCTGTAGATTTATGTGCTCAATTCGTATAGGTCATTGTCTAAGTTGAATGTATGTTTCACATTCATTATCATCATTGAAATACGCAATGCAGAGCCGCATCTGAGAAAGTAAGTTACAGCCTTAAAACTAACCTAACGCTTAATCCTGTTATGTTTGGATATACCCACATTTGACAATGCGACTGTATCGCTATCAATGGTTTTATGATATCGCTTCTTTATAATAACATACTAGTAAACCTTTCGAATTAATAATTATGAATTAATGTAACCCTAGAAATATGTAAGAATAACAAAGCTTACCTGGCTATGATCGCCAAAACTGTTGTTCAATTCGCGTCCATATTTCATTCTTTTTTTGTTATTAGATCCATCTGTCCTTTTGCTTACAATAACGTCGAAATATTGCGGGACCAATTGTTTGAGAAATTTCTTCTCTTTCGATGAGAAGAGTCTGCGTTTTTCAATAATTTAGCCCATTGCCGATAACAATCACAAAAGAGATAGCCCGGAATCTGTTTTGAATTTGTTGTTTACATTGAACGAAATGCTAATAGCGCGTTCCTATTGGCTGCTGCGCGTGACGTCTTAATTGTTGGTGACGTCATTTCAAGTGACACTTTCGGAATCGCTCTTCAGTAAGAAACAGCTGACGAAAGTTAAGTAACGTTTATAAATACGGATTTTTCTCAAGTGACACTTTCAGTATAAGAAACACTTATGTAAGTAACTCTTTCATTCAAGCTAAGTGTGGGTTTAAGTAACGTTCATAAATACGGCCCTAAGACCCTAGATGCATACTAAGTAATGGTATCAAAATTCTCCCCAAAATCACCTATTTCTGTAAATTTATCTAATCACAATGGAAATTAGTTGGACCCCCCCGGGGGTCCAGGGGGCGGAGCCCCCTGGCAGACGGTTAAGGCGAGCGAAGCGAGTCTGCCGGCTAGTACCGTAATATATATATGTGAGTCAACGGAAAAATCTTTGCCACACTCCATAATATGTTATATTTTTTCCTATCTTGTACGGCTATAAGGCTCTATTTGTCAGCTGATTTTTCCGATCTAGTATGGAAAAGAGGCACTTTCCATATGTGACAAATCTATGGAAAGTAGCTACTTTCTATCAAGTGTAACAAAATAGTATATTACTTTACTAGGCTGGAAAGTGACGTTTTGCCGATCGAGCATATGATAGTTTATGCACGAGGCAAAAGCCGAGTGCAGAAACGTGAATATGCGAGAACTGGCAAAAGTTTCCAGCCATGTAATGTACGATATTTTTTGTTACACTTGATAGAAAGGCATGCTCCAATCAGCTGGATAATATGCGAGACATTCAAAAGTATTCAAGACAAGTGAATCAGCTGCTTTATTTAGATTCAGAATTTGATGGGCGAATTCCCAGATATAAACCAAAATAATGATAGCCTAGTCCAATCAGCTGGATAATATTCGAGACAGGTATTGAGTAATGTAATGAGTTGACTATATCTATACATATAATATAATTATATATGTTTATTTATTTATCGTATGGCCCAACAAGAGCACGCAACGAAGTTAAACAGTCACTTATATACAAACACATACATTATAGCAGTGATACATTTTGATAGATAAGGCTACAATTCAATATCCAGTCCATTCAGCCATGCAATAGCATTTGGTCCCGACTATATATGTGAGTCAACGGAATAGCTATTTGTGTAACTAGAGTGCAAAATAGCGTTTTTCTGCATCGAGAGAAACAGTTTTTTTCATGAGCCGAAGGTGAGTGAAAAAAGTTTCTCGAGTGCAGAAACAATACTTTGTGCTCATATTACACATTGAATTTTTCCTACAGTAATGTATAAAGTAATTTAAACAGAACAAAACATAACCTGAAAATTCCTCACATAACCTATCTTCGAATTAAATCGATTTCATCAACAACAACTACAACAACTATTTCACAGCTGAAGCAGAGTAGCCAACCTATTTTTGAATGCAGAATAGGGAACCTGTGTATTACATGCTCACTATTTTGTGTTGTTAGGTTGCAAATTTGGAGTGTGGAAAAGTACATTCCTGCACTAGAATTTACTTTCCCGCACTGGTGCAGGAATAGACAATTTGCGTGCTACAGATGGTGCAAAAATAGGCACTTTTTCGGGTCACTGTAGGAAAAAAAATTTCCGCACTCCATATGTTTTTTCCTATCTTGTTCGGCTATAAGGCACTATTTGTCAGCTGATTTTTCCGATCTAGTGCGGAAAAGAGGCACTTTCCATATGTGACAAATCTATGGAAAGTAGCTCTACTTTCTATCAAGTGTAACAAAAATGATTTTACTTGTTACTTGTTTCTATCCCACTGGAAACACAGCTGTTGTGGTCATTTTTTTTTTTTGTGTGTGGAGCCCATAGGCGTAACGAGGTTTTGGGGGTCGTAACCCCCCCTTGCTTGGAAGAAATTTAAAAAAATTGTTAAAAAACAATTAGAAAAAGTAAAAATTAGAAAGATTATTTATTTAATTTGAAGCTAATGTAAAGGAACCTGTAGCTGACACCTCCTTAGTAAGTACATTCATGAATATTATCTATTAACTTTGGAACTATTGTCTGGATTAATACAACAATTTTCAGAATATATCTATTTTTCTTCATAATTATATTTTTGTATAGTATATATAACTGTCATTAGTTCATAGCAGCAGTATTTTAGTTCTATTTTATAAGATATTGTTATTGTCTTTTCTTATTTACTGTATAATTTCTGATGTTGAGACAAACCATTCCTCCACACAGGCTATAGCCTAATGAGGAATACACTTGAGATTTTAATTGTATTCTATGTTTTTAATATTTTTATTCAAGTGAATAAAGTATTTGAATTTGAAAAAAAATTCATTCAAGTCATTTAAAGGGCTAATTGAAATTGGAATAAATTTCGATACAAATTTAATTTTGATTTGATTTTAAATTACTTGACATCTATACCAATAGCTGACACCCCTATTTTTGTCACCTCCAGTAGCTGATATACGTATCAGGTAAGGAATGAGCTAATTTGATTTCATATATATCAAATGGTAATCATACATATAAAACATATACTAGCCTACACATACTGGAGATATCAACAATAATTTCAAATAAAATTTCAGACATCGTCCCCAGTGGCTGACATACCATGTCAGCTACTTGTGTAGGGTTTAAAAACATACTTAATACGTTGACATCCCCCCAGTTAACATAAAATATGAAAATCATCCCCTAATAGGTGAACTCAGGGTATAATCAACATATATATTCAAGCTCTAGCATTCTAAGCATTAGTTAATTTTAAATAATGATTATTTTGAGAGTACTTTGAGATTTTCAAACACTCTTACTTCAATATTTCCCAAAGAATTCCACCTAGAAATAAAGGATTCTTGTCTGACAGCTTATACTCAAAGTATTTTTCCCCGTCAAAAATGATGACTAGCACATGATTCAATGGTACCAGTTTATGCACAAAATACCAGTTTAATTCTCAATGGTTTGAATTTCAAAACTACCCACTATGGCCTTAATAATAAGAAAAAAATATGAAGATGTGTCAGCTGGGCGGGGGGGAGGGGGGGTCGTCAGCTTCTGGTTCCTTTACCGTACATGATTATTGTATAATATATATTATATCTATATTCTGAGATTTTTTTGATGAGAGTAATATGTAAGAGTGGTTGACCGGGGGGGGGGGGGGGGGGTAAACCCCCCCATAAGTCAACTCTAGTTACGCCACTGGTGGAGCCTTCATGTCTCCTGAAGAAATTCCTCTACTTTGTAGTAGGGTCGGTCCACCAAGTATTTCTTCAGGGCATCTTTAAACTGATCTTCTCTTTGAATTCCTCGAATCCTTGCTGGTACTTTGTTGTAGATCTTGATTTTGGCTCTAAAACTTTGAATTTTGAAAGTTCCACTCTTTGTTCATGCCAACGTAACACACATCAAACAGCGCACTCAAGTGCTATGATCTAAAATCTCTAGATCTTAATATAGTATATGGATCAGTTCCTGATAAGAAGAAAACAGTTGAAAAACGAATCAAATCATTTTTATTTATTTTTTTAATAATAAAATAATTGGATACCTTATTCTTTTGCAACAATTCTTTGTCTATCAATATTCATCTCACAGATTATTTCCTGTTGGCTTTGAACACCACGCGTTTCTGTTCATTCTTCCATTTCCTTTTGAGTTGACGTCGGAAGTCGGTACATACAAGAGGGTTAATATCTACAGACAGGGAATAGAAATAACTTGATTTTCTTGGTAAAAAATGACGTGAGTACTATTATTTGCACATACTAATTACTCTCTAGTAAATTGATTAAATTTATCTTTCAAAGTGCGTATTCACAGAGAAGTATCTTACTTCTCTGTGGCGTATTAAATCGATATAATACTTTTATGTGCGACAGAAAAATGAAAGCCTCGTTGTCTTCATCTGGGGCATTTTTATCTAGCTATGGTTATAGGGCATGGAATTTCATTCTGTTGTTTTAATTTAATTGAGAAATATGAACATCATTTGAACTCACATTATATTTATTTAACATTATAACATTATCAATCACATTCAAATAAATTCAATCACATCTAGATTTTTGATCATCCATCTTTTCAGTCCAACATCTCAACACCGACTAAAAAACTATTTCACCAAAACATCTGTACAAATTACCAGCTGTGCTATTTTGATAATTTATGTCTCACACATAACAACACTTCCCTGAGACATAAATCCATCAAAATCAAAACATTGATTAATATAACAAAACAAAAGAAACAAAATTAAATTATCAAAACATTACATCACAAACTTTGGAACAGATCAGAAAAAATACAAACAAATTAAAATTCTGCATTAAACAAAATACTCTCATTTTTCATTTCTAATACCCAAATACAATCTGATATATTCAACTTTAGCTTTAGACAACGATTTTGTCAAAATATCTGCAACATTTTCTTCTGATTTGATATATTCAAAGTTAATCAATCCATCCTCAACTAAACTTCTTACAAAGAAACAATATATCTCCATGTATTTGTTTGTTTCAGTAATTATTTTGCTTTTACTATTACTGATAGCTCCTTGATTGTCAGCAAAAACTGTCCACGTTTTAGGTAGAATGTCTGATAAGCCTACTTCTTCAATAAGATGTGAAAGCCATAAAATTTCTTTACATATTTCACATTGTGCTCTGAACTCAGCCTCCATAGTAGATAAACACACACGTTTAGACTGTTTCTTGGTTTTCCATATCACTGGAGCTCCCGCAAGCATTATAATAAAACCAGAAAATGATTTTCTATCACCATTATTTCCAAAATCAGAATCAACAAAACATTCGAATCCTTTTGACTCTTGTTTATAATATATTATACAGGGTGGGGGAAATGTTTGGAAACGGCTTAATATTTCATATACAAAGGTGATTTTGCGGTAGGTATGATTGAGGATCCTACTCAAATTGAAAATACTATTTTACTGTGACTTTAAAAATCTGGTCCGCCATCTTGGAACCGCCATTTTGAATGTAACTTTTTTTTTTAAATAGGAAGGGGGTCATGCGATACATGATTTCAATACGGAATTTTAAGACAAAATGAATGCCGAAAACCGCACATCGATATGTCAACCCGTTTCGGAGATATTTACATTATTAATCGATACCATGAAAAGCAGAAATGAAATAAATAAGTACATTAAAATCTTACCTATCAAATTTTTTGTTAATAGTGTTTGCTAATAAACATTAAAACCCAATTATTTTAATAAATGTTCAAACTGTTTTCCTTCAGCTGTTTGACAATGTGCTAATCTTAAATAATAGCCATCAAGCACATTTTGAATCATTTCGCGTGGAATTCTGTTAGCCACTTCAGTTATACATTCTCTCAGTTCATTAATTGTTGCTGGTTTCTTTTTGTACACATTGTCTTTCATGTAGCCCCAAAAGAAATAATCAAGTGGAGAGAGGTCAGGTGACCTAGCGGGCCACTCTATTGCACCTCTACGACCTATCCAGCGTTGGGGAAATGTTTGGTTCAATATATCCCGCACTCCTAATGCATAATGAGGGGGCGCCCCATCTTGTTGAAACCACAAGTTATGTAACTCTTGTCCGTTGATGTTCTGGATGGCTGGAACGATCAAATTTATTAACATGTTCTCGTAAATGGCACCTGTTAAATTATTCTCGATAATAAATGGTCCTACAATGTGACCATTTACCATACCAGCCCATACGTTTAATTTTTCAGGATACTGTGTATGACCCTCCTTCATCCAGTATGGGTTGACATCGGTCCAGAAACGATAGTTTTGCTTATTTACATTGCCGTTAAGCATGAACGTAGCTTCATCCGAAAATACTACATTATTAAAGAAGTTTGGATCATTGTCATACTTGTTCATCATTATGTCACAAAACTCTACCCGGCGGTCGAAATCATCCTCATTCAGTTCTTGTAATACATGAAGCTTAAACGGATGGAAATGAGATTCCTTAAGAACTTTTCTGACAGAACGAGTAGACATACCATGTTCCTTGGCAACGCTTCTAGTTGATGTATGCGGATCTTCAACAAATGATTGCATTACCTCTAAAGATTTTTCATTGTTGGTGGCAGTATTTGTTCTTCCAGTGCGAGCACGATCAGTCACTTTGCCCGTTTCTTGAAACCGCTTTACTGTCTTAAAAACAACACTTTTACTAATTGGATTTCTGTTGGGAAATGTTTCGTTAAATAAATCAGAAACTTCTTGGTAAGACCGTACTCTATCTCCATAGCCGCGCATCATTAACAAAGTTATTCTCTCGGTTTCATTTAAAAATGCCATTGCGAACGACTTTAAACACACTCACTACTTCATGATTGAAAAAGAATTCATTAAATCAGTTGGATTATTACAGATGATTTTAGGTTGATATCATGATTATTGTTGATATTATGATATCCAGAGTCAGATGTTCATCACGCGAAATGATTCAAAATGTGCGGTTTCATTTAAAAATGCCATTGCGAACGACTTTAAACACACTCACTACTTCATGATTGAAAAAGAATTCATTAAATCAGTTGGATTATTACAGATGATTTTAGGTTGATATCATGATTATTGTTGATATTATGATATCCAGAGTCAGATGTTCATCACGCGAAATGATTCAAAATGTGCTTGATGGCTATTATTTAAGATTAGCACATTGTCAAACAGCTGAAGGAAAACAGTTTGAACATTTATTAAAATAATTGGGTTTTAATGTTTATTAGCAAACACTATTAACAAAAAATTTGATAGGTAAGATTTTAATGTACTTATTTATTTCATTTCTGCTTTTCATGGTATCGATTAATAATGTAAATATCTCCGAAACGGGTTGACATATCGATGTGCGGTTTTCGGCATTCATTTTGTCTTAAAATTCCGTATTGAAATCATGTATCGCATGACCCCCTTCCTATTTAAAAAAAAAAGTTACATTCAAAATGGCGGTTCCAAGATGGCGGACCAGATTTTTAAAGTCACAGTAAAATAGTATTTTCAATTTGAGTAGGATCCTCAATCATACCTACCGCAAAATCACCTTTGTATATGAAATATTAAGCAGTTTCCAAACATTTCCCCCACCCTGTATATATTATATAGTCTCATATTTTTGGTTGTGTTGATATATTTCAATAAGTGTTTTACTTCTAGCCAATTCATTTCTGAAGGATCCTGATTAAATTGACTCAATTTACAGATGGCATACATAATATCGGGCCTTGTACAATTGGCTAAATACAGCAAGCTTCCTAATGCACTTCTGTACTTAGTTTTATCACATTTCTTCAAATCTGCATTACATTTTGTACATTCTGGATTGAAATCTGCACATTTCTTACAATATTTAACAACTTTGCCCTGCACTGGTAAAGGAGTATAACATTCTTTTGCATTTTCCATGCCATACGTTTGTACTACACCTGAAACATATTTATTTTGATCCAATACAATGCAACCGTTTTCCTTATGCGAGATCCTAATAGAAAGAAAATTACTCAACAATCCCAAACTCCCTACATCAAACAACTCTGACAATTCTTCAGTCAACCAATCAACCGATTCCAACCTCCCCCACACTGCAACATCATCAACATACAACCCAACATAAATTTGCTTTTCTTTACAGTAATAAAGACATGGATCGTACACAGCTTGCTTCAAGGAAAGTGCCTTGAAGGCTTGATCAATGCAATTATTCCAATCTCTACCTGATTGAGGAAGTCCGTACATGCTCTTCTTGAGCTTATAAACATGATCTTTCAGCTTAACATTTTTGAAGCCTTTGGGTTGCTCCACATACACATCTTCTTTCAATTCACTATTCAAATAAGCTGCTTTCACATCAACATGCCTGTCAGTCCATTTCTTAATTACACTTATTGCAATCATCAACCTTACTGTTTTCCTCTTTATTACTGGACAATATGCCTCTTCATAATCGACTCCTGGCTTCAAATTATAACCTTGAACTACTAGTCTCGCTCTGTACCTTTCTATTTCTCCATTCTGATTTATTTTCTGCTTAAACACCCATCTCGTTCTTAATACTTTATGATTCTTTGGTCTTTCTACAAGCATCCATGTGTTTTTAGAATCTAGTGTTGCAATCTCTTCATTCATAGCATCCATCCATCCGACACAGTCTTTTCCACTCACTGCTTCTTCGTAACTCTCTGGATCTATATTATAATTATTTTTATTCTTAGCTGCACAACATTTCGTTTTCAGGTCATCATTTTTATAATTAATCAATCTTTTATTCGCCAATCTAATCGATTTTCTGATGACTTCTCCTCTAATATTCTGCATATTATTCTCATCAATATTCTCCATGCCATCAACATTCTCCATCTCATCAACATTCTCCATCTCATTAACATTCTCATCATGACAGATCCCATCATTCTGAATTTTATTATCAATCTGAATCACATTTCTCATTCTCAATCGCATTTCATCATTCACATCATCATTTTCAACATCATAATCATCCTCCACCTTATCCAAATCAATCATCTTTGTCATTCCAATTTGCTCATATAAATTTAAATTTTGTACTCTGCCGACAGTCTGCTCACTCAAAACCTTTAAACTTTGAATAGTCACTGCCATACTTGTAAGTGCTATCGTATCCTTCACTCCTAAGTAACAATCTCTATCAATTACATTTTCTACAATCTTGTTTCTTTTTACAACATGAAGTACATACAATCCATTTTCTAATGTAGCTTTGAAAACATTCTCTCCATTATCAAAACCCATAGCATAATTTTTCTTGAATTGCATACATCAGATAATGTAAGGGTGTAACCGCCACATTCTTCAGTCATTTCGATCTCTACTTTTCCACATCCTTTAACAGTCGTGTTCCCTTTTCCCATAGTTACTGTACCATTACATTTATCCATTTCTACAAAACATTCCTTTTGTGAACAGACATGATTTGTTGCAGCCGAATCTACTACCCATTCAATATTATGTTCTGCATTTTTTGATAATAGCCCAACAGTACTTATATAAGCTTTATGTTTAGATTTGTTATGCTCTCTAAATACAATTTCATTATTTGCATTCTCAACACAATCATTAGCCCAATGACCAAACTTACCGCATTTAAAACATTTAACCTTATGACAATGTTTAGCAATATGTCCCACACCTTTGCAGAAAAAACATCTCTTACTGTCGACCTCATCCGAGTTTGTTCTTACGTTTTTATCAGCGTTCTCAGCTCGCCTATTTCTATTATTCTGCTTTCTGGTTGGAAAACGCGTCTTCTGCCCTGCATGATGTCCTGTGGAAGTCAGCGCTACGCCTTCATGTGCATCGCGAATTTCATTCCCTTCTTCTAACAATTGTGCTTTCACAAGTGTAACCGTCAAGTTTTCTTCTCTTCCCAATTGTTCAATTATATTTCCATAATGCTCAATAGGTAATCCTAACAATATTAATCCAGCGATCTGTTTATCTGTGTATGTCCATCCAGCTTGTCGTGCTCTCTGGTACTGATTTTGAATTTTAGCAATATATTCATGTAGCTCTTCCTTCTCTTCTTTCTCAATCGAAAATAGTGTTTTTAAATGTCTCAATCCTTGTAAAAAACTGACTTTAGTGTGAATATCCTCTAATATTTTCCACGCTTCTGACGCTAGTTTACTTTCACAAATATCATTCAAATAGTTATCACTTACACTTTTATATAAAAAGGAAATTGCTTTTCTATTGAGTCTCTCTTGTTCCACGTTTAACTGACCGGTGAAGCCTGGTTCAATCGCATTCCAACTATTTAATTGAATTAACTCAGCCTTAACTCGTAATTTCCATGAGAAATAATTTTTACTGTTCAACATAGATATTCCGTTAATTTTATCAAATTCAGCCATTTTACAATATTAAAAAAAAAAACGTTCAACTCACCATTTACAATCACTAGCAATCCAATCAACTCAACAATGCACTTTCATGTTCATATTTCCCGACTTAATAATTTCTCTTGTTCGTGTCTGGGCACCATAACCTGTTGTTTTAATTTAATTGAGAAATATGAACATCATTTGAACTCACATTATATTTATTTAACATTATAACATTATCAATCACATTCAAATAAATTCAATCACATCTAGATTTTTGATCATCCATCTTTTCAGTCCAACATCTCAACACCGACTAAAAAACTATTTCACCAAAACATCTGTACAAATTACCAGCTGTGCTATTTTGATAATTTATGTCTCACACATAACAACACATTCTACGTTATTCAATTAATGTTGAAATATCCTTGAGTAATTGATTCAAATTAATGACTTCGTTTTACCACTAATCCTCTATCCGTAAGAACAATATAACTTGTGAACTATGCACTTATTTTTTTGTCTATTCCACGTGTCGAAATTATGGGGGTTAGCATATTTACTGTTTGTTCTCCACCTATTTGTTTGTGATCCCCAATTTCAACTCATTACATTTAGTTTCCAAATTTAAAATTGAGATGGTGTTATAAGCTGCAAGGTGTAATTAGACAAAACATATTTCATAGCAAATGCTGCTTGAGGTAATAAATATAACGAGTACCATATAGCAGCTTTTCAGTTACATTAATCCAGAATTGGAATGAATCTTATCTGAAATGAGTAATCAAGTTTAAACACCAAAAGTATCACAGCCAGAGTGAATATTAAATTAGACAAGTTTCCTTTTACCTAACGTAGCCTGCGTATGCTTATAGTGCAAGTAAGTTTTTGGTACGTATTTTACGTAGCGATGGGCGACTTCAACTCACAAATCGACTTTGAGTCGACTTGTCATGCATAACGTTTTCTCGTTATGCACTTTGGTTGTATCGTTAATGCTGTAATACGGTACTATGTTTGTTGTAGTTTGTTCAGTCATCTTAATATAAAATCGGGTCGTCTATTATAATTGAAGTTGCTGATTTTCCCTGCAAGATTGAGTCAACTCAAAAGACAAGATACGATCTTCTAGAATAGAAAGACGGGATTAGTTCGAAAGCACAAACGACCCACGACTTTCATGTTGACAGTGTCAACAAACTTTTGAACCAAGAGTATTCAACAGAAATGTAATCGATCTACATTCGACTTTTGTTATGTTTGAGTCGATTTACATCTCTTTAAAAAAAAAACATTATATCTTTGTTATGTCTGGAGTCTGCAAGGTTATGTTCTTTTGACGGAAATTTTATTCAAGTTAAGGGCAAGCAGAATATTTATTTGGAGGAGGCAGATACATTAGATTTTCCCATGGCAAAGCAAACTAGTTCACAGTCCGTAAAGAGGTGACAAAATCTATTTTTGAAGCTATTATCGCTACTATAATATTCTCTTCAAGCGGGCGAGTTCAACTAAACGAATATCTATTTTCAATCACAAATAATACAACCGAAAGAAACAAAGAACAAATACTTGGACCATCAAAAAATAACTTTAAAAATAAGTAGTAACTTCATGAATATTACATGAATATATTACATTATATTTATTATTAAAAATAACGAGAAACAAAATACTTAAAATTATAAAACAAATTTCACAAAAGATACTCGAAAAAATGTCAAAACATTTTTAGTATGTGGGTGGTGATAGGCCTACTTCTAACCACCCCTTCCCGCACCGACAACTTCTTTAACCCACTCCACCCATGACATAGCACTCTTGGGACACAAACAACAACAACGAGTGGGCTAAAAAAGGTACCATCTGTATCGTTCAACTGAAATTAGATTTCAGAAAATTTACTACCAGTCAAACCCTTGCTTCACGCTTTTCAGTTTCAGTTCATTTATTTGTGTGCTGTCCGTCAAGATGAAATATGCCATCTGAGATTCCAGTAGCTGTTTTTGAATGAATATCGATCGAGTTATACTGTACTGGGAGTGCACTCAATGCTTCAATACTCTATACAAATCAAGTTTATTGCTCAAAATAGGCTATTGAAATGAAATGAAATAAATATTCCCCAGAGTTAAGACTTAGGATTTCTTTCTTCCACTCAATCTCAAAATTCAAACAAAATACAATTCATCGATATAAATACAAATTAGAATGGAAAGCCCAGTGACCCGACCATGCTGATGAGGTGTTCATTTTTTAATTCAAACAGCAGCTTTCTTGTATTTTATTGCAATATAATAAGTTAAATCTCTGAATGAAGAAACATTTCAAATTTAAACCTCCTACAACTATAAGGGTAGAAGCTAGGTTTTTTATTTTATTATTTGCCATATTATATCACTGTAGAGAATACAGCAGCTTTGATTTAGTTCAAATATTGTATATTCCACTGTAAAAATGATTTTTTATGAATTTTGCAATAAAAATAAAGTCTTTTCTGATAATCCGACCTTTTTTGGGTTCTGACCATATTCCTAATCCCGAGGGAGACAGATGATACGGGTTCTACTGCAATATAAATCAAATAGACTTCAATTACTCTGACAATGCAAGAAAATTTACAAACAAAAATACAAAAAAAATTACAGAAAATTATAAGTTAGGAAGAATGTTTTCAAGTTCAAAGTATTCAAAAGCTGATTTTTTTCCATTCTGGTTCTTAATATTTTCAAGGCTATAACGTTTATAACGTCTTTGAAAATGTTATAACATACTAGCTGCCCCGACACGCGTTGCTGCATTCTCATAAAAATTATCCTTGATTTTATTATTCGCCACCTCCCGCTGAGGTTACATTTCAAATTAGAAAAGAAGTTAGTCCTAGGGCTCTTCCAGCTGATCATATAGGCTTCGTTGTTTTCTTAATCACCACCTCTGAATGAAGAAACATTTCAAATTTAAACCTCCTACGACTATAAGGGTAGAAGCTAGGTTTTTTATTTTATTATTCGCCACCTCCCGCTGAGGCTGCACTTCAAATTTCTAGCTGCATTGGTTAACAGATGTCATCATCAACCCGGCATAATTACATTTCATCATACCCAGTTATATGTTTCCTACATACTGCAAGGCTCCGACTGCACGGTAGCCTACATGCAAAGTGCAAAGTCTTTTGCTGTTCAAAGACAGCATAAATAACGCCGCTAAGGGGCCTGTCATATGACTAAAAACTGTTGACTTCTATCAGCTGTTCCTTTAAGCTGTTTGGCTGGCAAGTTCAGTAGGTTAGGTCTATAAAATGGATTAATTAATAATAATTATTAGCTCCCCTATTAAAATTTATGGTCAGAAACCATCCCCAATATTCACACACCATATGCCCAAAGTTTCATGCCGATCTGTCAAGTAGTTTTGAAGTCTATAGGGAACATACATACATACATACAGACAGACATTCATTTTTATATATATAGATAAATATCTTTTTTACAAGATTAGATTGTCGGTTTGTGATTTGGATAGCTGTGTTTGGATACTTCTAATTTATATTTGTTTTTGCTTATGATGCCTACATGAGTCACAGACTTGTGCGTGGTTAATACGAAATCCTGTGAATAAATAATATTATATTCAGGTGAGATAAAATATATAACTTTAGTTTCATGGCATATTTTTCATCATGTGAATACATAATATTATATTCAGGTAAAGCAAAATAAACAAGTTCAATTTAATGGCATATTTTTCTTCCCTAAATAATATTTAAAAACCAATTAGAATGATTAAAATTCGTCATACCAAACAACCAGAATTTTGCAATAGAATGCTTGAATTTGTGACCGAATTTTAAATAAAATTATAAAAAATGTAAATTCTATATTTGTTATCAACTTGACTTTTTTAACCACTATTTCATAATATAATTTTGTTCAAGCATTTTAGATAAATAAAAGAATCAGGTTTATGAGATCATATTTCTCACTTCAAAGAAAATTTCAAAAATAACAGAATACACCAGAATACAGATGAAAAAAAATGGAATAAAAAATGGACAAGCATCATTTGAGAAGAGAATTGTACCACTCCATGGTCCATGAATAAGCATGCAGAAAAGTCAATGGAGTCTGCTTTGAAGCGCTCCATAATTTGGCCAAGTGCCAAATCAAAGCACATCCTTGCAACAGGCTGTTTACGTGACGATTAGACAGAAACTTGGGTGGACTAGATATATATATACGAATAAAATTTCAAGTAACTATAGTGTGCAAATGATTGATTGGACTATCATTTTAGAGATGGGACTCATATTCTGAGAATATAAGAGGCTTATTATTATAATCGACTATGACATAAATGACAATGTACGTAGCTGTAGACAATGACTCACGACTCATGACCTGACAATAACAGGCAGCCCGCGACTCTAGTCTATGGCCTATGCCTACATGATACCATAACACGCTCTTTTTTTTTTTTTTTTTTTTTTTGAGCCAAAGTTGTAAAGATTAAATTTGATGCATTACCTTGACATGACATTAAATTCTAATAGTAAATATAAAAGTAAAAAGTAAAAGAGCCAAAGTTGTAAAGATTAAATTTGATGCATTACCTTGACATGACATTAAATTCTAATAGTAAATATAAAAGTAAAAAGTAAAAGAGCCAAAGTTGTAAAGATTAAATTTGATACATTACATTGACATGACATTAAATTCTAGTAGTAAATATAAAAGTAACAAAGTAAATACCTGTAAATAAAGTTTCACTCAAAGTAAACAAATTTTTATATATTATGGCCAATGTCAATCCCATCCAAACCTATCAGGTTTCTTGATATTTCAACCACGTCTTGTTTGACCAGGCATAGGAGGTGTGGATTGACAGCTACTAGATGGACAAGGACAAGTTTGAGTTTGAGAACTATTTCCTACAGTGTACTGAGTCCTGAGGTGACTGGATGCTTGAGCTTCAGGGTGGACTGTTGTGGACTGGACTGATTGAGGACTGAGATGACTTGAAGGATTATAATTTGGGGCTGCTTTCAATATATGATGTCTATTACG
Organism: Conomelus anceps; assembly: GCA_948455865.1. Taxonomy (NCBI): domain Eukaryota; kingdom Metazoa; phylum Arthropoda; class Insecta; order Hemiptera; family Delphacidae; genus Conomelus; species Conomelus anceps. The sequence goes on along the minus strand of OX418227.1, from coordinate 16,531,512 downwards.
TCTGTAGTGGACTCCATCAGATGACTTGACAATGTATGACCGTGGGGTGGCATCAGGTTTTATTACAGTACCAGGCAGCCAATGTCCAGTGGGAGTAAGCTTGAAGTGCACTCTTTCTCCTTCCTGCAATTGTTGAAGTGGCTTGCTGGATCTATCATGATATACTTTGTATTTGGCCTGTCGTTCTTTGGCAGAGATGAGATACCTGTCATGATCAACTAATTTTGGCTGAAGATGAACAGATGACACAGGAATTGTACAACATAGTCTATGTGACATGAGTAGTTGTGAGGGTGAGGATGTCACCTTTTGGAGTGTTGCGATAGTTCAACATTGCTAGGAAAGGGTCTTATCCAGAATCTTTAGATTTTTGGAGAATATTTTCTGCTATCTTTACACCGCTTTCTGCTAACCCATTTGATTTAGGACAGTAGGGACTACTCATGATGTGTTCCATACTCCAGCTGTCTGTGAATTTTGCAAATTCATCAGATGAAAAAAGTGGTACACCATCAGAAATGAGCGTTGAGGGAATTCTATGCTGACTGAAGATTGGCTTGCAAAGTCTGATAACATTGAGAGCAGTAGTAGTGGACAAGGGTGCAATTTCTATGTACTTGGAGTAGTAATCCATGATTACCAAATATTTTGCCTTCTCAAACTCAAGAATGTCACAGCCCAACTTCTCCCAAGGAAGAGATGGGAATGCATGGGGTAGCAAAGGCTCTTTAACATGTTATCTACGAAATTTTATGCAAGTTGGACAGCTCTCCACAAAATGTTTCACTTCCATAGACATATGAGGCCAGTATACAACTCCTCTGGCAAGAGCTATAGTTCTTTCAACTCCCAGATGAGCAGCATGAAGACGATTTAAAATGGTGGAACGTAAGTTCAATGGGATGACAACACTATTATTCTTGAATACCAAATCATCAACAATATTAAGTTCCTCTCTGAAACTCCAATACGGTTTAGCAGGGTTATCAACAAGGTCCTTTGAGTTTGGCCACCCATTGGAACAGTACTTTTTAATAGCACACAGTGCTTGATCATTACATGACTCAAGGCGAATATTCTGCAATGTTTTTGGTGACACTGCAAGAGAAGACAAAATAAGGTTCACATGCATAGCTATGTCTTTGTCCAAAAAATGATCAGTATGAGGGAGAGGCGCCCTAGACAATGTATCAGCAACATACATATTGTGTTTACCCGGCTTGTAAACAACATTAATGTCATAAGGTTGTAGCTGCAGCAACATGCATTGCAATCGTGCAGGGACATTAGCTAAGGATTTCTTGCAAATTGTGACAAGAGGAGAGTGGTCAGTTTCTACTGTTATCGTTTGACCATAGACATACTGACGAAAATGTGTACATCCATAAACCACTGCATACAATTCTTTTTCTATTTGGGCATAGCCTTGTTGAAAAATTGTCAATGTTTTTGATGCATAGGCTACTGGCTTATTATTTTGTAATAAGGCAGCACCAATAGCGCTTTTAGAAGCATCAACTGTCAATACAATAGGAGCATTTACATCAAAATGAGCCAAGACAGGAGCATCAGTAATAAGAGATTTCAATTTTTCAAAGGCAGTTTTATGATTAAGATCACATTGCCACTCTATATCCTTTCTAAGTAGATTTTGTAAGCTTTCAGCTTCTGTAGCTAGATTAGGAATGTAACCATCCCTAAAAACCTTTGCAATAAATTCTTTCCTGTCCTGTGGGAATGACATATTACAAATGGCTTCAGTTTTTGACATATCAGGACGCATACCATGTTGAGAGAAAGTATGGCCCATATATTTCACTTTTTCAATTCCAAAATGACACTTTGACTTATTAAATTTTATATTAAGATTCTTTGCCCTTTCAAGTACTGCTTGTAAGCGTTGATCATGAAGTTCCTTTGTTTCCCCAAAAACTAAAATATCATCTAAATATATACAAATACCAGGTATGTCCCCAAAACATTCGGTCATTATTCTATGAAAAATTTCTGGAGCAACACTAATCCCAAATGGAAGTCGTTCAAACTTGTACCTCCCAAATGGAGTATTAAAAACAAGAAGCTTAGAGTTGGCTTCATCAACAGGTATGAGCCAGAAACCTGAATTTGCATCAAGAGTTGAAAATAACACAGAACCATTCAGCTGTGACCGAATGACTTTAAGAGTTGGGAGCTGATAGTCTGACCTTAATAAAGCTTTGTTAAGGTTATGTGGATCTAGGCAAACTCTTAATTGTCCACTTTTTTTCAGTGACAACCATTGAACTGACCCATTCTGTTGGCTCAGTGACTACACTTATAATCCCATCAGATTCCATATTTTCAAGTTCTGCCTTCACCTTATTATACAATTTAAATGGTAACTTTCTAGGAGGGTCGATAACTGGCTTAGCATCAGATTTAATAGTTAGAGAGCAAGTAGTAGATAAGCATCCTACCCCCTCAAATACAGGAAAATTCTTCACAATATGATCATACCATGATGACTCAGTTTGAACCTGATTGACTCTCTTGATTAGTTTTAGTTCCTGACATGTTTTCAACCCTAAAACGGTACAACAAGACAAATTCACAACATTGAATGCAATATTATGTACAAAATTATTCACAATGCACTGTAGGTGACAAACTCCAAGGCAAGGAATTTGTGAGCCACAATATGAATACAGTCTATTTTTTGAAGACTCAATAATGGAGTTACTCAATTTCAGTTGTTTGAACTGATCAATGCTCATACAGTTAGCCTGTGCACCAGTATCCAACTGACAAGAAATGTTCAAATCATTGACAGTAATATTAATTGTCCACTCAGAACCAAGGCCTTGATCACAGCCAACAGTACACACAAAATAATTGTTCTCAGAGTCACTAGAGTGATCTTCTGATTTTTTTTACTAAGTTTACATTTCTTGACCTGCAATAGTGGTTAAACTTACCACAACTCTTACACACTTTACCCTGAGCAGGGCATCGAAACCGATGTATCTGTCCACAGCAATGACAGGTTGTGTTAGTTGGAACTGCCCCAGGTTGGAATTCAACATTTTGGGGTGATGATTGTTGCATGGCCTCAGGCCTTCATCGAACCAGGAAAACATTCTCATCCTTCACATTGGTTTGAAACTGCAGGGCCCGAGCCTGGTGTTGTGATAATTCAAGAGAGCGAATAATGTCCAATGCTGCAGGTAAGGTTAGCTTGCGTTCTTGAAGTAACCTCTCTTTCATAAAGAAATTTGATGATGATAGGCCACAAATTAAAATGTCCTTAATAAGACTGTTGCGAAGATTGCCAAATTCACAAGTGAGACTCAAGTTCTTCAAGTCTATCACAAAAGAGTCTAATGGTTCTGTCTCACCTTGACACCAAGTGAAAAAGTTATGCCTTTCCACTGTCACATTTTTTTGTGGAATAAAGTAATCAGTGAACAGTTGCACTAACACGTCATATTGAATAGTGTTTGTGTCAACATCAAAAGATTTAAAAACGATCAGGGACTGAGGCCCTATCACTGACAAGAGGATAGCAACTTTTCTCTTATCAGTTTCAGTGTCCATTCCTGTGGCCAGGAGATACAAATTGAATTGATTAATCCAGGAATCCCAATCGACTGAGGATCCATTAATTTCGAGAGGTGCAATATTGTTCAAAGAAAGTTTTGTAGACATTGTTCTATACTTTTATGACCACTGAGACCTAACCATAGTTTTGCAGAATGACGACGAAACTTTCACACCTAACCACACTTGTATATTCCAATCATTATGACAATTCGACGATTGCCATTATGTGGTTCACTTCTGACACCATGTTATGTCTGGAGGTATGATAATTCAAACTACAGAAGTGTAAGAAACGATATTTAATTATTATAATCGACTATGACATAAATGACAATGTACGTAGCTGTAGACAATGACTCACGACTCATGACCTGACAATAACAGGCAGCCTGCGACTCTAGTCTATGGCCTATGCCTACATGATACCATAACATGCTCTTTTTTTTTTTTTTTTTTTTTTTGAGCCAAAGTTGTAAAGATTAAATTTGATGCATTACCTTGACATGACATTAAATTCTAATAGTAAATATAAAAGTAAAAAGTAAAAGAGCCAAAGTTGTAAAGATTAAATTTGATACATTACATTGACATGACATTAAATTCTAGTAGTAAATATAAAAGTAACAAAGTAAATACCTGTAAATAAAGTTTCACTCAAAGTAAACAAATTTTTATATATTATGGCCAATGTCAATCCCATCCAAACCTATCAGGTTTCTTGATATTTCAACCACGTCTTGTTTGACCAGGCATAGGAGGTGTGGATTGACAGCTACTAGATGGACAAGGACAAGTTTGAGTTTGAGAACTATTTCCTACAGTGTACTGAGTCCTGAGGTGACTGGATGCTTGAGCTTCAGGGTGGACTGTTGTGGACTGGACTGATTGAGGACTGAGATGACTTGAAGGATTATAATTTGGGGCTGCTTTCAATATATGATGTCTATTACGTCTGTAGTGGACTCCATCAGATGACTTGACAATGTATGACCGTGGGGTGGCATCAGGTTTTATTACAGTACCAGGCAGCCAATGTCCAGTGGGAGTAAGCTTGAAGTGCACTCTTTCTCCTTCCTGCAATTGTTGAAGTGGCTTGCTGGATCTATCATGATATACTTTGTATTTGGCCTGTCGTTCTTTGGCAGAGATGAGATACCTGTCATGATCAACTAATTTTGGCTGAAGATGAACAGATGACACAGGAATTGTACAACATAGTCTATGTGACATGAGTAGTTGTGAGGGTGAGGATGTCACCTTTTGGAGTGTTGCGATAGTTCAACATTGCTAGGAAAGGGTCTTATCCAGAATCTTTAGATTTTTGGAGAATATTTTCTGCTATCTTTACACCGCTTTCTGCTAACCCATTTGATTTAGGACAGTAGGGACTACTCATGATGTGTTCCATACTCCAGCTGTCTGTGAATTTTGCAAATTCATCAGATGAAAAAAGTGGTACACCATCAGAAATGAGCGTTGAGGGAATTCTATGCTGACTGAAGATTGGCTTGCAAAGTCTGATAACATTGAGAGCAGTAGTAGTGGACAAGGGTGCAATTTCTATGTACTTGGAGTAGTAATCCATGATTACCAAATATTTTGCCTTCTCAAACTCAAGAATGTCACAGCCCAACTTCTCCCAAGGAAGAGATGGGAATGCATGGGGTAGCAAAGGCTCTTTAACATGTTATCTACGAAATTTTATGCAAGTTGGACAGCTCTCCACAAAATGTTTCACTTCCATAGACATATGAGGCCAGTATACAACTCCTCTGGCAAGAGCTATAGTTCTTTCAACTCCCAGATGAGCAGCATGAAGACGATTTAAAATGGTGGAACGTAAGTTCAATGGGATGACAACACTATTATTCTTGAATACCAAATCATCAACAATATTAAGTTCCTCTCTGAAACTCCAATACGGTTTAGCAGGGTTATCAACAAGGTCCTTTGAGTTTGGCCACCCATTGGAACAGTACTTTTTAATAGCACACAGTGCTTGATCATTACATGACTCAAGGCGAATATTCTGCAATGTTTTTGGTGACACTGCAAGAGAAGACAAAATAAGGTTCACATGCATAGCTATGTCTTTGTCCAAAAAATGATCAGTATGAGGGAGAGGCGCCCTAGACAATGTATCAGCAACATACATGTTGTGTTTACTCGGCTTGTAAACAACATTAATGTCATAAGGTTGTAGCTGCAGCAACATGCGTTGCAATCGTGCAGGGACATTAGCTAAGGATTTCTTGCAAATTGTGACAAGAGGAGAGTGGTCAGTTTCTACTGTTATCGTTTGACCATAGACATACTGACGAAAATGTGTACATCCATAAACCAATGCATACAATTCTTTTTCTATTTGGGCATAGCCTTGTTGACAAATTGTCAATGTTTTTGATGCATAGGCTACTGGCTTATTATTTTGTAATAAGGCAGCACCAATAGCGCTTTTAGAAGCATCAACTGTCAATACAATAGGAGCATTTACATCAAAATGAGCCAAGACAGGAGCATCAGTAATAAGAGATTTCAATTTTTCAAAGGCAGTTTTATGATTAAGATCACATTGCCACTCTATATCCTTTCTAAGTAGATTTTGTAAGCTTTCAGCTTCTGTAGCTAGATTAGGAATGTAGCTAGCTAGGTATGTAACCATCCCTAAAAACCTTTGCAATAAATTCTTTCCTGTCCTGTGGGAATGACATATTACAAATGGCTTCAGTTTTTGACATATCAGGACGCATACCATGTTGAGAGAAAGTATGGCCCATATATTTCACTTTTTCAATTCCAAAATGACACTTTGACTTATTAAATTTTATATTAAGATTCTTTGCCCTTTCAAGTACTGCTTGTAAGCGTTGATCATGAAGTTCCTTTGTTTCCCCAAAAACTAAAATATCATCTAAATATATACAAATACCAGGTATGTCCCCAAAACATTCGGTCATTATTCTATGAAAAATTTCTGGAGCAACACTAATCCCAAATGGAAGTCGTTCAAACTTGTACCTCCCAAATGGAGTATTAAAAACAAGAAGCTTAGAGTTGGCTTCATCAACAGGTATGAGCCAGAAACCTGAATTTGCATCAAGAGTTGAAAATAACACAGAACCATTCAGCTGTGACCGAATGACTTTAAGAGTTGGGAGCTGATAGTCTGACCTTAATAAAGCTTTGTTAAGGTTATGTGGATCTAGGCAAACTCTTAATTGTCCACTTTTTTTTCAGTGACAACCATTGAACTGACCCATTCTGTTGGCTCAGTGACTACACTTATAATCCCATCAGATTCCATATTTTCAAGTTCTGCCTTCACCTTATTATACAATTTAAATGGTAACTTTCTAGGAGGGTCGATAACTGGCTTAGCATCAGATTTAATAGTTAGAGAGCAAGTAGTAGATAAGCATCCTACCCCCTCAAATACAGGAAAATTCTTCACAATATGATCATACCATGATGACTCAGTTTGAACCTGATTGACTCTCTTGATTAGTTTTAGTTCCTGACATGTTTTCAACCCTAAAACGGTACAACAAGACAAATTCACAACATTGAATGCAATATTATGTACAAAATTATTCACAATGCACTGTAGGTGACAAACTCCAAGGCAAGGAATTTGTGAGCCACAATATGAATACAGTCTATTTTTTGAAGACTCAATAATGGAGTTACTCAATTTCAGTTGTTTGAACTGATCAATGCTCATACAGTTAGCCTGTGCACCAGTATCCAACTGACAAGAAATGTTCAAATCATTGACAGTAATATTAATTGTCCACTCAGAACCAAGGCCTTGATCACAGCCAACAGTACACACAAAATAATTGTTCTCAGAGTCACTAGAGTGATCTTCTGATTTTTTTTACTAAGTTTACATTTCTTGACCTGCAATAGTGGTTAAACTTACCACAACTCTTACACACTTTACCCTGAGCAGGGCATCGAAACCGATGTATCTGTCCACAGCAATGACAGGTTGTGTTAGTTGGAACTGCCCCAGGTTGGAATTCAACATTTTGGGGTGATGATTGTTGCATGGCCTCAGGCCTTCATCGAACCAGGAAAACATTCTCATCCTTCACATTGGTTTGAAACTGCAGGGCCCGAGCCTGGTGTTGTGATAATTCAAGAGAGCGAATAATGTCCAATGCTGCAGGTAAGGTTAGCTTGCGTTCTTGAAGTAACCTCTCTTTCATAAAGAAATTTGATGATGATAGGCCACAAATTAAAATGTCCTTAATAAGACTGTTGCGAAGATTGCCAAATTCACAAGTGAGACTCAAGTTCTTCAAGTCTATCACAAAAGAGTCTAATGGTTCTGTCTCACCTTGACACCAAGTGAAAAAGTTATGCCTTTCCACTGTCACATTTTTTTGTGGAATAAAGTAATCAGTGAACAGTTGCACTAACACGTCATATTGAATAGTGTTTGTGTCAACATCAAAAGATTTAAAAACGATCAGGGACTGAGGCCCTATCACTGACAAGAGGATAGCAACTTTTCTCTTATCAGTTTCAGTGTCCATTCCTGTGGCCAGGAGATACAAATTGAATTGATTAATCCAGGAATCCCAATCGACTGAGGATCCATTAATTTCGAGAGGTGCAATATTGTTCAAAGAAAGTTTTGTAGACATTGTTCTATACTTTTATGACCACTGAGACCTAACCATAGTTTTGCAGAATGACGACGAAACTTTCACACCTAACCACACTTGTATATTCCAATCATTATGACAATTCGACGATTGCCATTATGTGGTTCACTTCTGACACCATGTTATGTCTGGAGGTATGATAATTCAAACTACAGAAGTGTAAGAAACGATATTTAATTATTATAATCGACTATGACATAAATGACAATGTACGTAGCTGTAGACAATGACTCACGACTCATGACCTGACAATAACAGGCAGCCCGCGACTCTAGTCTATGGCCTATGCCTACATGATACCATAACAGCTTTGATTTGTTGTTAGTTTTGAATTTAGCATAGTTTGGTGTAATTTTGAGTTTGAGACAGTTTTTGTTGAATTGAATGTGTACATGTTTACTTCTAACCTTAAACACTGTTGGTCTGTAGGCATGGATAGTAGTTTGTCTTGCTAAATTAAATTCCCATTAAATTCACCAAAAAAGTTAATTTGTCATGGAACAAGAAATCCAGGAATATGAGAGGATAAGAATAAAGAAGAGTGCATTATAAAGATGTAATTATTGTAAGCAGTGACTTTTGTAATAGTCTGCTTGGACCTGTTACAAAATAATTCACAAATTACAATCTACAAGAGAAAACTATCATAAGGAAAATTTTTAAAGAAACTAGCTAGTTAATTTTTAAGCAACAGGTATGACAGATTATGCAAATTGATTGCTTTTTACAAATATGTTCAGCTGTTGTACTGGTGCATGTTATTCAAAAAATATGTTACATATATATATATATATATATATATATATATATACATCTGGCTATCATTTTGGCATCTTTTCAAATTGGTTACGTTTTGGCATCCCCTTGAAATCAAGGAGTATATTGGTTTTTCATGAAAGTATATCAGGTTTTGTATGTATTCCACCTCGATATTTCACTTTGGTTTTTTGAAAAACATAAAAATGAAAATCGATTTTTTTTATCCACCCCGTCGATCATTCAAACTCCTTTCAAAATACAGACAATGGTACTTCCAGAGTATACCTTCATACATTTCGACTTCAAGATGAACTCCGGTTTGAATATCTATTACCACTTTGAGGCTTATTTGACATCCAGCAATGTTGCCAGATTGCTGAGCTACTGGATTTCAGAGTTTGTTTGTTTTTATATACGTCTGGTTGGCCTGAGACCGGCATCAGACAATTCAAAGTGCTTCACATAGCCAAGACACAACTCTACTGAAAAAAAGAGTCTGCAACTCTGTCATGTTGCATCGACAATACAACACGGTTTTACATTGTTCACATTTGAATGCAACTTCTTTTTGTTTATTAATTGCTCTTATCCAAGTATTAAACTTTGCTTCTATCTGAATTGAGGTATGACTGAATAATATAAACGAAGGATACATACAAGAAAAATAGTATTTTTATATTGTTTTATATTTTATACTTCTATATTTTAGTTTTCATGTGAATTCTATTTGTATTCTTTATCCATTATCTCGATTCATGTATTACTTCACTATCTTCCTCACTTGAATATTAAATTAATTAGATATAAACTAAATTAATATAATTTAATTTTATAATTAAATTTATATAATTCAATTATATTAATATACATAAAATATAAATTAAAAGGTTATATAAATTACAAGGTTGCCAGTTAATTTTTGGGAAATTTTTGATTGATTTTTTTTCAAATCGCCACTTCCGCTAGGGAACACTCAAGTGTTCTCATCGCTCTCATGACGGAAGTAAAGAGAATACTAGATGTATGAGAACCCACTGATTACAATACATGTGTTTTTCAATGAATCTTTTATGATCATTTGAAAAACGAGAAGTCGAAAGATCTGATATTTGAGTCAGCAGTGCACAAAACACTGTAATAATACTTGAAGGATGAAAATCTGAGTTCTTGGTGTAGAACCTGAGCTCCTTAAAAAATTGTTGATAATTTTCAAGGTTTACTATAGAGAGTATGTGCTGCAGGCTGATTAGTGTTGGTACATGTCATGAATTCACACTTTTTAAGTAGAATAATGTTCATAACTGAAATTAGTTGAATTAGTAAACGAAGCCCTAGAATTGAACCAAAATTTCACAAGTAAGAAATATTTGTCGGTGTAGGTAAATTAATTAAAAATTTATTTAAAATTAAGATTTTAATTTATTTTTGTTTTAATTGTTTCAAAAATTTAAAAAAAGGAAATTAAGATTCGAAATGAAAATCGTTTAATTTGATATCTGGTTATTTTGGATATGAATTTAATTTAGGGTGGGGGGCTTTGGGGCTCATGTCTTTCCCTCAGGTCCGGCAATCCTTATCAAAATGAAGATAATTTTCAAGCGAACTATAGTATGAACTATAATATGTACATTTCAGACTCGTTTAAATATGAGTGTTTATAACAATTAACAGTATCGATATACTATTAAGAGGAATATTATGAGTGACTACCATAGGTGGAAATAGAGTTTGTAGCCTAGCAGAATTAAATTCGACCAGGAGGCTGGGTAAAGATAATAAAATAATTCGTTTCACTTATATCAATCTGGCAATCTTTTAACCAATAAGTACAGGACCTCTAGCCTCTAGAGTCTAGAACTTCCTAAACCTGTAATAAATTTAACGTTACAGTAATAATGTAATTTTTCGGAAGGTGAAGCCCAGATAGTTCTGAGACCTGTGCGTGGGTAATGTGTTGAAGAGTTGGACCCACATTTTTAGATGAATTCCGAATCATCGGCAAGTGATTTTATAGCTGATAGCACTCTTTTTTAGTGGCCTCTTTTTTGAATCGGTCACCCTCACCCTAGGAATTTTCAGCTTATCTTATGTCACTGAACAGGTACCTGTTACGGTCCGCAGCTAACAATTTTCTAAAAAAGATTTTCAGGTTTTTGCGAAAAAATTTCAAGAAGAGTGCAAAAGTTTATTCCTTTGAAAACGCTACAATACAGAAATAAATATAGCAGAAGAGTCAGTGACGTAGCCAAGATTTTGTAATGGGGGGGGGGGGGGTCGATTGAAAATTTTTGAAAAATAGAGGCCCTAGAACAGTCTTTTTTAGCTCTCCTGGCATTGAAAATTAACACCAACATCAGTGCTTTATCTTATTTTAAGTTCAATTTAATGGAAAATTATATAAAATTTAGGACCGGAAGGGGGGGTCCGGACCCCCAGGACCCCCCCCCTGACTACGAAGAGTGAAGCTATCTCTTTCAATAAGAGATCAATAAATTAGCACTCATTCAGAAAACTTTAGGCTTCTATAGCCCTCATTTAGGTGGTGAGTTGAAAGCATTCGCAGTGAAATGAACTGTAAAATCACGTAATACATCAACTACTGCGATTATTGAGTTATTATATTTTGGAAATTGAGATTGAAGGGTATGAACTTGGTTATTGATTGCGAATAAAGCACCCAGAGATTACAAAACCAGAATTTAAATTGGGTCAAAAAATAGAATAATAGCAAGTGAAAAGCATCTGTGCAAAATCAGTATGCTTTGATTCAATAAAGATCGACTTTATAAAATTTGGGACCGTTCTTGACTATACATTCATATTTCATTTCAAAAAATGATTTGACAAGTTTTAAAGGAGAAATTGAAAAAAATGTTTGGTTCATTGGCAATTGAATTCGTTAACCACTAGGCCGGCAATAAAAAAACATCATGATATGATAATTTTGTGAATTTTTGTAAAATATCTAACCAATTTAAAGATTTGGTAATCCCGATTCGCGTTCAGACTGGCTTTTTTCGTTCACTTTATTAACAACGCAAAATTCTCATGTGGGCATCAAAAAATGTATAATAGTGAATCTTGTAGCACGTTTCAGATAATTTTACATTGATTCAATTCAATTCACACCATCTAAATGACCTTAGTCATTTCTAAATGGATGATCGAATAGCTGTAATCTTTCGCCCTCTTTATTTCTGTAACAAAGCAGTTCGGACCTACATTCATTCTAATTTTTATAACCTCATGAGAAGTTGCTTATTCAGTCTGGCAGAATCATTTTGAACTCTTGAAACACTCTGTACAAAAAATACTCATGATGGACACATTTTGTTTCCCCATAGCTTATTAACTAATACTCTTTTAAAAAGTCAAGTAATCAATCCCTGCCCCCTCATTAAACTTCATCGGGCAACAATCTTGTAAAAAGAGCTCTGAAAAATCCCAATTTTACCCCCCCCCCCCCCCCCCAATCACAAATTTTACCTGGTAGGACGGGTAAGCCCCCCCAAACCAAAAGTCTGGGTGCGCCCCTGGTCTTCAGTGCTTCAGTGAAATAGTATCGTTTGAACTAGCCGGTTCAATTGGAGTCACCCAATAGTATTGTTGAGCGGGCGATTTTATCCAATACCGTCCCTTGGCGCGGAGCAGCTCAGTGTAGCGGGACGTTTGAAACTTCCCGCATAGTAATGGAACTCAGTATAGTTTTTCGGCTGGGGAGGGAGAAGAGAACATGGGAAAAATCGACAAAAAATATTGAACGTTTCTCTTAATACTATTAACATTCCCCTGAATTTTCAAATCAATCTGTACAAAATTAACAAAGTTATGAGCATTTTTCGAATTTCACATCAGTTAGTAATCAAAATGAATTAGTATCCGAAATGTCTACATAGACATTGAATTGATTTTCAAGTTTTCATTCCAATAAATTTCTTCTACTTCCTCCTCTTATTATCCTGTCTTCTTCCTATCTCCTTCTTCTTCCTCTGTTCTTCTTCATCACTCTTCTTCTTCCTCCGCTTCTTCTTCTTTTCTTTTCTTCTTCTTCTTCTTTTCTTTGCTTCCTCCTGTCATCTTCTTCCGCTTCCTCACTTCTTATCACCTTTCCTTCTCTTTTTCTCTTCTTTCTCCGGTTGCTCGGTCCTCTTTATTCTCTCTTTCTTCTTCCTCCTCCTTCTCTTCTTCTTTTTTTATCATCTTCTTCTTTTCTTTGCCTCCTCCTTTTTCTGCATCCTCTCTTCCTCCTCCTTTTCGCTTCTTCTTCTCCTCCGACTTGCACCGGTTGCTCGGTCCTCTTTATTCCCTTCCCTCTTTCTTCTTTTTTTCCTCCTCTTCTTCTTCTTCTTTTTCTTCTTTTCTTAGCCTCCTCCTGTCTTCTTCTTCTTATTCTTTCTCTGCTTTCTCTCTTTTTCTTCTCCTTCCTTCTCCTTTTCTCTTCTTCTTCTCCTCCGACTTGCACCGGTTGCTCGGTCCTCTTTATTCCCTTCCCTCTTTCTTTTTTTACCTCCTCTTCTTCTTCCTCCTTATTTTCTTTTCTTCTTCTTCTTCTCCGACTTGCTCCGGTTGCTCGGTCCTCTTTATTTTCTCTTTTTTCTTCTTCTTCATCCTCCTCCTCTTCTTCTTCTTCTTCTTTTTATCTTTTTCTTAGCCTCCTCCTGTCTTCTTATTCTTTCTCTGCTTTCTCTCTTCTTCTTCTCCGAATTGCACCGGTTGCTCGGTCCTCTTTATTCCCTTCCCTCTTTCTTCTTCCTGTCTTCTTCTTCTCCTTGCTCTTCATTTTCTCTTCTTCTTCTTTCTCCTCTTCATTCTCTTCTCCCATGTTTCTCTTCCTTTTCTTCCTGTCTTCTTCTTCTTCCCCCTCTCATTCTTCTTCTATCTTTTAATATTATATATAAATGATATTATATCTTCTCATATTTTAATTGTATAAAAGTTTAAAATGAAGGTCATAACGAACAAGAAACGAAAATTGGAGATGGTGGAATATTGTAGGCTTATACCTACAGAAAGTGGCGAAAGTTTCAATTATTAACTATAGTAATATTGCATTAAGAGCAAGTGAATTTTCAAAAATAAAGTTCAGTCAGGAATAAGAACTATTATATTATGAGAAAAGAGTGATACTGAAATGCATGAGATAGGCTACTTGTTGAAAAACCATCTTGCGGGTGAGTATTTCAGGAACAGAAATTTACAATAATCTTGGTGAATCTCGCCGGGTCAGCTCAAGCCATTCTCTAACGAAGTTGACATCCAGGCGTTGTTGCCAATCTTCTATAACTTGATGGACGTCAAATTCGCGGTGGAATGAACAACATTATACGATTCACAATATACACTCGGGAGAGGGCAAATCTGACTAGCGCTACGTGGTGGTAGAATTCAGAAGCTTCGATGTATATTAAAATTCATTTTGACAACATTCAGACGTCCAACATTTTTTTTTAAAACTAGTGTAGAAGTGATGATAGCTGACGAATTGTCACGTGATTTCTGTTGTGAGTGAAGTTGGCATGCCTGAGAAGGCATGGGCCAAACCTAACCCATTTGAACCTCTTCTAACGAATTTATTAAGGAATGTAATCGGGCGTCCGTATACGGATGCACAATTACACACGGACGTCCAAACGAATGTAAATCAACAATGTATGGATGCCACAATGATGGTCAGGTGTAAATATATATATATATATATATATATATATATATATATATATATATAGAGGATGTTTTTTAGAGGTATAGAACTTTAAGTTGGCAGTACTGCTTCCAGTGGCAAACATTTTGTCAACTAACAGCTGATTTGTGTTCAGTATTGTTTGCCATTTTATCATGAATAGAGTGACACCTGAACAACGCATGCAAATTATGCAGATTTACTTTGAAAATCATGGTTCCATTCATGAAACATATCAAGCACTATGTACATTTTATGGTCAACATAATTGACCACCAGAGCAATTAATTCGATTAACAATGGACCGATTTGCATCATGTATACTTTAAATTATACTACGGTACGCATCCTGATGCATTGTTAATCAAAGTAATTGCTCTGATGATCAATTATGTTGACCATAAAATAGACATAGTGCGTGATATGTTTCATGAATGGAACCATGATTTTCAAAGTAAATCTGCACAATTTGCAAGCGTTGTTCAGGTGCCACCCTATTCATGATAAATTGGCAAACAATACTGAACACAAATCAGCTAATAGTTGACAAAATGTTTGCCACTGGAAGCAGTGCTGCCACCTTAAAGTTCTATAGATCTAAAAAAAACACCCTTTATTGCTATATGGCCTGAAAACTATACTATATATTGCTATAGTTTACTATATTTCTTTAAAAAATTTATATCTCAGCTATTTGTCTCTGTCTGATGCCCAATTAGAAAAATTTATCTAAAAATCTTCCTTTTATGAAAATTATTTTACCATACCTTTTCCACTAACGGTAACTTCAAAGTTCAAAAGATGATTCAATCAAAGCCTATTTCCTCCTTACACTTTACTTCACAGACACTATACTTCAAAGCTTGGAAGGAGTGTGGTAAAACAGAAACCTCAAAAACTTTGCCATAGTGGATGTCTTAAAAGTGGAAAAAGTAGAGTATTATCATTATAATATTATAAACATTATTATGATTGATTTAATTTGACTTCTATATTTTCAGCTCTGAAATCACAAACAAAATTCAAAATTTTATCCACTTTCTTTGGACTATTGAACTGTTCCAAGTGCTGTATTTCGTTTTCAAAGTGAACTCTTAAATTGATGTTCTTGTATTGAGAAGAATGGGCGATTGTACTTAAAAGTGAATTTTCTAGTTAAACTAGGACGCAACCTAAAATTTGGATCTTTCAGTTTCAAGAATTTGTGAAGAGAGCGGTTGTGGGCGATAGCCTGTTGCATATTTGCTTGATTGTATTTTGTAATGTGTGAAAAATTAAATGAATAAATAAAAATAACAGTACCACAATAGTATAGCAAGGTATTTAAAATACTATGAACTATTCTGTAGGACTATGTACTGTAATTTACTCTACATATCAATCGGATCTGTTGCTTCTACAGGAATCAACAGATATTTTTGAATAAATGAACATCCACAACGAAGTTGTTTTAAAAAATCAACAGATTGATTATTTACATTTTTTTTAAATACACATGTAAAATCGACATCAATCAGAAACTTATATTTAAAAAAAAATACATCAGGAATAACTAAAGAAAGAAACAGATATATTGAAGTAACTAAAGAGAGAAACAAACAAATTGGAAGTAACTAAAGAGATAAACAAACACATTGGAAGCAACTAACAAACTCAAAAACATACAAATACACTCTAAATACAAACTTGAATAAACTGGATAAGTGAAGTCCTTGGTCTAAAACTCCGAAATAGAACTCAAGAGAAACTATTACCTAAAATCATGACTCACGCTCAGTGAAAAACAATAACTTGAATAATATGACTCTATAAAATGTAAAGAACACTTGTCGAACATATGTACTTTCCAAATCTGGGGGAAATCGAAAAACATGATGTTTTCATGAAAATAAAACGTTATTGAAGCGTTTTTTTAATATAAAACATACTATCTTGAAGAGAGACCCTTATTCTTCTAAAAACATGACAATACTATCATTTCCTTTTTATCTTTCATTCTTATTTCTTGTTTCAGATCCTGCTTGTTCATCAGTACTTTTTCCATCTCCTTCATCTTCTATTACCTCTAACACTACTTCTTCACTTTCTTCGTTTATATTTTCTTTCCTCCTTCTTTTGATGATTAAGGTTTCATCCTAAAATTAAAAATTGGTTCAACATTATCACTCACAAGAACTTAACAATAATTCTAGCAGAAAAGCCAAGCTGGAGTGAAAATTTTCAAGTATTTTTTAAACGAATATCTGAATAATTTTTAAGAATATCACAAAAATATAATGTTACAGTATAATAACAAGACTAATTATTTCAAAACAATGCGTGCAAATTAAACAGTGAAGACTTGGTATATTGCCACTCTCAGTAGATTGATGAGTTCTAATGACCATAATGATCAAATATCTCAAATTAGACTTGGATAAATTGGAGCACAGAAAAATAGAGTCTCTGGAACAACCTGTCTCTCTCTCTCAACAAGAATGAGAAATAACACTACGTATCTGAGAATCAAACTGATGATTTCTTCGTAGTGGCGAAGGTGATACTGTGGAAGGTATCCATAATGAATAATAAGACGAAATTGTCACAGCCACATTTATTAAAACATATTGAGAAACTAGTTTCGGTTGTTGTACCATTATCAATCTCAATCAATCATTTTTTTGTTGTAATTTTGTAATTTTTTCAATCTGGTATTTTTTTAAATTACAGTTTGATAAACCCGATAAAAACTTGATTAGGGCCTAATTAGACTCAATTAAATCCAAGTGATTAGAAGTGATTAAGACTTGAAATCTCAACAGATTATATGTGATTTCCTTTGAAATAAAAGTCAACTTTATAACTTTGACATAGTTAACAATGTTTGGAATCATCTTCTTTTCTCTTACCTGATAGATTTCAATGAACAATTTTAATACAGTTCATTCATTATTACTTACTTTCTGTGTCCCGAGCAAGCATTATACTACACTAAATTTTACAATAATACTTAAACTATATACTTCCAAAAATTAGCTGCCAATTTGGCATTGTCGTTTGCATTGTAAACATCCTCCATTGAACATGGGCTTTCAAGTTGGGGGCATTCAAGTAGATGTTTTTCATCCTGAATGGCCCCACAATCACACAAGATGTCCTGGTGAGCCGGTAAGATGCCCCATTTCTGGAGGTTAGCCTTACATCTAGACACTCCCACTCTCAGGCGGTTTAGGGCTTTCCATGTCAAAAATGGCATATCATGGCCAGGAGGCAATTCTTCTTTTGCAGGCAAACCTTCAACCAACAGTCCACCTCTCCACAGTGCAACACGATTTTCCTCTGGAGAACCATCTAGTACCTGGGACGTTGCAAGGAAGCTTTTTCTTGATTTCAAACGTCCTGCTGCAGGTTGATGCTCAAAAAGTGGGTGGCGTGGGTCATTTGCCTATTTGGTCCTCTCAATATTTGTTGCAATTTTTCTCCTTCTATGGGGTGGTGCTATACCAGCAAGAGAATATAATTTGTGCACTGGTGTTGGCTTCAGACATTCGGTGACAATCCTCATTGTATCATTCAATGCAGCATCAACATGTTTAGCATGCACTGAAGAGTTCCACACCGGCGCTGCATATTCTGCCACTGATACACACAGTCCAATTGCTGACATTCTTAGGGTTGTTTAATATCGTGTGACCTGGCTGGCTCAGGTCTGGTGTCAGAGTTATTCATTATTAAATTCGATACATGAAAAAAAGTTAGTTGAAATAATTTTAAATACATGTCTTCCTATAAACTCTACTTCCATGTAGTTCCTTGAACATCTTCAAGTCCAAGCGAAAAATTCTATAAATTTGATAAATTTTAAAACAACTAACAGTATACTTAAATAAATAACATGTAAAACGTGAACATGCTAAAGTGAAACACCATGTTTGAATGAGGGACTTTTAAAAATTGATAAGCATATCAATTTTGTACAATTTCTACACTATCTAAACTAACTAAAAGAACTATCTAAATAAAGAACTGTTGCAGACCTAATAAAGAGCTAACTATTACTTTTTCGGAGGTCTGAGACCTGTGTGTGGGTAATGATGATTGATGAGTTGGATCTACAGTTTTTTGTTGGGTTCCGAACCACCAGGAATTTATTTACAGTTTTTTGCTGGCCAAGTCATAGCGGTCACTATTACAAGTGCTGACTGAGCAGATACCTAGAACGGCTTGTAGTTAATCACTATTACATTTAGTTATTGCATAAAATTTAATGAATGATGTTGTCCAAACCACGTCAATTCTTTAATTAAATGTTGTAAACACATCATTAATAATAATTAAAGAAGTTTGGCCAGCAGTTTTATTCACTGTGTATAACTACCACAATGTCACCATCAGGGAAGTGATAGCTGAGTGCCGTAGCAGGTATCTGTTCAATCAGAGATAAGCTACGAAACTCCTGGGCCATCTTTGTAAGGGTGACCGATTGGATTGGCCATCAAAAAAGAGTCTGTTCTCTGCTGAAAAATCACTTCCCGGTGGTTCGGATCCCACGTAAAAACTGTAGGTCCAACTCATCATTCACCATCATCCAATTCATTACCCACACACAGGTCTCAGACCTATGTGGGCTTCATCCTCCGAAAAAATAAAACAAACCAACACCAAGGAGATTATTTATAAACATAAGTTCGAGTAAATGCTCATGAGAACAATCTGCACTTACATCAACTTGTATCACGTTATCTAGAGGCGATAATTCCTGTTTGATAAAAACGCGAGGAATGTTGATTTTGCTGCTAGACTGAGGCAACTTCTGAAAAATAATTAAAATTATTATTATTAATTTTTATTCACAAGCATTACGCTTTTACACAATTATTTAAAATTACCATTGACCACTAATTAGTATCAAAAGAAGTGACAGCCACAATGGAATAATAGGTCTTATCTCTTGCTGACGGCTATTCCTGGGTTTGATTCGTATTTTGTGTCATTCACTTGATTATCCAATCAAGTCTCAGACTTATGTGGGCATCATCAATAAAAGTAATTTCAAAAATCAAGTAGACCTAAATTATTTGACTCTGACTCTAATGCTATGATATGCAGTCATTCTATCAGTATTTATTTATTCATTATTACAATCAGGGGCGTAGCCAGGGAGGATATCGGGGGATACATCCCCCTCCGAAATGTTGTGGTCATCTTTCACAAAACTAATTACAGCCTCTACTGATTGTGGATCAGTTAGTTGTTCAAGTTGTTAGTTTATATTATGTAAAAGTAAAATGAATATAGGCTACTTTTGGTTATATTTTAGGTAAGTAAGTTTTAGGACCGAAATAATAATACAGCCAAGGACATGTTCATAGTTTCTATACACAGTACTACTACTGACGATTTTGTGCGTGAATTTGAAATAAAGATTTTAATGATTCTATCAAATTATCTTTTTTAAGGCCCTGTACCCAATGTGGTTTTAATTTAGACAATGCATGTAACAGGTGTAGTGTTAATTAATGTTAACACCATCATATTATTGCTTTTTCTAAACCCTGAAGTAATGATAACATCAAAAGGATTTTAAAAGAATAAAACACTGTTAAATGTTGTCAATTCCACTTCTTTATTATTACAGCACTGGACCGCGGTTTCGTGGCTTCACGAGTCACATTTTCAACAGTACTTATACAGCGACTGGTGAAGCCACGAAACCGCGGTCCAGTGCTGTAATAATACAGAAGTGGAATTGACAACATCTAACAGTGTTTTATTGTTTATTATGGAGTTCCACAACATCAACAGAAATTCTACAAATAAGTTGAAAAGGATTTTAGCTTAGTGAGCCAATATTGCTCCATGTTCAAATATAAAATTTATATTTAATAGCTAAATTTACATTTACATTTTAAAGTTTTATGATAGGCCTACATCAGTTTATTCAGGATTGGAGATATATTTCATTTAAATTAGCAATTGCTTTAATTAAAATATCCAAGTGAAAATTACTTTAAAATGCTCAAAATTTTTTAAAAAATCCGGGAGAGGGCCCCCGGACCCCCCCTCATCAAAAGGGAGGATTCCATTCCCCCAGACCCCCTCCAAAGTTCAATCCTGGCTACGCCACTGATTGCAATACATAATTCAATAAAGTATAACAAATAAGTTTCACTGTAAAAATACAAAAATATAGAAAATTATTAGGAACTACTTCCCCAAAAGAGCAAGCTCGAGCTTGAGGAAGGAGCCCGCCTTACGTTAGCAAGCTACAGAAAAATATGCAAAAAAATAATAAATACTTCTAATAAACTTGAAAAAGAAGATTTTACTACAGTTTACATATATTCAAATAAAATACCATTCAATATCCAAAAGTGAAATATCATTCCAAAATCATTAAAGAAAAAATGTCATTCCAATATCATTGATAAAGAATAATAAATAATAATTTAATAAAATAAGCAATTAAATTGACAATTTCACGATTAATTAAATTAATAATTTTATGATATTTTATTATTTTCTGCAATTAATTTAATTTTTTAAATATTATTTTTTAGGGTTAGGCCTATACGCAATAAAATCCATTTTATTATATAACAGCGTAATATTAGTTATGAAAAATGATATGTTGTCGCATTTATTAGTTCTTTAATCTTTATTAGTTCTTTGATCTTTTAATCGATAATAATCCCTAACATTCTTCTACTTTCTTGTACTTTCATATTGGACGTTATCACTGCGTGTATTATTTTACAGGCCGACTGATGGGCACTTTTTTAACGACTGCTCTTTTCTGAATATAAAATATATATTTCTTATTGAAAAAAAATTAAATTTTTATTAAAATGTTCCTTAGTAAACTCTGGTGGATGGAGAAGAGCTATTTTTTAAGGTTTTTCTGCTATTTCTTTTTTGCTTAGAACCTATTGCTATCAAAGTATTTTTATCCTTCGTATGCTACCATTAAAATACTGCAGCTATTTAAAATTTTCCATTGAGCAGGTATTACCCTGATGGATAGAGAATCCTCTCTTGATGAAAATGCCATTTTAAAAACGTGTTCTCTTCTTTTGTCTTAATTCTCCTTCCACCCCCCCCCCCCCGAAGTATTTATTTATTTCCTTCTCTACAAAAATCACTATAGTAATTTATTCAGACTCTCCTTCGCCCATGTGGGGAATTTTTATCTCATACTGTGCTTATTATATTATGTAAATATTATTATTTAAGGAGAAATAAAACAAATTCTAAAAAATCCTATAATTTCTTTTAGCAAAACTCTTCTAGGGTTATTAAGCTATTATAGCTATTAGCTATTATAGCTATTAGCTATTATAGCTATTAGCTATAGCTATTAAGCTATAATAATGGGCTCTTATTTAATAGCTTGTAACAAAGGTTTAATGAAGCCTATTCGAAGAAAAAATTGACTACAACAAAATAAAATTAATAAAGTTCTATTCACAGAAAGTTGATCATTTTGAACAAGCGACTCATCCGACCAAATTCTGTATTCCAACAACGATGGCACTCGATCTACGCTCGATTCCTGCAGTTTGATGTGCGACTTCTTGGCTGCTTTGAGCACAGTCGACGACGCGTGGCTCTGCATTATATCGTTGATTATTTCCCACTCTTCCACGCCATCGGCCGGCACAATGAACAGAATTACTCGAACTTTTGAAATTGAATAACTCAATCGTTTAGATTTTTTCATCATATCTTCCCCGTCATACACATCCTGTAATCGATAATAATGTAGGTATTGAAATTTAAAAATCATCTGACCAAGACCAGTTTTCTAGCAAAATTTCTGAATTCTATAAATCAGTTTTCCAACGAAATTTAAAATTGATTAGCTATAAATTAAAATTATCTAGGGAAGTGATAGCCATGAGCCTTAGCAGGTATCTGTTCAATCAGAGTCTTTTGAATATTATAGTCATTTTCGAGGTATAGGATGCAAATCACTGAGCACAATCAGATAGAGATAAGCTGCGTTCTCCTAGACGCTCTTTGTGAGGGTGACCGATTAGATTGGCCAGCAAAAAAGACACTGCTCTCTGCAAATCTGTAAAATCACTTCCCGGTGGTTCGGAACCCACATAAAAATGTAGGTCCAACTCATCAATCACCATCATCCAACTCATTACGCAAGCAAAGGTCTCAGACCTATGTGGGCTTCATCCTAAAAACAATCTGCTTTATAATCACTTACTCATTGGTTCAGAGCTCATCAGTTTGGAAAAAAATTCCTCCACTGAAGTTCGGATTAACTTGATTAAATGACTGGTTGCAAAAACACCAATAAAAAAAGAACAGATCCCTGATCATCTGACCCGAAATCAATTTGATTCATCTGTGTTGCAAAAAGCCTGATTGACGATCATAAGCTGACCCGAGATTTAGTAATTTTATAAAAATAGTTGCATTTCTTATAATTGGGGAAGTGATAGCTGAGTGCCGTAGCAGGTATCTGTTTAATCAGAGATAAGCTAACGAAACTCCTGGGCGGTCTTTGTAAGGGTGACCGATTGGATTGGCCAGCAAAAAGGACTATGTTCTCTGCTGTAAAATCACTTCCCGGTGGTTCGAAACTGTAGGTCCAACTCATCAATCACCATCATCCAATTCATTACCCACGCAGTGGTCTCAAACCTATGTGGGCTTCATCCTCAAAAAAAAAAAATAATAATAATAAATAAATAATAATGACAGGTGTGAGTTGTACAATTAAGTAAGTTGTCATTGTTGCAGAAACCCATAATTCATTTCTAATGTAAACTAGCGTTTGCGACTAATGTTTTGAAGGCCGTGTGGTTACTATACGCGGCGCTAGAGGGCAGAATTTGTTCGGGGATCAGTCAGTGATATGCTTATCGCAAATTAGCCGTCAAAAATTGACCAGAGATCAGTTTTTCGCCTTCTAATAAGTATTGTCCTTAGTGCAACGGAATTCTCCTGATCTACAGATCAGTTCAGATCGAGGTCAAAGTTTGATTGGCTTTAGTGCAACTGGCCATGAGAGTTAAATTAGCGAATATACTCCATATCTCTAATGAGATGTCCTTAATATTCAATTTTGAAATAACAAAAACAAATAATCGTGTCTTGTTTATTTCCAAAACAGTTCTATGAATAATATACATTCAGTACATTCTCCATAAATTATAAATAAATAATTATCAACTTGAATCATTAAAATTTAATTAGTCAAGAATATTATTGTTTTTCTTGTATTAAACATAGAGAAAAGAATTTTGAAATGATAACAAAAACAAATAATCGTGTCTTGTTTATTTCCAAAACAGTTCTATGAATAATATACATTCAGTACATTCTTCATACATTATAAATAAATAATTATCAACTTGAATCATTAAAATTTAAGTCAAGAAAATTTTTTTTTGCTTTATTTCTTCTATTAAACATAGAGACAAGATGATAATAATAAATATTTGAAAATATATAAAATAGAAAAGAAACTAATTTGAGATAAAAAAGGCAATATATTCAAAGCTGATATTTAGTGGTACTCACTGATATATGTAGAAGCTTGACAGAGGAAGGAATATGACATGGTGCGACGTATTTGTTTCCAAATTTCATATCGTAGGCAATGCCCTGAATCAGATATATATCTCTGATAATCTCTGTGTAAGGTATGCTGTCAATGTACTGAAGATTGGGCACAAACCCTCTTCGCAAATTTCTCCTTATTTCATTTCCTGATGTTTTCTGGAATGCAATGCATGTTGATTAGCCTATTCATTAGGACATCAATTTAAAAAATATAAAAAAAGAAATATGGTAGATTATTTATTGATACGTCATTAATATTTTTTTTGCTAATGATGCCACATGAGTCCGAAACTTGTGCGTGGGTAATGAGGTGAATGATAACACACATAGATGCCAGACGGAGGAGCGGGATTCGAACCCACGACCGCTCAAACGACAGCAAGCTAAAGATTATCTTTTTACAATTAGTTATAGATTTACAAGATAAGTTTTCAACTATTAGACATAGTAGACGGATATGATTTTATAATGAATTGTATTCTAAAAAAAAATATATAATTTTGTAAACATTTTAAATACATGCAGTAGTTTTACTATGTTCAAGATGTAATTTTGCAAATTCTTCTTTCAAGAGATGTGGAAAAAATTTATTGATTTTTTTATATTTTAGGTGAAATCCGACACACCAGATGAATGTGAAGAAGTGTAAGGCACAGCCCCTACGGTCACCTATCCATCCAAGCGTCTGTTACACAGCATTTTGAAATTTTAAATATCATTTGGACAAATATTTTTTTGAGAAAGAAAATTCTGATAGTATGTTTGAAAATCTGGAGGTCAAATTATATTGTGTACATTGTTACATCTGTACGAGATATTTTTTATATTGCTGATGATGCCCACATCAGTCCGAGACTTATGTGTGGGTAATGAGATAAATGTTAACACACAGATGCCAGACGGAGGAGTGGGATTCGAACCCATGACCGCTGAAACGACAGCAGGCTGAAGTTACGACGCGACAACCAACTGCGCTAAGCGGCCCTTTGTTTCTCCTTAATTTAATCACAGATGAAGAAATCTATCTTGAATCTAACTTGAAATCTAACCGATGAATTAAATCTATTATTGATTCTCCTTTTTAAAAGTACAATAATTTTCAAATTTCAAATTTATTCATCTTTCATAACAAAGAAACATATCAACATCAGAAACATAAAAATACATCTGAAATATACAAAATTAAATATAAACTTAAAAAACACTTTCAAGTGGAAATTAACTCACGTTATGGCGTGACGGCCGTTTCACTCTGTTGTCTAAAGTCTAGAGCATCGTCAGACGACCCACAGTACACTTTGTACACAGTACACACTACACAGTGTCGTCTGACGATGCTCTAGACAACAGAGTGAAACAGGCCGTCACGCCATAACGTGAGTTAATTTCCACTTGAGTGTTTTTTAAGTTTATATTACATATTAGTGGAAACAAGATGGATCTTCAACATCATAAAATTAAATAGTACTAGGAGTTACAATAGTTCATTCAACTTACGATTTATAGTTAATTGTTGATAGTTTATACAATAGTTCAATTGAATGGAAAGAGAAAAAAATACCCACAAGACACAGAGTCTGAGCGTGGGCATGAGTTGTAAAAATTGTAAGAAAAAACAAAAATACACTATAGTACGGATTAATTAGAAAAATATGAAGTGGTAAATAGAGAGAAATTTATTAATACAAGGTAGTTGAAAATTGAGTATTATGAACAATGGTAATGGTGAACAACGACACTTAACTGAACGTTTTTGCGAGTGTTAGTATCATCTATAGCAAAATTACAAAATTACAGCATCTATAGCAAAAATACATATATGGGTAAACCCTAGATCTGTCATCTACTTCTAGCCACAAATAAATAACTATTGAAGATCAAATTTTAGTTTAATTTTTAATTTAGACGTGAAAAAATTATCAAGTGCAAAAAAACAGCAAACAATATCGTAAAACAACCTAGGAGCGTCTTGTTCTAGAAGGACTTAGAAGAGGTACAATACATGACAATAATTGTGACATAAAATTGACATTGACTTACTCCAGAAACAGATATTTGGGATGTGATTAGTAAGGCTATATGCCTAGCAATAGATTTCCAAATTCTGGACTCCAAACTTGTACTCGAGTCTGATTGAAACTCTAAACTTTGCCTCACCCACTCTGTCGCAATGAAGTAGATCTGTAAATTAATATTGAAACAATACAAAAATTATATATTTTCGTCTTTAAAGTATGTTTTGTTCAATTTTTTGTCACTTCTTCATTTAAAAATTATATTTATTGACATAGGCTGTCCAGACTTTTATCAATTTTCGATCAATTGTTAAAATTATTTCTTCTCTTGAAAATATATGTTTACATGTACTGTCCAGACATTTAGAGCTTGTTTCTGGATTTTTATATTTTAAATCTTTGTAAGGGTGACCGATCGGATTGGCCAGCAAAAAATACTCTGTTCTCTGCTGTAAAATCACTTCCCGGTGGTTCGGAACCCACCTAAAACTGTAGGTCAAACTCATCAATCACCATCATCCAACTCATTACCCACGCACAGGTCTCAGACCTATGTGGGCTTCATCCTCAAAAAAAAAAAATTTGCTAGAAAAATATACAATCCCTTCCACACACAGCTTTCGGCTTACGTGAAAGCATCGCACAATAAATTATAGTGAAAGTTATTACACAATAATTAATTTTTCAAGTGTTCATTAAATCCCCAAAAATCTATGTTTCCTTTGGCCCATTCTATATGTCTTAATGTAGTCTGGGTTATCCTTTGTATGATGTCAAATTTTTCTTTTGCCATTTTTTCACGCAAATAGTACCTACTTCATTTGAACCTTTAGTAGAAATAAAGAGGAGTTAGTATTTGATTTTGTGATTCAAATAATGCAAGCATTGTATAATTTCAGCTTACTTACTTGGCACCCTGCAAATGCAATAGCTGTATAATCATAAGGCTGTCCTGTCAATAGTCCGATTTCTCCAAAAACATTTCCAGGAACTATGACGTCATCTTGTTTGGTGGCGAAATTCAAATGTATCAGATAGTCACAGTTTGGCAGTTGACCATACTTTTCTGCAAGCTGTTGATGGCGCAAACGATTAACGTCATCATTGTGATCCAGTCAACCAATTAACTTTCATTATTGTCAAAAATTAACTAAATTATAATTGCACTGTTGCAGTCTAGTCAAATTAGCGGGAATTTCGGGTAAAAAAGGAAAAATTCCAAAATGACTGAAATTTGGATATATGACAAGAAAATCAAACTGAATAACATACTTGAAATCCTAGCTGTGCTTCGGCCGTCATCTTGGAAAAATTATTTAAAATGTTTATTCCATTTTCGTATTCTTCAAATTTGAGACCGAACTAAGCCTTGATAAAAAGTTACACTTGTCTTTTTTCAATAAAAATTTCACACTAGTTACACTGTTGTACCTCAAATGAGTAACTCATTTAGGCTCTAATTAAAGAATTTTTCAACAAAAAATATGAAAATGGTCTCAAATTGTAGAGAAACGCATTTTCAGCAAATTTATGCTAGCTGAACTATCAGGACTGCATGACTGTAAAAAAATCCAAGATTTAACAAAAATGCCCAATTTTCAAAATTTTAAACGTGTTGAATAAAAAAAATTACAATTAACTTTTCCCTAGATAACACGATTAATTGCATTTTGACAATAATTATTTTACGCTACCCTTCATAGTTCCTGAGTTAGTGTTTTATTTTTGTAATTGACAATATTTAACTAAAAACAAGAAAAATCAGAATTTTTGTTCAGCTCTGTCATCAGTATGAAGATGATGAGTGGGAAAAATTATAATAAGATTTAAAGTGCATGATGTTACGCATAATTCAAGACCAACTTCCCATTTCTATGCTGAAAACTTCTTAAGTTAGAGTTTAATATTACAAATAGTCATTTTCGAGGTATAGGATGCAGATCACTGAGCACAATCAGATAGAGATGAGCTTCTTTCTCCTGGGCCTCTATGTAAGGGTGACCGATTATATTGGCCAGCAAAAAAGACACTGTTCTATGCTGTAAATCACTTCCCTGTAGTTCGGAATCCACTTAAAATGTAGGTCTAGCTCCGCAATCACCATCATCCAACTCATTACTCACGCACAGGTCTCAGACCTATGTGGGCTTCATCCTAAAAAATTACTTAATTATGAGCGAATTTTAACATTTGATACATGAATCTGAACCGCGTCAATGAGGGGAGACGAATGAGTCGTCTATTGATCGGATAAGACCGGCTAAATCCGGATTTTCTGATTTAATCCGGTTCAATTGTTATGGCAACTCGCTCGCATCCGGAAGCCCCTCTTGGCCCCCCAACCTGAAAACCCCCATCGAATTTTAGGACGACCATATAGCGTTTGTAATAGTCTCACAAAAAATTAAAAAGATAAATGCCAATCCCATTTTTTGGAAGATTTTTGGAGCTTTCAAACGAAGTTTTAGAGGTTATTAGGGGTGCATGAAATTTTTCGAATAGATGCAGCTCCAAAACGACTAGAGATGAAAAGGAGAAATTGGTTTCAACTTGTAAACATTGTATTTTCCCCAGAAGGATTTTGAATACCAAATGTCTCAATTCCTTTTCTTGAGTCCTGCTATTAGTAGGATACAGAAGCTCTTTTAATTATACAAAATTCAAAATTATCATTTTTTTTCTGAAAATTTACTAAAATTTTGAAAAATTCAAATGTTATACTCATTTGAGGTACAGTAGTGTAACAAGTATCAAATCCTTCTTGAAAAAAGACAGGAGTAACTTTTTTGAACAAGGCTTATTTAGGTATTAAATTTGAAGAAAGCAATAATGAGGTAAGAACAAGTATCAAATCCTTCTTGAAAAAAGACAGGAGTAACTTTTTTGAACAAGGCTTATTTAGGTATTAAATTTGAAGAAAGCAATAATGAGGTAAGAACATTTTACAGTTTTTCCAAGATGGCGATCTAAGCACAGCTAGGATTTTAAGTGAGTTATTATGAATCATTTTCTGGTCATATATCCAGATTTCCAGCTATGCTGGAATGTTTCTTTACTTTTTGCTATATGACAACTATTACATGAATTCTTAATTTTGTAAATTTTATGGCGTCATAAGCCAAGCATAGTTTGTTCGCTAATGAAGTGTCCTATACATATTATAAAAATGAAAATTACTTCTAATGAAAAAAGTGACAAATGAAATTCTTTAATTCAATGTAACATTTCAATCTCGGCTACAGAGAAGTTGTGCTGGAACCCTCAACTAATCTTAAAAATAGTGAGTAAAGAAGAACCACAAAAAAGTGAACATTTATCATTTCGTTTTATGGTAACTTCAAATATATGTTCCCTTTGACCCATTCCTCTGTCTGAGTTTCCTTTGCCTCAAAAGTTTGTTGGAATTTTGCTGATTAACGCTGTGCAGTAATTGGTTAATTTACATTTACAAACAATCTTGTGAAATGTAAGTTATAACTGTTTATCTTACTTCGCAAATACAAAGGTTCTGACAGTTCCATTTGAATAGAAAATAAATACATAGAAAACTATTAACGCTACATGGCTATTGCCAATTAATCATATTAAATGCACTCACATCAATTGTCCACAACGAAGGCTCATAAAATGTTTTCACCAATCCAGCAACGAGAATGTACAGACCTTTTGGTTTCTCACCTCGTAGAATAAGGAATTCGTCAGATAGGAATGACAGTATTTGTGTTTTGCTCTGAAAATAATTACAAAAGTAATCAATTTATACTATAATTATAATTTGTCAATAGTTTAGATTCATCAAGTATAAATTTAGATTTCAGACCACACAATCATGAATATCTTAATTATTAGAAAGTTTTAACACAATGGTCCGCTATTTCTCATTATCTATATAATAAGAGTGTGTTTGTTTGTGTGTGTTTTGTCTTACGCATTTCACAAAGAATACTACTTTCTTTACAAAGAATACTACTTTCTTTACAAATAATACTACTTTCTTTACAAAGAATACTACTTTCTTTACAAAGAATACTACTTTCTTTACAAAGAAAACGTACCACTTGGGTCGGTATTTACCTGGAATGATATAACAATAACTTCAAGAAATTTTGGATGCGACAAAACGTACAACTCGATAAATTGGAAAGTTTTCCCCAGTACATATTTTAAATACTTGATGTTAATTACTCTGAATGATTAGTCACTTTAGACTGATAATTTATTTTCAGTAAACACACATAATAAAGTTATAACTGATTCCCATCACACTTTATCCAAGCTAAAGTGGTTTATACAGGTTCTCAAGATAAATTACGACAAAATTCTTCAAATTTTCAAGACTATAACAATTTCTACACAAATATAAAATTTACTTCCAAAATAAAAGTGTCCTATCCCAGTTTAAAATAATTATGCATTCTATTAAAGACAGAAAAAAGAAATAACTTCTTCACAAAAAATAAGCCTTGAAGATGGGTTTTAACAACTCGAAAACGTTCGGCCTACAGAAGTACAGTACGCGCCATATAGCTGTGCCCGCGTGTCCTTGAAATACCTTGTAGATGAAGTAAGCTTCGCGGGGTGATATCAATGCCTTTCTACATACGTCTGCTGTCTTCTGCTAACATTGAACCATTGAACGCTACTGTACTGCATTGCACTTATAACGCTGCGTTCAGATTGCTTGCATTCGGGCTGTGATTTGGGTTTACTTTTCGGCCAAGTGTTTCTCCTCTTCGTTGTTATTCTAGTTTAATAAAGTGGAATTCGTAAAAAAATGTATATTGCAACCTTAGAGTCCAACTTCATTCACTGAATTGAACAAACTAGATCAGTCAGTCTGCTGCAAAGGCGAAGACAAGTTGCTTTGTTGTATTGTTGGAAGTGCCTATAGGGAGCATAGATACGCGTGTTTAGAATCTTAGCAAAATCTCACCAAATAGGTCTAGTCAGATGATTCTTTCACAGAAAATAAATTCAATTTATTCTCTACATTTCATACGCTCAATCTATATAAAAATTATTGAAGACAAAAAAGTTTCTCGATACATAACTTTTCAATGTCATAAAAATTTTTATTTGTAAATTTTCTGTATTAATTGTCTTGTGCTCAGAAAATCTTTGATTGAAATGGGATTTAATCGATGGTTACGGCATTCTCGAACTGTTTTTATTATATTACCAAAGTTTCATCGATTTCTAATGAATGGTTCGACAGTTGGGAATGAAATGTGAACACATTTTTTGAATGAAGTCTGGTTTTTATTAAATTCCAAATATATTTGTAACGAGTAGATTCTCGTTGAAAAAGCATAGGACAAAAATGATGCACATCGGTTAGTTTAATAGAATGACTTTTGTTCTAAAACAATATTCGAACTTTTTGGAAAATGGTTAAATGTTTTCAGCGCGGGTAGTGTCGTACTCTCCTGGCCCTTTGCCGGCGGGCACAGCTATGTGGCGACTACTGTAAGTGAAATACTACTTATTTTAATAGAAATTTGACTGAAAGTCGTTGAATTCACTTGAAAAGTTAATATTAACAACGCAGTTCGTCATGGAACAAACAAGAAATCCAGGAACAAAAAATAAATAACTATGTTCACTCAAAATTACGTGGATTTTAGATAATTAATTATTATTAGTAAAAAAGTTACCTTCACTGTGAAGATCGCCTAAAATGCCAGTATGAATATTCCGATTTTAAACGACGTAAACAAGCCGAAGTGATTATAAGCATAGCATGGATAAAGTAATAAAAATAGAGTATTTGAAATATGTACTGGGAGAACCTATCTCTTCCTATCAAGTGGCACTTTTTGTTGCACTGAAGTTAGTGTCAGACCCTTCCCAGGTAAATACCGGAAAGTTGTACGTTTAGTCGCGAAAAATCAAGTGGAACCTTTTGTCGCTGGTATGTTACGTCATAACACATTTCACAAAAATGGCAACAATTTGGAACAATAAATTTGGAACATAGCTTCAGTCTTTTCAAAATTAATGTTCGAATTTCACTTATGGGCACTATTACTGTTTCAAAATGTGCTAAGATGTAGGAAGCTCAAAGAACAGCTGACATTATTTTTTTGTGTATTACATCTTGGAGAATCCAGTTGAGGAGTAAAGGCAAGACAGATCAACAATTATACTATCTTCTACACTAGTTACCATAATTACTATATCAATTAGTTGAGGAATTGAGGTGAGGCTTAATTTTGATGTCAAAGGATAAAGGATATGAATTCTTTGCATATCAAGATAATTGAATTGAAAATAATAGTTAATAGTGATCACGTGATCAGTTGCACACCATTAAAAATCTGGCCATCAGTTCTTCTCCTTCTAACCAGTTAATGTCTTCAATGAACGAATGTGGGCTGCGCGCTTGAATGAAGCCAACTTTCATGCATTCCACTTGTCGCTTGGTTAGGTCTGTAATCAGTATTTGCTGTTCACTCTTGTCAATCAAACCTGCAAATTTAAATTTATTCGTCAGAATGAGAGGAACTGCAAATACGACACGTAAAGATGGATTTGAAAAGATCTGTAACAGCCATCAGTATTTTTTATCGTTCAATCAAAATTGAATTTCAATTAATCTATTAATAAGAGGAGAGTTAGGAATATGACTACTCAAGCCACGAACTTCGAAAATATTCATTTGTTATTAATGTTTCGAATAAAAACAAGTCTAGGTTACTTTCAAGAAAAACGTAAAAACGTAACGACTATGTCTTTGTCTTGAAAATCAAAAATGTTGATTTTCAAGACCAAGACGTAATAAATAATAATAAGAATGAGAAGAAGAAAAATAGTTGTGGAAATCCTTCGACCAAGGTGTACCGAAAACGGATACAGGTTACAGAGAACGTCTAAAGTTGAAGAATATTCTAATATAAAGACAGATATGAGGAAAAGACGCCTTAAATTGTATGGTCACATCATGAGGCTTCCAGACAATAGACTAACAAAAAGAATTGTAAACTATGTAGCATCACTTGTCAATGGAGGAGATCGGATACAAAATGTTAAAAAAGACCTAGTACTGGCCAAAATAACCAATGAAGAAATTTACAATAGAAAAAACTTCAGAATAAAACTTTATAAATGGGAAGTTATACCAGAGACAAAACCTCCAAGATTTGGAACAAAATGGAGTGAAGTGAGAAAAGCTGAATTCGCACAAAAAATGAAAACCTGGTGTGCAAACAAGAACAAGTCCAAAAAATGAACCATCTTTATTCAGTGTCTTCCACTTTGGGAGTTTTACGTCTTATAATATAATATAATAATAATAATAATAATAATAATAATGATGATGATGATGTCCGTTAGAGATTTTGTGTGCTCTGGCAATTTATTGAAGAATACGACACCTTTAATAAATGGATCATTTTCTGTTAATTTTTTATTTACCCTTATCCTGTGATAAAATTTAGAATTTCTAGTGTTCATGCTATGCAGGTCACTTGGAGCCTCTCGGCTATACCGCTTGATGGTCTGCTGAAATAATCTGTAACTATAATCTGCAGCCAGGGTCGAGCAAGGATTATAAATCAGAACTAAGGTTTTAAAATTAATATGGATTTTTAATAGGTGTAAAATTGAAATTATTAAATTTAAAAATGAAAGATAGTAATTCATGTGCGGAGACGCAACTCTCGCTTTCAGATCCTATCAGTAATATATTGAAATTAGTAAACGAGATAATAAATAAATTGTTCACATGAGCATCTAGGTCTTTAGCCTAAGGATGTATCAGTTTCAAGAGAGTTGTTTGATGGCAATTTACAACTAGATATGCCGGATTATTTGCATAAACCTTTGTGTATAATTAAATTTCGCACATACCAGATATTTGGGCCCAATTATACGCGCACTTGTCAAAGTATTATTTCTTCTTAGACTCGTCACTAGTTGGCGTCACCCTCAGACATCTTGGATTGATCCTCGTGGTCTCCAGTTTTTTTCATGTGATTTTTATTTGACCCGCCTTGGAAAGCTGAGTAGAATGAGCTATGATTTGACGCAATGGAGAGATAAAATTCTCAAATTTAGGACCCCTTGCATCCCCGGGAATTAGTTTTCTAGAGGGTTTCAGGCTTTTTGCACACATTCAACCCCGTGAACAAAGTTTTGGGGTTTCCAGGTTTTTCGTCGTTTTAGGATCTCATACTCATAATGTGATAAAACTTTGCCCCCCAAATTACTTAGCTTCACTCAACGAGATTTAAGAAGCGCTTGCCCAGAGCTGTCTGTCTGTTTGCAACGCATTTACGGCTAAACACATGGACCAAATTTTATGAAACTATGGATGGATCTTTTAAGGAATGCCCAGCGATGTATGTGTAAGAATTTTCAAAATGTTCTTGCATTTAAAAGATATTTGAAAGGAAAAAAGGAAAGGCGTTCTTCAGTATTGAACATATGATTTTTAGATGAGTTCTTCATCATATGCGATTGGAATCTGATTTCAAGATAACCCTCAGGCCTTCTTATTTATCTAGTTGATGAGCCTTCATAAGGAATAAGCATAAGAATAACATTTTTGTTTGAGAGAAACAAATCATTACTAATATTTCAATCAAGTATAGTAGCAAGTGATAACCAAAAGTAAATGGTAATTATACAAATTTAATTTAAATTTTTCTGTAAACTCATTCAACAAACATGTGAGATCTAATTTAATTTGAGAAATCAGCTGTCTGGAAAATAGAAACGCAGCCTTTTTGATGTGTTACAGAGAGACGTTTTGTGGTAGACAGACATAAAATAGACTACGCAAATTGAATCAAGGGTTAGGTTGGTTTGATGGTTGTGTTTAATTTTGCGATGGTGATTATCATTGAGTAATTGGAGTATGTTCCTCTGTGCAAGCACCCTTGTTCCTGGCCTGAGGTCTACTGTTCACAGAACTACTAGTGTAATTTACTAAGGATTTACTTACCATTGTCTGCTAAGTTGCCAACAGTCCACTTCATTTCCTGAATAACGGTTAGCATGGCTAGCTGAGTTTTGGCAGTAATAGCCACAACGGGAAAGTCGATCTGGAGAAGTCCTAATTGTTGAAAATTGTGAAATAAAAATAATTCGAGTTGAATTTGAAACTGTAACATGCTAACAATAAAATGAAAAAATTCAAATATTTGAAATTTTAAACAAGAAAATAATATTATGTAAATGAATAAATATATATATATATATAATTGTTTTTTGTAAAACGTTAAAATAACAACAATAATAAAAATAATAATATAAATAAAAATGAATTGCTAAATGTGTTGCTGAGTGCAAAACCGAAAACAGCTGGAGCAATATGGGTTATTCTTTTTTCAAATATTCGTTGAAGTCTGAAGAAGGTTTTTATGTAGAGAAAAAACATTTTCGGAATAAATACATAACACGTAGTTGGATTCGTTCTTTTTATCTTGACTTTTTTATTGTAAATTCAAAGTCTTGCAGTCAATTTTAATTGTGAAGACCTTTGAAGATGAGTCTCCATGATTCGAAAACGTTTGGCCTACGTGAGTAGAAATATTATTTATTCACAATTAAAACTGACTGCAAGTCGTTGAATTTACAATAAAAAAGTTAATATTAACAACGCAGATCGTTATGGAACCAGAAATCCAAAATACTTTTTACCGCTTGTATCTCTTTTCTTTGTATCATTTATTTTTTTCAATCTCTTCACTCAAATCTCTTATCTCCAAGGCTTCAAAATCAATGTCATTTTTTCCATGCCTATCTTTTCTTTCTCGCAGGTATCTCTTTCTGCGACTCTTCTGCCCAACAGATAGTCACGTCATGGGCGCTGTAGTAAGTAGGTACCTACTACTACTTTCTAGCTACTTACTACAGCGCCCGTGACGTGACTATCTGTTGCGCAAAAGAGTCGCAGAAATAGATACCTGCGAGAAGTAAAAGATAAACATGGAAAATTATAGAGCCTGCTACACAATTGATTTTAAATTCCTAATAGTCCTAGATGGTTGAGAATTAAAATGTAGCCTCAGTGATAGGTCTTGAGTAAGATAAACATGGAAGGCGACCTCTTAGATCAGCTATAAGAGCCCTAGAACTGACTTCTACCCTAATAGCCGTAGGGGTTTAAATTTAAAATGTAGCCTCAGTGGAAGGTGACGAATAATAAAATCAAGAAGAATTTCTTTTGAAATCGCAGCAACGCGCGACGGGCCATCTAGTAGTAATAATAATAATTACGGTGACATACCTAGCTCTTCCGTGAGCTCTAATCTTTGATTTTCGAGCATCACATTGATATCGCTCAAATAGAATTCGTTATCAACTATTTGAAACATACGTTGCTGAATCTCGTCAATTATAGACAAGTAGGTACGACCAACATGATAACCAAAAAGTAACTGTCTCAGAAGATAGGTTTCAACAATCTCTGTTATTTTAGCACCAGCTATCTGAAAGGAATACATAAATTTATAATTATTTACAATTGATCGTTTATTGAGTAAGTATTATACCCTATACATTACAAACATAAATTGTAGAAATAATTCAAAACTATACAATACTGCTGCCTAGGTGAGATTCCCAAAGGTATTCCTGAACGGAGCTCAAATCAAAACAAATTTATAGATTTTAAATATATTGAGAAAAAATTCGAAAAACATATAAAATATCATAACTAATTGCTATCAGGTTGGAGAACTATTTTTTTTTTAAATACATTGGAACATAGATCTCCCAACCCAAGTACGCACTGTGTGCATCTTCATAAAACAGTATGATGCATGCAATAATTTTTTTATTACCTAAAAACTGCAGGTCCAACTCATCAATCACCATCATCCAATTCATTACCCACGCCCAGGTCTGACTTATTATTTTTTTTTTGTAGATTACGTCTTGGAGACTCCAGTTAAGGAGTATAAGACAAGTCAGATTTAACAATTATACTTTCATATACACTAGTTACCATAATTACTATATCAATTAGTTGAGGTGAGACTTAATTTTGATGTGAAAGAAATACTCACTTGCCTGACACTGAGAAATCCATAGATAATACATCTGAATTGCGTCAATAGGGTACTCATGGTGTAGATAATTAGAACAATATTTTTCGGCTTTTGTTCCAAAGATTGTCTTGGAAGAAGCACTTCTATTGTCGATAGTGTTGTTGAAAGAATATCGAGCCTGTAGACGTTTGAAGAGAAGAATGTTGGAGCACCAAATGCAGTCATCTGTAAATAAATATAAGACTGGTGTAACAGTACAACTTAGAAAGTATTTATAAATGAACAAACCTTTATAACAAAATAACTGGTACTGTAGTTTCAAGGATCAGGACTTCATAATTGACGAGCTCTCAAGACTGCGCTTGAATGGGTGACCGAGATGCTATGACTTTCTGTTATTGGTTTTAAATTTCATGGTGGTTTTAAATACAAGCTAAACACTCAGCTGTAGCTTTCTATTGTTTTGTTTTTTTTGTAGATTACGTCTTGGAGACTCTAGTTAAGGAGTATAAGACAAGTCAGATCAACAATTATTATACAAACTTATACACTAGTTACCATAATTTTTATATAAATTAGTTGGGTGAGGCTTAATTTTGATGTGAAAGGAACTCTTGTACACTATAGAAAGACCTTTACGAATTGAATATTTTTTTCAATTGTTTTTGAAATATTTATATATTTTTAAGACTCTTTAAAAACGGCGGTAGCTTGTTATAGTTTCCTACCAATATAACTAGGTTTTTGTTTGAATTAGCTACTATTGTGACACACCAAGTGATAATCTCCTCGGCTTCTTGCATTATAATCGTGTACATCAAGATTTTGGTTAATATCATTCGTTTTTACATATAAAGTAGCTTCATACACATATAAGCAGGGTACAGTTAGGAGACCAAGTCTCTTGAACAACGGCCTACATGAATCTCATCTATTTACTCTTTCTATACACCTAACCGCTTTCTTTTTGATCTTAAACACCCTATCAAGGTTTTGTTTTGATGAATTACTCCATACTAAGATAGCATACCTAATATGTGACAGTAAGAGCCCATGGTAAGCTGTAAAAAGTAACTTTTTGTCATTCAATCCAGCGAGCTGTCGCAGGACACATTTCTAATAAAAATAACATCAAACATTCATTCCTCAAAACCCTTGAATTTCAGATATTGATTCCAAATTTTGAGTGAATGAAAAGGCAGTAGAATTAATAATAAGAATATTGATTTCTAGCTTACCTTTAACACAATATCAATTATATACACAATCACACACAAACCATCGATCAGAAAAGAATATGCTGGTATTTTATCTTGATAAATTGAGTACTCAAGACTCAATTGTTGAATTGATTCAAACACGTTGATGAGGAGTATTGTGAAAATTACTGAGTCATATGCTGGTTTCTGAACAAGACGATAGACTTTGTCACGAAATCTGGAAAAACGATACATTCATTCAGTGGAAAAATCAGATAATTACTCAGAAAACAAAGCTACAACGGATTGAACAAATAAATTTCGATTGAAATAGCCAGTTCATTATTTTAAGAGCCGAAGGAATTATAATTAGACAGTAAAACCAGTAGAATAAAAGTGAGAAATAAAAAATAGAAATTTTCACTACAATATTGAAATCAATGCAGAATTTTCATCAGAGTGCTTGCACAGCGAATCGTCCATAATCACCACCGCAAAATTAAACACATGTGTAAAATAGTATATGCCAGATTTGAGCAGCGTGCATACTCCCATTTCATAGAATGAGTTTTAATTTGCAATGGTGATTATCATCGAAAAATGAAACACTTGCTTTGGAATGGCAGTATTTACACTGCTTCAACCAGGCATTCATCAGCATGTATTTGATTTTGCGACTGTTATCGCGTATTGGATGATTCACAGTGAAAGCACCCTTAATTAAAAAGGAGTTTAATGGAAGATTGTTTGTTCATTGAGAATTTTTTAAAGATTTATTTTTTTGAGAATTTGAGTATTTTTTCATCGAAAGTATCTGAATGAAATCATAAAATATTCATTATTAAATATAAATAATAAATAATAGTTACTAATATTTCAAAATCCTTACTTGTTTTGAGGTTTATAGTACTCAGTTTTTGGGGCTGGTTTCAAGAATAGGGCAGATTTGCTTTTGAGCAGTAGCAGAATTTTGTTCGGTATCCAGCTGCTTCTTATGAAGCTGATTTTGAACATTTTCTGTCGATCGTCGATGCACTGATCGATTGCATTCATCACTCTCCGCATTATATCGTGGTTTATAAGTCTTTGTTCGTATTGTTTCATGCATAGTACCTGAAAAATTAAAATACCACACAAATAAAACTAATGAAAATAATTAGTTGTTTCAAAAATAAATTATTGACTGGAACTTCACACACCGAAGTCTCCAGTCTCATGATTGGACTGTATAATAAACTGCAAAACTCCAAATTACATCACGTCAATAAGGCAGATGTTACATAGAGCTATTCTAGAAGAATTTATTTCTATTAAAGATTTATTTCTCCCAAGCTACAAAAGATAATTACTACGTTCATAGAAAAAGGAAGGTTTAAAATGTTGAACAACCAAGTAGAAAGTTACAGTACGCCTATGCGCTGTTGTTCAACTATAGTTAAAAAATAACAATGACATTTAATTTAACAACGTTCAATAATGAGCGATAATTTTGTATTTTTGTGCCCACAGAAATCCACATCATTATCATTCCTTAACTTAACATTCCTCAGCCAATGTTATGACGAGTTCTGAAACATCGCTCGCACATGAAACCAAAGAAACTTTATTTCCTAATTACAATTGCAATCTGCTTCGTATTCTTGACTAATATCGAATAATAATATTTGAGATTACACAATATTATATATTATAGACTAACAAAAAGAATTGTAAACTATGTAGCGTCACTTGTCAATGGAGGAGAGTGGATACAAAATGCTAACATAGACCTAGTACTGGCCAAAATATCCAACAAAGAAATTTACAATAGAAAAAACCTCAGAATAAGGCTTAATGAATGGTAAGTTAAACCAGAGACAAAATCTCCAAGAGTTGGAACAAAATGGAGAGAAGAGAGAAAAGTTGAATTCGCACAAAAAAATGAAAAGCTGGAGGGCAAACAAGAAGAACAATTCCAAAATTTACTATATTTACCAATGAAACCAAAGAAACTTTATTTCCTGATTAAAATTAATAAAATTATATCCGTTTCGCACTATTTTATGAGCAACTTGTTTTTTACACTTAGAAGTCAATCTAAGACAACTGAATTACTGTAGTTTTCATATAACTTGGCAGCAGTTGGGTTCAGATGTAGCAAGCCATCCCATCCCATCTTCTACATGCTGCCAAGTTATATGAATACTACAGTACCTTGCTGATCTTTAGAATTCGTTCAAGTATTTCGTGTCCATAGGGCGAGTCTAGTTTCAGTATGTTTGACTTATTGTCAGAAGATAGCGCTTCAAAACTCGAGTTTTCATAAGACTCATCACTGGGTCTTTTTTCAACATTTTCAACCTGCAAGCATAAATGAGAATAATAATGAATAATACTGATATTGTCACAACCACTTAAATTAACTTACGCGATACTATAATTTCGACTGTCACATCATTTTCAATCTGAATTGCACGAAAACTAAAATACAAGCTTAATATATACCTTTCTTAAACAAATAATATTGGTTTTAAGTCTGGTAACCTCCCATAGGTCGAACTCAACCTTGGAGGCCTGTTATTGGGCGTTTTCACACACACCAACACGGCGCCGGCACGACACCGGTACCAGGCGCCGATATTGTCACAACATCGTTGAAGCATTTCACACTTACCAACACGGCATCTGGCTGTCGGTGAAGAACTAACCTTATTTTGCAGTGGGCGGCACAATTCAAAACGGTACGATGGCTGATTACAAAAGGAGGTTGTATTTGTTATATTTATTATATCTACGACGTAAAAGGCGCAGTTGTAATAGACAACTTTGGATTGACCCAATAATAAAAGTTCGCTATTTGGATGGCTTGTATTACACCTTATTTGATAAGCTAGTGACAAACCCAAAAAAAATTTAAATTTTTTTTCGTATGAGTTCTATAAGGAAACTTTCGACTACATATTAGTGAATTTAATTGATGAAATAAAAAAAAAAACACTCGGATGAGATTGGCTTCTGTCTCTAAAGATTTTGCTCTTATTTTCTTCTATAATTTTGTCCCATAAACAGGGCTCGGATTCGACTAATTCAATTAGGGTGACAACATCATACCTATCAGCCACCGTACTGTACCAGACTTTTTTTCAGTAACTAACCTCAAACTATTTCAAAATGACCAAATTCTGTTCAAAACTATGGACGACACACAAGTGTTGGCGCCGGCACCGGCGGGAGCGATGCTGCCAACGACATGCCGGCGCCGGCAGC
Organism: Conomelus anceps; assembly: GCA_948455865.1. NCBI lineage: Eukaryota > Metazoa > Arthropoda > Insecta > Hemiptera > Delphacidae > Conomelus > Conomelus anceps. The sequence goes on along the minus strand of OX418227.1, from coordinate 16,489,803 downwards.
CGGCTGCCGGTGCCGTGTCAGTGAATTGAAAGCTGTTCCATTTGGCAGCATTGTATCTCAACCCCCACGACACCGGGACGACATCTTGCCGGTGTCGTGCCAGCGCCGTGTCAGTATGTGTGAAAACGGCCATTGGCTGATACTAGACACGTTCATTAATAATCAGCCAATTGCTGTCCTCCAACGTTCACATGAACATTCAGATCACTTTTTATTTTCTGGTGATTTTTTATTCAAAACCATTTATATCAAGTTTTATATACTTAGTACTCTTGGTAAATCCCTATTCTACAAAGAAAAAATGGATGATAATAACATTGAGAAAATAAAATGCTACCATTCAAAATAGAAGATTAGCCCACCTAAAACTGTAAATCCACTATCATTATTACCTTCACATTACTAAAACACAAGTCTCGGGTTCATGAAGGCATCATAAAAACAAAAAAATTAATAAATCCTGCATCTGCACTGCTGCTAGTGCATGGGAAATTTCTATTTTATACATTCATATTTTAAAGATATACATATAGGCATATGTATAGGCATCCTATCAATTTGATTGATGATTATAAAGATCTCAGTTGGTTGGGGCTAAGAATCTTTTAGCGCAGTTGGTTGGAGCGTCGCAACTTCATCTTACTGTCGTTTAAGCGGTCGTGGGTTCGAATCCCGCTCCACAGTCTGGCATCTATGTGTAATCATTCACCTCATTACCCACGCACAAGTCTCGGACTCATGTGGGCATAATTAGCAATAAAAAAATTAATCATTAAACTATACTGCTCAAATTTAATGTGAAGAATTAAAACATTTTAATCGAGAAAATTGAAACTGTTAATAGAAAAATAAGTTGGTTTATATCATGGTTCCATCTTCTTCACACAAATAATATTAAATAGAAGTAGGATTACACATAATATAAATTCCTACGAAACTTTATTCATGTCAAAATGACCCATTTCATGTGAATTTACCACAATTGCACTTTGTGAGAAATATGAGTGTTTATTACCACTTTAAAATCGTTTTATGTTGGTTCAATCGCAAAGCCTTTACAACTTACCATAGGCTCTTACTGTCATATATTAGGTATGCTTTCTTAGTATGGGGTAATTCATCAAAACAAAACCTTGATAGGATGTTTAAAAACCAAAAGAAAACGGTTAGGTTTATGGAAATAGTAAATAGATTAGATTCATGAAGACCGTTGTTCAAGAGACTTGGACTCCTAACTGTTCAAGATCCAAAAGAAAGCGGTTAGGTGTGTGGAAAGAGTATATAGATTAGATACGTGTAGGCCGTTGTTCAAGAGACTTGGTCTCCATGCTTATATGTGTACGAAGCTACTTTATATGTAAAATAAAATGATATTAGCCAAAAACGATTATAATACAAGAAGCCGAGGAGATTATCACTTGGTGAGTCACAATAGTAGCTAATTCAAACAAAAACCCAGTTATATTGGTAGGAAACTATAACAAGCTACCGCCGTTTTTAAAGAGTCTTAAAAATATATAAATATTTTAAAAACAATTGAAAAAATATTCAATTTGTAAAGGTCTTTATTTAGTGTTCAAGAGTTCCTTTCATATAAAAATTAAGCTTCACCTCAACTAATTGATATAGTAATTATGGTAACTAGTGTATAAGATAGTGTAATTGTTGATCTGACTTGTCTTACCCTCCTTAACGGGAGTCTCCAAGACGTAATCTATAAAACAATATAATAAGAAACAGATACCAGTCATTCATAAAAAACTTACCTGGAAAATTTTAAAAGGATTTGTTACTGTAGTGTTTGTGTCAACGATATGCCAGTTGGCATCTGCCGTGTGAAGTTCTGTTTTCAAATTATCCATTGTTCTAAAATAAGAAAAAATAGAAAAACAGTTATTACTTCATCTACAACTACAACTCAATTTTTATCTCGTTACAGAATATCTATCAACGTTTTTAAAATAATGCCATAACAGCTGACTTTATTCACGTCTTTTTAAAACACTTTTAAAATGAAGCTATTATAATACTAGTGCCACGTTTCGATTCAGGCTCTAGGGGCCGGTTGCACGAAAGCCAATTGAATTTAATCCCCATAGAATGACGTCATTCTACGGAAATTAAACTTAATGGAGAGAATTTGGTTGCACAAAGGACAATTACAAGCGATAACGCCGAACTCAACATTTCTCCCATTCAATATCGAAATGAGCGTTATTAAACTCTTTCATCAGCTGATTCAACAATTTCAAAATCAAATTCAGTTTAAATTTAAACTCACAACCGATCGCCAGCAATCTTAACTTTTTGTTGTAAATTTAACGACTTGCAGTCAGTTTTAAATTGTGAATATTATAATAAATGTACTCACATTTGGCCGAACGTTTTCGAGTTATTGAATCTCGTATATCTTGAATCTCGAAAACGTTCAGTAAACATAAAAGTTTCTTTGTAGTGGCGAAGGTGATATTGTGGAAGTTATCCATAATGAATAATAAGACGAAATTGTCACAACCACATTTATTTAAAAAAAAAGAGTTTGATAGAGATTGATAATGGTATAGCAACCGAAACTAGTTTCTCAATATTTTTTAATAAATGTGGTTGTGACAATTTTGTCTTATTATTCATTAAACATAAAACTGGCTGCAAGTCGTTAAATTTACAACAAAAAGTTAATATTAACAATGCAGATCGTTATGGAACAAGAAATCCAAGAATCATTAATCAAGTTAGTTCGAAGTTACTGACAATTGAACAAACTGACAAATTTACTTAAACAGAATTTATTAATTTCGAATTCCTTTAATTGCTATTATCGATTTCATCGATTTCCATCAGCTATTAAATACTGTTGTCAATATCCGCCATTGCGGAAGTCTTCAGTATAAACTAATAGCAATTAAAGGAATTCGAAATTAATAAATTCAATCATTAATCATTTAAGGTTAGATTAGTTTGAGTTATACAAGTAATTTGTAAGAAAACAAAGTTATTAGTGGTCATAGATTAAAAAATAGTGTATGCAATCATTACATTGAATCTTTAAGCCACTCGTAAGATATTTAGGACAACTCTCTTGTGGCTTACAGGCAAATTTAATGCAATTTCTGCATGAACTACTATTTCAACATCATATCCACAAGATACCTATTTTCTTGGTGCTAATACACCTCTAATGGCTTGGTGATATAAATATGGTAAATTTGATTTTTCAAATTAAATTATACATACCTTTCTTTGGTATTAGCAATGAATTGTACTGCTCTATACATGTTAATTTTTCTTGATAGAGGTACATCAGAAAATCCTAGCGCTTTTACCGCATAGGGAAACATTACTCCATTAATAAAATAAGATAGAGCACAAATAATTAACAAATTGTTGAACATCTGAAAATGTTGGAAAATTGATAAAATTGAACCAATAAAATGAAAATGAACCAGTACGGTCATAAATTGACAAAAAACGAATTCATAGAAGAATATTTGACTTGGAAAAATAAATTAAATGAATGAACAGAATAAAAACAACACCAGGAGAGAAATTACTACACTGAAATACAGAAATAAGATCAGCATAATAAGCACGAGAATAAGACCTTTCAAGAACTGGAGCTGAACCTTCCCAAAAACATATTTTAATTTCAATTCAATTTATTCATCAAGTGTAACTGACACAAATAAATATGGAAAAATAATAAATTAAAACAAACATAAATACACAAGAAATTGAATAGCAAGGTCAAGGTATGGTGCAGGGTTGAAAACCCTATCCAACTATTGTTACCCATGTACTAGGAAAAGGTATTTCATTTAAGTAAAAGAGGAGAAAATGAAAAAAGAGAATAAATTATTAGGAATTCAAAATTAAAAGAGTGGAGAGTCAGAAAAAGTCCAAAGGCAAAGCTTAGCAAGCAAGCACACAAGCTACACACCAGAATAAATTGTTGGACTCGCAGGCCCTTGACGTCTCTGATTAGATAAGACTCTGGATAACTGCTGTTCCTCAAGGTCTCGAGTTCGAATCTCGTTCAGGCTGGATGTTTTCACCATATCATCATTCACCTCATTACCCACGCACAAGTCCCAAGACTCATGTGGACATCATCCGGCAAAAAAAACTTTTACAAAAAATAATTTAGAAATCATAGACGCGTAAATGATTTTCCCTACAGTTACCCGAAAAAGTACCTGTTTTTGCACTAACTGTAGCTCGCAAAATAGTCTATTCCTGCACCAGTGCGGTAAAGTACTTTTCCGCACTCCAGATTTGCAACCTAACAACACCAAATAGTGAGCATGTAATACGCAGATTCCCTATTCTGCATTCAAAAATAGGTTGGCTACTGTGCTTCAGCCGCGCAAAAAGTCAGCTCACAGTCAGCTGTAGGCCTAGAGTTGTCAAAATCGATTTGATTCGAAGATAGGTTATGTGAAGCTATGCATGTCCTGTTTTGTTTGTTTAAATTACTTTATACATTACTGTAGGAAAAATTTAATGTGTAATTCGAGCACAAAGTATTGTTTCTGAACTCGAGAAACTTTTTCCACTGTTTCTCTCGGTGAAGAAATACCCCACTTTTCGCTCTAGTTGCACAATAGTTATTTGTGTAACTAGAGTGCGAAGTAGCATTTTTCTGAATCGAGTAGCATTTTTCTGAATCGAGTAGCATTTTTCTGAATCGAGTAGCATTTTTCTGAATACTTTGCGCTCGAATTACACTTTAAATTTTTCCTACAGTAATGTATAAAGTAATTAAACAAAACAAAACAGGACACACATAACTTGACAATTCCTCACATAACCTATCTTCAAATCAAATCTATCTCAACAACTACAACGACTATTTCGTTGCTGAAGCAGAGTAGCCAACCTATTTTTGAATGCAGAATAGGGAACCTGCGTATTACATGCTCACTATTTTGTGTTGTAAGGTTGCAACTCTGGAGTGCGGAAAAGTACTTTCCCGCACTGGAATTTACTTTACCGCACTGGTACAGGAATAGGCTATTTTTCGTGCTACAGTTAGTGCAAAAATAGACACTGTTTTGAGTCACTGTAGGAAAATAGCTATTAATCCAGATACTGAAAACATGTTTCATTTTCTGGCTTACTCTGATATTGATGACGCACACTGTTGAGGAATTTTGTATATTATTTTTTAACTTGAGTAAATGTCTCCTGATGGATTTAGGAGTTAGGCACAGTCTTAAATTACTCACCCGAGAATGTAAACTGTATGTATCGGAGAAAATATCGGTCTGTGTCAGTATGAATGAAAATGGCAGAACAAATATTATTTCTTTCATTCCAGATATTGAAGCAATAGTGGCCTCTCGCCACGACATCCCATAACCCATCAGTTGTAACAGCGGTTTCAAAGAGAAATACAAGAATATCCTGCAATATTTAAAAAAATTAAAATGGCAATGTTTTCATTGTTAAATAATTAATAATAATAATAATATAGAGTAACTTATGACTGGCACAGGTCTGGTGTCAGAGTTCTCAGGTTGCACCTGAACGAGTTCAAGGCCTATACCGTGACTTAACGAGTGTTTTTAGGTAGCCGTGACCAAAACACGTTATTTTAGTGATGATACAAATGCATTCACCAATAATTCAACATGAATAACTAATGTATTAAGTACAATAGCAATAATAATAATCAATATAAAAGTAATTGGCTAATAGCAGTGTTTCCTAACCTTTTTTCCTGGCGTACCCCATCACAAGATGAAAATATTTTGCGTACCATTTAAGGTCGATTCACACACATCAGTTACGGCGCGTCACAGTCACAGTTCCGTCTCAGTTCAGTCACCGGCACATCCAATGGCAATCACCTCTTTCAGATCACCTACATTCACACACAACAGTCAAGTCTCAGTCATTCTAAAAGCCACGGTCAGTGATTGTCAGTATGTGTACAAATATAGTCAGTTTAAATCATTAATTGGGTACAGTGTGAACTAAATTGGCATGACAAAGTTTTATGATGAAGAATTGGCTATAATAGCCTTAGGTTTGGATGACGAAGTGGAGGAGCAAAGAAAAGTTAGACACAAATGGGTACCTAAGGCTTGGAAGAAAAAGAAAACTGAGGGAGGGTTCGTAATCTTATTTAAAAAGTTGGTGGATGATGAATGGAAATTTTAAAATATTATAGAATGTCACAAAATTCTTTCCATGTATTACGCAATAAATAAAAAATCATATTTTTCGCACTTGTATCCTTAAACTTGGAGTCTGACAGATATAACAATTCCCCATGTTGCCACATACACTCAATCAATGTTTCATTAATTTTTTTATTATTTAAAAATACTCGAGTATATATGTATATAAAAATACTCAAAACACTATAGATTGGTGTTTAAGATCCAAAAGAAAGCAGTAGATGTATGGAAAGAGTAAATAGATTAGATTCATGTAGGCCTTTGTTCAAGAGACTTGATCTCCTAACTGTACCCTGCTTATATGTGTATGAAGCTACTTTATATGTAAAAACGAATGATATTAACCAAAATCTTGACATACACAATTATAATACAAGAAGCCGAGGAGATTATCACTTGGTGTGTCACAATAGTAGCTTATTCAAACAAAAACCTAGTTATATTGGTAGGAAACTCTACAACAAGCTACCGCATTTTTAAAGATTCTTGAAAATATAGAAATATTTAAAAAACAATTGAAATAATATTTATTGATAAAGCTTTTTATAGTGTACAAGAGTTCCTTTCACATCAAAATTAAGCCTCGCCTCAACTAATTGATTTAGTAATTATGGTATCTAGTGTATAATTGTTGATCTGACTTCACGGTTGGGGGGTTGGTTCAGGGTTTTTTTGGATTTTAATGGGGGGGGAGTACGTGGGTTTCAGCGATAGGGGGGTTGGAATTTCATTGGGGGGAGTCCGTGGGTCATAGAGGGAGGGGGGCTGGATGAGTTAGTTTAAGGCATTTTATTTATTATTTTTTTATTGGCATGCTTTCATATCACTTGGTAATTGTATATCATTGATCAAGGGTGACCTTCCTGTGGACTCATTCCCGCGCACAGGCAGTAATGCCTATGTAGGAATTGACTATTTCGTATTTTTTTTATCTTTTAGTGGTAGTAGTTTATATTTATTTTTTATGTGAGTGTTCCTTTTATTATTTTTACACTGAAAGTTTTTTGTACGCATTATTTTTTGTTTTATTTTTTAAATAAACATGAATTTGAATTTGACTTGTCTTATACTTCTTAACTGGAGTCTCCAAGACGTAATCTACAAAAACAAAAGACGCCGTCCGCCAGGCGCCCGAACAACTTGAGAATATCGGAAAGAATAAATCTTGCTGTGACTGTCTACTGACTGGCGACTGGCAATAGCCTGAACATAGACTGACGGACTGTCGACAAGTGTAGACAGCGTAACTGGAAACTCGGATAGGAATATATTTTTAGACTGTGGCGAGACGGATAGCTCGGAACTGAGACGCACCGTGACTGATGTGTGTGAATCGGTAATGATGTTATTACCTGATACTAAATTTTATAATATGCTTGACTCCATTCTACCCAACTCCTTAAGCCCTGCTATAAGACTTACCACTGAAATTCATTTGAAAAAATTTCTATGGTTGAGTTCCCTTCTTGCTGAAAATATATCATGTGCATGTAAAATCAATCAATTACAAAATCAACTTATCTTCAAATATGTGTTTCCCTATAGGAAAACCTGTGTGGGAACACTTCAATACATAATAAATCATATAGCTTACTGAAACCTATCATGCATGCACACACTCATACACACGTCCACTCGTACTCTTTCACACAAAATAACTAGATTATCTCGCTGCTTATACTTAGCCTAGGAGACTTAGGAGACTTCCTCTCTAAAAATTTAAAGAGCTTTTCAAGAGGTTTTCGATTCTAATTTAAAATTTTGTGAAAAGCAGTTTTGGGCAATAGCCTGTTGTATTCACATTGATTGTGTGTTAGTTAAATGAATAAAGAAATAAAGGGAGAGTTAGAGGACTGTGGTTTCTATTCAAGCCAAGATTATAGAGTATTACAAAAATCCTAAATTAATATAGCCTGAATAGAAATAATACATTAAATTTAACATTGGACAAATCCAGATGCCCCCATGATGGGAGGCCAGTGGATGCTTAAACACCTATTTATCTACCTATTGTCAAGAAGAGTTTGAAGAAACAGCGTAGCGTGAATACGGTTCAAAAAAGAGGTTAGAATAATTGAATTGAATTATTGCCAAATTCAGAGTGATATGATGTTATACAGTACATAATGGTTCAGAAATGATGCATTTAATATTAAAAAATAACTATGAAAGATCATATTTTTGTGCGACATTTTTGTAAGGCAACATCTTTGACTGTGACTGCAAATTGCAGCCTCCATGTTGCAAATATTAAATAAGTAAATCTTTTATGGCATCCTTCACACACCGAATATAGTTTTACATCTAACAAACCTTTAACTTACCTAATAGCATAAGTTGATAGGTAATAAGAGACAGGCATCCAGTAGGAGTTGATGCCATCATACGCTACACGTATAGTGTAGTCATGGCCGACAATGATGCCAAGCCACAATGTCAACAATGAATGTACTATGTGTGTCACCCAACTCAATGCAGTCATTGTCATTTCTTTGAACACCAATTTTGTCTGCATGTAAAATGAAAATGCTATAACAGATAGTACACTGGAGCCGACTGTAAGAGAAATTACAAGAAAATATTTATTGGTAATCGCAACTTTGGAGGTGAATAGCAAGAAATACTGATAGAATTTGATTACATGTGAAAACTTTGAAGTTAAAATATTAGGCAAGATGCTTGAGATATTATTTTGATTAGTATAACGTTGTAGGTGAATAACAGAGTAGAGGAAAGTATCGTGAGTAGAATAGTTTATTTACATATGAAAACTTTGAAGCCAAATAATCAAATGATATATTAGTAATATTATTCTATTCATCGTTTAGTAATGTAACTCTGGCTTGAAATATCTTCCGGCATGGCAGCGCCTTATCTACAGAAAGGTTATAAATCTCTTGCCTTATCTCAAGCAAGCACCTGTTGTTCTCCTTCCCCTCTCTTTGTTTATCTCACTCTCATTATTATGTCAAATGCGTTTCTAGTTTATTCGAGCAAACACTATTTATATCTGAAGAGTTCTAGATCAAACAAAAATCTTATAAAGGGCTGTCCTTGTGAGCAGTCAAGTCAGTTGTTGTTCGGACGTTCAAATGTGATAAACAATACAGTGAAAGTATACAGTGCTGTAAGAGTGATTGATAAAAGCCATGACAGGCTGTGCTTCATAAGTGTTCAGTTTATTCTTGAGTGTTTTGACCGTTTGTTAGACATTTATTTTCAAATCATTGAACCATTATTATTAAATTATTGATCGGCCTATTGACAGTTAGTGATTAGTTTTTGTACAGTGATATAGTAAATTCGTTATTAGTTGAACGTTATTGAACTGTTTGCTTCTTTACTGCTTTTCTTGTGTGATAATTGACTGATTAGTGCGTGTTCTAAGTTAATTGTGTAAATAAATTTCGAGTGTTACTTTTAAGTGTTGCCAGCATTATTTTAGTGATAGAACCCGTAACAGTATGAGTAAACCCATAAGAGTTAAGATGATGGGTGATAACTGTGAAGTCAAGCACATGCTTTTGGACACAGTGGATCTGCGGCGATAAGCGCACAAAGAATAGATAATCAAACGCCTTTAATGTGACTGCTGGCATCAATTTCCTTTGCTCTATCATTGACGCTCCACTAAAACGAGTAAGGTTGAAATACAACCTTTATTAATGGTATTGCACAAAATATAATTGCGTCTATGGAACTCTTTATGGGGAAATACATAAATTAATTTCAGTATTATTAATGTACTTACTAGGCAACGCAAGCGAAACGAAAACTATAACGTGAGCCGTCGCCACTGTCATTGTTGTCTCAGATGCGTCATCAAACTTCACATATCTCAATGCCGAAGTCAAAATAATTCCACAAGCAACTCCAAAAACAGCACCCCAAGAGAAATTAATGAATAATTGTACCAGCAGTCTGTATGCTGAAAAATAGAAACCAGGGCAGAGAAAAATATATAGAAATCGAGTACGAAATAAATTTCAAAAATAAAATCAATAATAAAAATATTGATAGTAGAAGTGGAAAAATCAAGTCTATGAAAAAACAAACCAGATTAAAGAAAAAAAATATAAAAATAGAATTATAATTAGGAAAATAATATAGATGAAATAAGTTTGAAAACTAGAACGCGACCCCTGGTAGCGCTTCACCTCAAAAGCGAAATGCATTCCTCCAGTTTAGTGAGAAAAATTTGAATTAAAATAGAAATACAGCATCAGTTTTGATATTAGATTGTAAAAAACCTAACAATAAAGATAGGCCTATAATGACAATAGAAATGTAAAAATTCAATTCAAGAAAAATCCCTGGATTACAGAGAATGTTTTGTTTCTGTTATGAGTTATAGCAATTACAGTTACTTTCAAATCTGGCGACAAAGCTGCCAGCCTGAACATTCATTCAATATGGACTTAATTATTCAATAGGCAATGAACGGCAGGAGGGTGTGGTTGTTCGAGTTGAGTAATGTACTCGGTCTGTATTCTTACTTCCAGATTATGCTGTTCTTATTCTGTTTTCTTATAAGTAATAATTTGAGGAAATAAATGATTATTCAATTTGTAAACTTCAAGTGCTTCATTCCACGTTAACTCCACAATAAAACTGGCGACGACGGATAAAGAAAATAATTTCAACATGACTTCGGCTAACCTCGCATATCGTGTGTTCCAGCCTGAAAACGAGACGTGTTCTTCTTACATTGAACAATTCGAAGTGTATTGTGAATTACATGAACTTGAAGATGCACAGAAAATTCTTCTCTTCATTAGTTCGATGGGTACATTGTATGGAACTTTGAAACAACTAATTTATCCAAAGACTTGTTCTGACTTAAAATTTGACGAGATTAAATCTATTTTGATTGCACATTTTGATCTGCCTCCGCTTCCAAGCTTGGAACGTTTGCGTTTTCGAGCACGGAAACAAAATGAAGGTGAGCAATTTAATATGTTTCTCTGTGATCTCAAAAATCTTGCTGCTAAATGTGACTTCAAAACTAAAGAACGTATTGATGAGGAGTTAACCGACCAGATTATACATGGTGTACGTAGTCATGAACTTCGGAATCGTTTATTGAAAATGTCTAAACTTACTTTTCATACTGCTGTATCTGAAGCTCTAGCAGATGAACAAGCGAAGAACTCTATTCATAATTCTTCTATTTCTAGTCACAACACCTCTTCTGTTCATAAGGTACAAATTTCAAACAATAATTACAATAGATCATCTCAGCATGACAAGGTTTGTTTTCGTTGTGGTGGGGGTGGTCACATTGCCCCACAATGCAAATTCATTTCATTCAAGTGTAACAAGTGTGGAAAAATTGGGCACTTAGCCAAAGTTTGTGGCAAATTTTCAAAAACCAACATTCAGAATCCAGTATCAACTATGCAAAATAAGAACAATTCTACAAGTAACTCCAAACATTGCAAACAAATTTCAGATTCCAATATTGCTTCAAGTTCTATGGAAGAAATTATTGATGAAGTTGTGCACATAAATAAAATCTCTTCTGATCCTCATGACAAAATTATCATGAAAGTAAGACTTAATGATGTTCCTGTTCCAATGGAACTGGATACTGGCTCTACATTCTCTTTAATTAGTACCAAGAAATTCCTGGACCTAAATATTCCAGCTTCAATTCAAAAATGTGACATTACATTGAAAACTTACAACAATTCATCTTTGAATATTACAAAATTTGCAAATGTCGTAATCTCTTATCAGGATCAAGTTAATGAAGGAAAAGTGTATTTAATTAATGGAAATTTTGACTCTATTTTCGGTCGTGACTGGCTTTTTAAATTCAAGTTGCCAAATCTTGCTGAAGTCAACACTGTTTCTAATCGACCTAAGGATTTTGATGCAGAATTTAAAAATCTAATGTTGGATTTCAAAGACTTATTTTCTCCTGGAATAGGGAAATTGAAAGATACAGTTGAATCATTGCATTTGAAACCAGATTCAGTACCACAGTATTTCAAGGCCAGGAAGGTTCCACTCTCACTTCAATCAGCTTATGAAAAGGAACTTGAACGTTTAGAATCACTTCAAATAATTTCCAAGATTTCTTGTTCTGAATGGTCAACACCAACTGTTCCCATTGTCAAGTCAGATGGTTCTATCAGACTGTGTGGGGACTATAAGGTTACTGTCAATAAACACCTTATAGTGGATGACTATCCTATTCCAAATTTCGAAGACTTACTTTCCAAAATGGCAAATAACAAATATTTTTCAACATTTGATGTACGACAAGCTTATCTACACATGGCAGTGGATGAGGAATCAGCTAAGATTCTTACAATTAACACATCTAAAGGTCTGTACAAAGTAAATCGTTTAATGTATGGAATTGCTTCAGCTCCAGCTAAGTGGCAAAAGAGGATGGATGCTATATTTGGAAAACTTCCATATCTTTCAATATTTTTTGATGATGTCAGTATTGCTTCTCCTGATGAAGAGACCCATTTCAAACATGTTCAAGAATTCTTCCAGATTTGTCGTGATAATGGAATTCGCCTTAACAAGGAAAAATGTAAGGTAATGCAAAAAGAAATTACTTACCTAGGTCATAAGATCGATGAAAATGGTCTACACAAAACTGAGGAAAAGACCAAGGCTATTCTTGCTGCAAAACCACCATCTACACTGTCAGAACTAAGATCATTTTTGGGCTTAGTAAATTATTATGGCCGTTTCATTCCATTTGCTGCTGACCTTCTTCACAAATTCTACAATCTTCTTAAAAAAGGCATTGACTTCCAATGGACTGATGAACTTCAAATTCAATTCGATAAAGTCAAACAAGAACTTGCTTCAACCAGAGTCCTGGCACACTTCGATCCCAATAAACCACTGATTGTTGCAACAGATGCTTCTTCACATGGTATTGGTGCAGTACTGTCACACATATTTCCAGATGGATTGGAACGTCCAATTGCATATGCTTCTAGAACTTTGAGCATTCATGAAAAGAAATATCCACAAATTGAAAAGGAAGCCTTATCACTAATTTGGGGATTGAAGAAATTTTTTCATTATGTTTATGGACGACACTTCATTCTGCAGACTGATCATAAGCCACTTACTCATATTTTCAATCCTTCCAAAGTTGTTTCAGCAGTAACTGTCACACGACTAGGACACTATGCATTATTTCTACAGGATTTCAACTACCAAATTGTTTACCGACCTACAAATCACCACTCAAATGCAGATTATTTTTCATGTGCTCCAACAATGTCTGCTTCTGAATACAGAGATGAACCAGAGGCTATTCAATGTAACCAACTACAAGACCTTCCAGTATCTGCCACTGACATTGCCAGGGAAACTTTGTCAGATTCTGAATCTAAGGCTTTTCATGACTCTATTGTAGAAGGGAAACTGCGAAATTCAGAAGAATATACTGTCCAAGATGGATGTGTATTTCGAGGTTCTCGTGTCTACATTCCTTATTCACTTCGCAAGGTTATACTTGAAGAACTACATGATGGACACCTTGGTACACAAAAGATGAAATCAATATGTCATATGTATTCGGTCATATGTATTCTGGGAAAACATGGATCACGATATTTCGAATATCACCTGAGAATGCCCTGCTTGTATTCGCTATTCCAAGTCACCTAATAAAGTCATTCATAAATGGCTTCCACCTGAAGCACCATGGCAGCGAGTTCATGTGGACCATGCAGGTCCCTTTTTCAACAAATACTTTCTCATCATGGTTGATGCATACACCAAATGGATGGAGGTCTTCATTGTTCCAAATCTTTCATCTGCAAGTAATATTCCCTTCTTCAGAGAAACATTTGCTTGTTTTGGTCTACCAAATGTACTTGTTTCAGACAACCACAGTTGTTTCACATCAACTGAATTCCAATCATTTTTGAAAGAAAATGGTATCCGGCATATGGCAACTCCAGTTAAACATCCTTCTTCTAATGGACAAGTTGAGCGTTATGTTCAGACACTCAAATCTGCAATTCGGAAAGCACTTTTTGGGAAACCATCCAGAGACCTTCACCATGCTCTTCAGAATTTCCTTCTCAGCTACAGGAAGGCTCCACATTGCAGTACTGGGACTTCTCCGGCACAAGAGATGCTTGGGTGGGATTTACGCACTCGACTGGATTTCATGAAGAATTTCACTTTTCCAGAAGACGAGCCAACTCTGAGACTGCAGATTGGTGACACTGTTGCATTTTGAGACCATACAACAACTGCCCGTACATGGAATACAGGTTCCATCATCTCCTTTGATGGAAATGCTATTGTCTACATAAATTCGCCATATGGAGTTGTACGACGCCATGTTGATCACGTCAAGAAAATTTCAAAGATAGTTCCTGATGTCCATGATAATTCCAATGATCTGCCACGCATTTCCACAGAAGTTGATGATTTTCCATTTGAGACTCAAGCTACAGAGACAATACCCACACTGAACACTCCACCTTCTTGTTCTGTGGGACCATCACCGGACATGACTACTTCCATTCTTCCAAACATGACACCACCTCGGTCTGCCAACCCAGGGAGGCGCAGATCTTCTATTCCAGAGGCTGATATTCCATTGCAGCCACCCAGTGAGACTGATGCACCATTGATGGCCACTCCAAGGCCAATGCGAAACAGACGACCTCCAAGACGATTTTCACCCACTCATTAATTTTCTTTGCTGGGGGAGGTGTTATGAGTTATAGCAATTACAGTTACTTTCAAATCTGGCACCAAAGCTGCCAGCCTAAACATTCATTCAATATGGACTTAATTATTCAATAGGCAATGAACGGCAGGAGGGTGTGGTTGTTCGAGTTGAGAAATGTACTCGGTCTGTATTCTTACTTCCAGATTATGCTGTTCTTATTCTGTTTTCTTATAAGTAATAATTCGAGGAAATAAATGATTATTCAATTTGTAAACTTCAAGTGCTTCATTCCACGTTAACTCCACAATAGTTTCTATTACTGTATTTCTTTGTTTAGAGTTAACAAATGTTTAGGGTTATTTTTCTTTATACTGTTTTCATGTGATTTTCTAACTATTTTGGTACCGGTATTTCATTGTTTAAAGTTAATTAATATTTAGGATTATTTTTCTTTATGCTTTTATTTCATGCCGTTCTCTTATTGTATGTATTTTGACTTATTTCTTTGTTAGCTTAGCATTTAAATTTTTGTTTTGTGATTTCATTGTTTGTTTTTAGTCAATATAATGTATTCAATGAGGTTTGTTTTAGCATTTGCTGTAAGCCTCTATTGTCTGTAATTTTTAAGTACGGTATGTATTATAAATAAATAAATGAATTTTCTGAAAAAAGAAAAGAATGAAAACAAATTTGAGGACTAAGAGTGGAAGGGAGATGTCACCATTTTTCATTCATTCTTGAAAACAGGCTGAACATCGATTTTTGACACACTCAGAATTTACAAGCTTAAAAAATGTGTTATTAGTTGTTAAAATAAAATCATTCAAAGGAAATTACAAAACTAAAATCTAGTTAGTGAATAGCAGTGGTATACCGTAGCTAATTAAGGTTTAAATTTGAATTGCAGTTTGAAATTGTTTTTACATTCAGTGGTGCTACAAAATACCAACTTTTCAAAAATGTATGAACGATCAGATTGATTTAGGCCCTTATCGATGAATTTTCCTTAGCTCGAGATAAACTTCAAATGCATTATTATTACTAGTTACATAGAACCACAGCTCAGGTAGCATGCAACACATCATTAGGTTCAATTAAAAGCATCAGGGAGGGTCATACGACCACTTGAGCTTTGGTAAAAAAATAATAATTCACACGTGCTTTTCAAGTTTCCCATGAACAATAGGAGCCTCAAGGTATTTCCATAAATCCAGACCTTACTCACGGTATCTACCAGCAGAGTTTGGAGAAGACTACGCTTATACCATATAATATTAGAAACTATTCAGAGTATACTTGTCTTTTCCTGAACTAAATATAAAACAATATAATATCAAAAGTGACTGTATTTCTATTTAAATTATGATTTTTACTCACTTACATAATTTTTTACTACATTAAAATATAAAGGAGCGTGTACATCACAGAAAAGTGTCTAAACGAAGTCAATCATCAATTTATTGCAGGTTGGTGTTCACCATTGCTTTTGTGACTCTCCGACACTGCTTTCATCCATTAGGCAGAGCGCACACAGAGTTTTGTCAAGCGCGGAGTCGCGTTTACGTTTCAAATAGATGTCTGCTATTAGCTAAGCCGTCACAGTCAATTACAGCTAATGAATTGAAGCATGGAGTCGACTCCACGCTTGGCAAACGCTCCGTGTGTGGACTGCCTTCGTGAGTCGAGAGAAGACAACTCTCACACGTTTTACCAACAAATGGACCACGCCTTAAATTCAGATCAGAGTACGTTGAGAGTGGTATCTGTTCAATCAGATAGAGATAAGCTGCGTTCTCGTAGGACCTGTTTGTAACGGTGACCGATTAGATTGGACAGCAATAAAGACACTGTTCTCTGCTGTAAAATCACTTCCCGGTGGTTCGGAACCCACCAAAAATTGTAGGTCCAACTCATCAATCACCATCATCCAATTCATTCCTCACGCACAGGTCTAAAGGGGCCCACACACTAGCGAGTATGGCTCGCGAGTAAGACTCGCGAGTCTGGCTCGGCGAGTAAGACTCGGAAGAAAATCACCACTAACGTGTTGTGAACTTCCCGAGTCCGGCTCGGCTACTTTTCAAGGTCGGCTGGAGTGCGCCCATGTTAATTCTGATCCATATAGCTCATCTAATCTCAAAATCTTCAAATTACAATCAATATCTCATTTGGAAGGTCATTTTATGCTCTAGAGAGTATTGGTTTTTCTAAAATTTCATAATTCTTGAAATTTGATTATTATTATTATTATTAAGAAATGTTTTATTTCTTATAATTTTTTCTGACATAAGAGAAAAAGATGTCAGAGCGTTTATAGGCACGATTTATGTTTTTTATAACAATTATTTTCCCACCTCTAAGTATCTTTCTTATAGATCTATAACATAATTATTATAGATATCGATATAGATCTATAACTAGGGAAGTGATAGCCGCGAGGCGTAGCAGGTATCTGTTCAATCAGATAGAGATAAGCTGCGTTCTCGTAGGTCCTGTTTGTAGCGGTGACCGATTAGATTGGCCAGCAAAAATGAGACTGTTCTCTGCTGTAAAATCACTTCCCGGTGGTTCGGAACCCACCTAAAACTTTAGATCCAACTCATCAATCACCATCATCCAACTCATTACCCACGCACAGGACTCAGACCTATGTGGGCTTCATCCTCAGAAGAAGAAGAAGAAGAAGAACATCTACAATAAAATATGCAAAAGTGTAATAGGGGGCCCATAGAATTCAAAAGGTCAGATAGGATTAATTTCATCTACTTTTTACTCAATTTTTATTTTTTAATTACTTCCATTTTTTCCATTTGTATTGAAGTAATTATTGTTATATTGCAATTTATTAAATACTGTTATATTTATAATGATAATGTTATATTATAATAATAAATATAAAATGGGCATTGGGCTTACATGCAAAGGGATGTATTATTATTATTATCATCATTATCATTCAATAATTATTTATTTATTTTATACACAATTTATCTGTTAGCAGCTATTATTATTGAAATTATCTTTTAGAATTTTGTTTTTATGTTACTGTAGGTATTTTTCGTTGAAAAAACAACATTCGAATATTTATTTGTATTGTATTAAAAATAAGCTCTGCACTGCAATATTATCATTTTTATTTTCTCTTGAATATTCAAATTTTAATATACGGTTTCTTTTTTATTTTTCTGTTTATACATTAGTTTAACTTGGTACCTATTTCAGTCATAGTATTGTCATAGTAACAGTAAATATACAAACTTGAATAGATAACTCAATCAACTTATTTTTAAGTCTTGTGAACAGTGCAAATAATAGCTTTCTGACGTTCTGCTATGTTATAATGAGGTGCCGAGCCTGGCTCGGCTCGGAAAACGTCCACTAACTAGCGAGTCCCAGCCGAGCCCAGCCGCGCTTGTAGCCCTGCGCGAGTCTGGCTGGGCTCGGCTCGGGAGAAAACAGCCCACTAACTAGTGATTTTCTCCCGAGCCCGGCTGGCCGAGTCTTACTCGCGAGCCAAACTCGCTAGTATGTGGGCCCCTTAAGACCTATGTGAGCTTCATCCTAAAAAGAAAACTCCAGTTACAGATAAGATCATTATACTCTACAGCCTTCACTACGCCTAATAAAGATTTAATTTCATAATATAGAAATCAAATTCCTTCTAATAGCTACTCTTCCCTCCCACAGGCTAGTCCAAACGCTGTGAGCTAGAGCGACAGTAACTGCTCTATCGTTTTCGCTAATTGTCTAGCTAGAGACTGCACCGATCTAAGCCCCCCTAGACAATTGTTCTAGACAATGGCTCTCAAGCTATCGCTATTTGGACGGGCCTCATCTCAAGTGATGTCTGGATGGCTTCTGTAAGCAAATCCAGTATAATAGGGTACGGTACCTGTAATTCAGTAGGCCTAGTTACTTTTGTGAAAAGGTAACAAGTTAATATCAAATTAATGTACCAATAATCGGTCCCATATACTTCTACCCTATAAAAGCAACTGCTTCAAGTTTTTAACAGCTGATTTACATCAGGTAATTTTTGTCTTTTTTCAATTTTTCCTTTAAAATAACATACGGTATAGAGTTTAAAAGTCATTAAGAAATTATGGATTTTCTAGGTAAGAAATGGAAGAAGCCGATATTTGGTAGGGGACTGACAATTGATGTGTTCAACATTACATTGGAAAGGAGCGAAAAATATCCTTTGAAATTGTAAAGACATCCCATATATTCATCCGTACAAATGTCGATAAAAAAGTTTAATACCTATACTAATTGCTAATCACAACATCAATACACCACATAGATGTTGTAAAATGAATTAACCATCTACAAGACAAATAACTTATACCATATTAAAGAAATTTTGCCCAGTCGCTGTTCTTCAGTAAACCCACAAACTAAAATTCATCAATGATTTCAGCAAGATTTTCAGCAACCTCTTCTCTTTCCAGAGCATCCTCTTCCTGGTTCCGCATCATTTTCTCCAAGTCACTTTGCTTTTGTAATGCATAAATATTTTCGATTTTCCGTCGTCTCTGAGTTTCTATATCACGGATTACACCTTGATGAAGTCTATCTTTATCCCAGGTTTGTTTGAAATGGACATACCCAACTATTCCAACAGTAGCCAGACAACTCACGCCGAAAGTCAATTTCGATGTCAGCGACATATTTCTTCATTTATAAACATACAACTCACAAAAAGAAAACACACTGTTTTCACAATAAAAAATTCTGTGATGACTAACTTTCTGATAAATTACACTTCAGTTCTTATAAATAACGAACTTTATTCATTTGTAAAGATTATGAATTATAAACATTTGAATGTCCGTTATAATATTCTCAGTTCATTTTCTAATTGATGATACATATACAAATTAAAAACTATTAGGTAAATGAGTAATAATCATAGAACACTGCGCCGCTAACATAGTTCTCTTGGTGAAGTTTTGAGGTTAGATTATCATTGAATTTTCAACAGCTGTTTTTTAGATCTGACAAAAAACTGGCTTTGATCATGATCATAATGGCTGTGGACTGATTGACAGCTGTAATTTCTAACCTCCACTAATTTCTTGTGCAAATAAACTTCGTGTAACGTCATGATTTAATTTAAACCAAACCTAGATTGATAGATTAGTGAGTCATCAGTACAAATAAAATACTTCTTGTGTAGTTTTTATATTTCTACAGTGAGTTTAGTTCGGAATTCATAATTGTGTGTACTTATTTCGTTTGAGTACTTTTCAAGTGCTATTTACATTACTAAATGTGAGGGGGCTATGAATTTTCTTTCTGTACCTTTGGGAACTACGTTTTTAAAACCGACAGTGTTTTGATTTTGTCAGACATGGCATGTTTTCTCATTTACAAGAATGACACCACTATTACTATACCAAAAGTCGAATACACTAACAATATCGTATTTTATATTATAAATGTTAAAGTTGGGCCTGTTGAATGGTCTGTCAAGCAAAGGTATAATGGATTCCTTGAATTGCACGAAATTCTTGTGTCTGACCACAGTGTGGCAAAAGATTTATTACCGCCGAAGAAAATCATAGGCAATAAAGATCCAGTTTTCATAGAGAAACGAAGATCTGGCTTGGAAACCTATCTTCAAACTGTGATAACTTTCCTACAGAAACGAATGCCAAGAGAGCTAGTCCTGTTCCTCGATATGCATCTTTACGAAATACTTTTCCTCCTGCAAGAGTTCTCTATGTATTTATTTCGAGAAGGCGAAAATTTACTATTTGCTTCCAAGAAATATGTGTTTTGTCCACTCAAGGTAAGCTGTAGCCTAATTACTGATTATTTTTTATTCATAAAATTCGATAAATATATGGAGTGAATAGATATTCGTTTTGTCTCTTTTACATCACTTTGAACATTACTCCTATTTAATTTCACGACCAAGATTCAAAGAAAATTGTGTTTTAGATCTCCTCTCGGTACGGTAATTCTGAAGGAAATAACTTATGGGTAACTCAGATTTTCTTGAAATTCACATGTATTATGTAGAACACTGGGTAGAGCACAGAAAAAAGAAATTAGTGTCGCAAACAGCGGAAAGTGTGCAAAGACTCATTCAAAGTTGAGCTTTTGAGCCTGACCTCCGCTCTGCCAAAGGATGATGGACCGCGCCTCAAGGTGCATAGCAGGTTCTGGGTCTTTCCTTTGAGAATCCTCAAAATATCAGCAACTTGGTCTGCTATAATTGATTCTAGCCCCACCTAGAATTTTTTTACTGTCTTCAAAAAGATATCTTTATCTTTATACTTGTATTTTTCCGACTGTCTTCACAATAATTGATTATTATCCAATCTTGTTTTCATTTGCATTTCATTCCAATAGGTATAAATCTCTTAAAATATGTTTTCAATTGACTGAACGGAGTGAGGTCCATCCTTTAAGACAATCGGAATTCTCTCTGTGTGTCTCACAATTACGAACGAACGCCTAGACCAATTTTTAAGATTTTTCATATGGATGTTTCTTATTCCTAGGCACAGCGATGTATATACTTTGTTTTTTCAAATTCAATATGTTTCAAATAAAGCGAAATCGTGTCAATATGACAGTGGCGAGGCGTGGATTCCTTCACCGGTCATCGCAGAGGGGGGTAAAGTATTGTGTTAATATACATTTTTATGCATTATCCTAAATTTTTTTTTCAACTTATTCTCCCACCACCACCCAAAGGGGTCCAAGAGCCCCAGGAAAATATTTAAAAATTCGAAGCAAATTGGTGACTTTTGAAGCTTTTTGAGCATCTGAAATCTCTCCTCTGACTGGCTTAACTCACATTCAAAGGCAGATAACTAAAAAGTATTCTCTCCAATTACACCTCTTGTATAATGTATATCTTCCCCACTGCCATAGACCGATGATGGATAATATAGAAAAAATCGCAAAAAAAACCGACATAATGGGGACTGATATGATGCACTCAGCACTCACTCGATCTAATTGAAAATCAAAATAAATTTAACCATCCTATGAATAATAAATGGTTTTATAAAAACTGACCAAATACTAAAAATCAAAAGAAGAATCATTAGGACATGCATAAACAAAAGTTACCAAAAAGACGGTGCCACGAGAATCGCTGCAAATAAAACAGTTTACAGTAATATAGAAAGCGTCAATTATCAGCGTCATGAAAAAACGAAGAATTCCCCATTTCTTCCATATACAGTACTCAGGATGCTCGATAACTGAACCTTGAAACAATTAGTCATGAGGAATATTAATAGAAAAACCTAAGGTATTTATGTTTCGAAAACTCTAAAGGATCTTCAAGAAATTGGTATAAAATCAAAACATGCTCCAGATAAAGTAAAAATTTTCAAAATTTTACTAACAAATAAGTTTAACATTGAAAGACCAGAAAGACAAAGGAGAATGGAGGTTGCAGATGAGATCAGAAAGCAACGATCTGATAGGATGAAGGAATATTGGAGAAAGTTGGAATCTAAGCTGACACAAAGAAGCAGAAGAGACTGAAATATTGACTGAAGTGGTCCTATGTGGCCTTAAAATCATAAAAAAATGGTATAGGCCTAATAATAAATCACGCTCTAGAAATATGAAGTTAACTAACTTGCAAAACAATAATTATTGCAAAAGGTGAATAATTTAGCATACGCGAAATACCCGTTGTTTCCACAACGCTGTAACTGAAGCTGAGTGTTGACTGGGGAGTTGGGGAGGACTAGCATGAGGAGGCAGCTACCGGAAACCCACGACAGCGGCCGAGAACGCACGAAGCCTTATGCATCGCAGCCGGTTGCGATGTATCATGAGAATTATTTGAATGGTTTGGAAACACATGGCAGGGGGCTCCGAGCAAGGCGCGGGAGGGGACTGGTGGATTCGCAAGCCTTTTGCGCTTCATACCCATTTTGAGCGTGTACTCGTCATATTCTTATTGGTTTTTGATCCAATTTTCACAGTTTTTGAACATATTTCTGGACTTTGAAGCCTAAAAATGTCCATTATTTAAGAGTTGAGATTATTTCAATATTAGCAGTCAAATTTCTCTACTCATCGCCGGATCAAACGATGACCGGACGCCTCGCCTCTGCAATACGAGCTTCCTTCTTATATACACTTAATAGAATAGGTACTGAATTTGTATCAATATAAGCTTCGTTCTTATATACGTACAGCGCTGTATTCAAGCGATATAACAGCTGAAAATAAATTGAAATTTGCCATTTTAAATTGCTTCAATGAAAGCTGGAAACTCACAATTTCTGCTGACTTGTAAAATAAATGACCAGTAATAATACTGTGGTAGCATATTTCAAAGAAAATATTGGTTATCTTCCCACCGATAATAAATTTTTATAGCTCTGGCTCTGAGAGTAAATTCATCAAAAATGTAGCCGACACTGATTGCTTTCAGGAACTGGAAGCGTGATTGTGTAATGGACAATTCTTTTTACTGTTTGTCATTTTTTACGAGTGAGGTCTACTGTTCATAGAACTACTAGTCTTGCACCATTCACTTTATTCTATTTTAAATATTATTACATTTACATTTTTTATCTTAATTTCTTCTTACTACTTCAAGTTGTGTATTATTTTATTTAAAAAAATAATTAAGTTATGGTTTATATTTACTGTTGCAGTTACATGCTATCAGTGAGCGTCTGAAACAGCCCTGCCCACCTCTTGAAATTTTCGACAAACGACATGATTTCAGTCACATTCTTGACTTTTGCAGTCAACTATTGTGCATAAAAATTGAAGGAGGTGACGAAAAATTTGGAACAAGTAATATTGTTCTCAATCAGCTCTCGTTCGAATTGTCCGTTTTCAAGGTCAGCTATCTATATAATTTAATCTAATAGGCCTAATATTAATTGATTGGAATTCAATAAATCTCAAAGTTTATGATTTTTGGCATTTTTTGAAAATGTGATTTTAAGTTACCCTGCGCACAAGTGCAAAATAAGATAATTTTTATGTTTTTTAGAAGTTTGGATTTTTTTTGGAGTATGAATCCAACATTGGTCTGAGACCTGTGTGTTGGTAATCAGTTGGATAATCATGATGACGACGATTGATGAATAAATGTTTCACCCTGTGCACGGTTTCAAAATAATATAATGTTTGGATTTTTTTAGAAATTTGGAATTTGGTTTTTTGGAGGATGAAGCCCACATTGGTCGGAGACCTGTATGTGGGTAATCAGTTGGATAATCATGATTACGACGATTGATGAATGGGCCTAAAGTTTTAGGTGGGTTCCAAACCACAGGTAAGTGATAATTCAGCAGAGAACAGTCAACTGGCCAAACCAAAGCGGTCTAAGGGCAGTCCGAGCCCTGTCTTATCTTATCTGACACAGCGTCGACCTGGCACGATTAGTGTCTAATCACTCCCCAAATTATTATTTCATAGTTATTAATTATACCTTCAAAAACACATAAACATAATACAATAAACAATAGGTATAGTATAATTAATAAGAGAAAAATTATTTCCCATACTGTGTCAGTTATTATATTTGGGTATGTTAAGAGTATGTTAATTGTTAATTTCAGTTTATCTGTAACAGGTGATGAATCTGTTCTTTATCACTAAGCCGAGTGCCTTATCAGCTATCTGTTCAATCAGAGATAAGCTATGAAACTCCTGGGCGCTCTATGTAAGGGTGACCGATTGGATTGGCCAGCAAAAAAGACTCTGTTCTCTGCTGTAAAATCACTTCCCGGTGGTTCGGAACGCACCTAAAACTGTAGGTCCAACACATCAATAACCATCATCCAATTCATTACCCACGCACAGGTCTCAGACCTATGTGGGCTTCATCCTCCGAAAAATATCATTGACTATGAATTGAATTCACAGTTTAGCTCTAATGTTTTCTCTTTTAAAGTTGACTTATTTAATAAAATAATGCAATTTATATGTGAAAATTAAATGTATCTACGAGTGAGTTATATAGTAGTGAAATGTAAAAAGCTTTGTCATAACATCTGGCGTTATTCATGTCTAATCAAAACCGTTGCTTTATGAAGCTATTATAACACTGCTTGAACATTTCGATATTAGCTGTAGACCAATCAGAACTTGGGATTTCTCCAATTCAGTTTTGTATAATCCGACCACAGACAAATAACCTTCAAAATATGAACTCTGCTGCGCAGAGAGAGTGCACGTTATGCAGTTTATCTCACTCGCTCACTAGAGTAGTGGAGGGGGTAAGGCGAGCTTGTCCTACAGTGAACATCGGTCGTCACTATAATGTATGCATTGAAAATAACGCTTGGGTATCATTGTGATGAGCTGTCAGAAGCTCGATCGAACAAGTGAGTGAGAAGGGGTGATAAAGCTGTCGCTCTCACTCACAAAAGAGTGGAAGCCGTGGGGGAGTGGTCACTACACGACTACAGTGATATTGTCTGTGACACTACTATAATGAAAAATATGATACACACACCAGCTGATTATTACAGTTCAAATTCAAATTTGGTATGAATTTGATTTTAAACAGCTGACCAATTTACAGCTAACTTTGTAGGTTAGGTTAGTCTGAGTGAACTGTCCAATTAATTGGTTAGTAAATTAAGTTATTGGTACTCGTAGATAGATAAATAGGTACTTATAGATACATACACTATACAATAGTATGCAGTGATTGTATTCAGCCTTTAATCTACAAGAAGTGAGATGTAAGTTAGGTTGCTCACAAGCGAAGCGAGGATCCTAAATATGTTATGAGTGACTTGAAAACTGTCATAATACAATCGTTGCACAAAGTACTAATATTTAATAGTTGAACCATTTCAATCTGCTTTCCAGCTAGTAGAAACTCTTGGACTGATCAGAATAAACTGCGCCAATATTTACGGCCTTGGAACGCTAAGAGAGACCATTAAGTCACTGTCTGTGCGCTACTGCCGAGTCAGGTCCCTAGGAGAAGTATTGCTCTGTGATGAAGTTCATAAAACAGTTGAAAATGTTTGTGACGAAAAAGTATGGAAGAAATTGGAGGAAGCAGACTTCAGTCATAACGAAATAACAGAAACCAGTAAGTTAACGTTTGTTTTTTATTCTATAATCTCTTACATCTATATATATATAAAAATGAGTGTCTGTATGTATGTATGTACAACTCCCAAATTGTACAACCTGCTTCCTGAAAACATCAAGAGCACAGCATCTGTAACAAGATTCAAATCTGCAGTCCACAAATGGATATTAAATACAGGAAGGCAAAACTTGGAAATAATTATCTCAAACAACATGTGAGCTCACTTACCTAATATCTCCGCACTAAACCCCCCCCCCTCCCCCCACTCTAGAACATGGGTAAACCATAGTTGAGTAGGGTAATTTCCAAAAATTATTTCTCAAAAATTGCAGTTTTATAGTTATTAGATTCCCATTTAGTTTGCTAATATATATTATATTGTTTTATAGTTTTAATTAATTATTGATTGGAAATAAAGTATTTATTTATTTATTTATGTTCCCTATAGAATCCAAAACTACTTGACAGATCGGCATGAAACTTTGGGAATATGTTGTGTCAATATTGGGGATGGTTTCTGACCATAAATTTTAATAGGGGAGCTAATAATTATTATTAATTAAACCATTTTATAGACCTAACCTACTGAACTTGCCAGCCAAACAGCTTAAAGGAACAGCTGATATAAGTCAACAGTTTTTAATCATATGGCAGGCGTTTATTTACACTTTCTTCGAACAGCAAAAGACTTTGCACTTTGCATGTAGGCTACCATTCAGTCGGAGCCTTGCAATATGTAGGAAACATACGACTTGGGTATGATGAAATTATTGTAATTATGCCAGGCTGATGACATCTGTTAATCATTGCAGCTAGAAATTTGAAATGCAGCCTCAGCGGGAGGTGGCGAATAATAAAATCTAGGAGATTTTTTATGACAAAGTAGGAACGCGCGTCGGGCCAGCTAGTATATGATACATTGTAAAACTGTCCTGAAACAGGAGGTATAAAAAACCTCACCATCTTTCACAATCTGGGCTATTCCTTTCAGCTCTTCATACGATTTTCCCTGCACTATATATCCGACAGCATACCGATTCTTCTTCTGCCCCTGCCTTTCAATTCTTCCCTCAATATTATTCTTCTCTAATTGAAATCCCTTCTTAGAATGTTCTGCATCTCGCTTTCATTTTACGATTGGATTCTTGTAAACACATTTTCTTCTCCAACCCTTCTTAATACTTCCTCATTCATAACCCTATCCGACCAATTAGTATTCTCCATATCCACATTTCAAAACTCTTCAAATATCTTTCTGCCTCCTTAGAGTTCATGTTTAGGACCCGTATAACACCACATTCTTATTCTATAAATTTATTCTTTTTGTCTTCTACCTTCTCAAATTTAATACTCGATTTAATTCTATCTTCTATGGTGAAAAATTTGGTCATTACTTTAAAGATGAGAAGTTTAATCCGCTTGATTTATTTTGTTTGAAAAGTACGAATTATTTATTAAAGGATTAATGAAGATCTTGTTTGTGTGCACCAATGCAACCGTAATCAAGAGAGATCACCAGAGTTATTGCATGACACGCATTGCACTGCGGGCATAAATTAATGCTTTTATATACTCTATCTAAATTAATTCATATCCAATTAATTTTCTATTGAGTCAATACATTTGTAGATTTGTATTTCATTTTTGTACATCATGATATATTTGAAACGTTATTGTGAAGTTGTATAATAGTATGGAATAACATTTATTGAAATTTGATTTTTCATATTCATGCATTTTTTTATGTTTTTTTTTTTCAAGATGAAGTCCTCAGATTAGCGCCCAACTTGAAGCGTCTCATGATCAGTCACAACCAGATAGTAAAACTGAACGACATGACGTATCTGCCAAAGCTTACACACCTCTCTTTGTCAGCCAATAATATCACAGAATTGGAAGACTTGGGCAAACTTTTCAAGAGAATAGTCTTCCTAGATTTATCTCAAAACCGTATCAGTTCACTGAAGGGCTTTGAAAATTTGCAAACGCTCGAAGGACTCGACCTCGGATCGAATATGATCAACGGCATGGCCGAAATCAAGTACATAGTGCCTCTAAAACAGCTGGACTACCTGAATTTGACCGGTAATCCCGTCACGACAATTATAGATTACAGAGTGAAGGTTTTGGAAAAATTCGGGCCAAGAGCTGGACAATTGTGTCTCGACAATGAGAAACCGACACAAAAGGAACTGGATACTGTATCAGTATTACAGGCGCTGAGGATTGTTAAAGAAGGGCGTACGCCCACTTTCAATGTGCCTCCGCCGTTTCCCAATACTTTTTCGTGACCAACATCATTTAGAATGATTGTAAAGATTTCATAAAATATTTTTGGTATAGGTTATCATAGATAAGGAAAGCCATCATTTTGCTAAATGTGTGTCATAGGCAAAAATGAAAAGTTCTTCGGCAAGAAAAATATAACGGGTGATTTTAGAGGGCGGTTTTTTAAATAATACACATATAGAACTTTAAATTACATTTTAAAACTAACTAATTGTAGTTATGGCTTCATTTGAAATGTAATTTTCATCCATTTTATTTGAATACAGTGGAAATTGCCTATAGCAACATCGGTTGTTACGACAAGCTGTCTATAGAAGCCAGTCGCGGCAGCCACATTTTTTATATATTATTATCTTCAAATAAAATGGCTGCAAGTTATCTTTTAAATGAAGTCAATTGCATACTATTCGTTAGTTTATAAATTTATTTTAAAGTTCTAAACCTCTAAAAAAACACCCTTTATAAATCCTGCATTAAAAAACTATTTCTAACATTTTATAAGAGGTCTGTTATCGATTTGATTTAAATTAATGAATATTTTCCAATTGAATACTTAGAAGCATTATTCTAGATGATCATGGTAGATTTAATTTGATTTGGTGGATAGATTGAAAGACTATATTTGAATCGATTAGACATAGGAGAGACATTATTCTGCTGAAGAAATATGACAGGAAGATAATTAAGTTATATAAAAAATTGTCTTACTGGGAAAAAATAAATCAAGATCATTTTCTATTGTTTATATTAGTGAATATGAACTTATGGAAGCTCGTAAAATAATTTATTATTGTGACATAAATCAATACTGTTAACACCAAAGCACATTTGCTAATAATAATATGTAATAATTTGTCTTTTGAGATATGCCACTGATTTAATAGATTTTATTTTCATGAAGTTTTGTTTCTCAATAGAGTTTTACCATAATTTTGCCATTTTCGCGGTCATTATTGTATCGGCAACTAGCATATTTATACAGGAGAAAATTTGTCATGATTAATAGATGTCTAAAAATTATTAGTTTCAAGTCAAATTACATTATCAGTAATGGATGAGATTTGAGTAGATGTGGTGTAATATGTTTATAGATAATATGTTTTAAATTACTGATAATGATGACCTGCTGTGTATTCAACTTTGTTAACAAATTGATACAATTTTTCTGTCACATCGTTTCTGACCAATTTAAAAGCAATAGTTTCCATTGCATTACTAATTTTGCAGATAAAATAATGAATTAATCGTTTAATGTAATCTATTGAATGTTTATCATCGTAATAATAAAAGCTTCATGCACTGTGTTGAATCATATTTTTGGTATACTTAAATCAGCCAACAACTAAAGCCCTTGTTATACGAGCAGCTTTGACGTGACAGATTTTACGTACATCACGTACACGCCAAGCCTACCGGGCAATGGACTTCCCTGTGTGCAAGTTATACGAGCATTATATCTGTTGCGTCGGACCCTGTAAAGTCAGCGTCAGCGTCGACAACGCGTCCAGACTGGTAAAACGGGCAGAAAAAACGCGGCAGAAATTACGCTGTTGCTATTATACGGGCAGCTTTGACGCGGCAGATCTGCTACCTCAGCAAAACCACTAGTGTTGCCACCTCTAGCATAAGTTATTTTTTTTTAAGTTTGCAGTAATTATGGTGACAACACTGCTCACCACACATTCCTCTAGCGTATTCAAGTGAGTTTGCAGGTTTACGTTGACAGCATAATTTTATTGTCGTGACCTTCAGGCAACCTTGGTACCGGCCGCGGCGTTTTTTCTACTCGTATAACAGCTCCGTTTTTTTATTATCAGCATCAGCGTTTTATCTGTCGCGTCAAAGCTGCCCATATAACATGGGCCTAACAGTATTTTCTTTAGCTCAAAAGATACAGGATTTAACTAGTAACTTATTTTATTACTGTCGGGAATAATCAGTTTGTCTCCAAGTTTTGGTTTTTATGGTCAGCAGTGGGTAATCAAAGTAACTACTACTCAAAAAATACATTAAATTTTAATAATTACAATCATTTATCTTGTTTAATGTGTTGTTAATATAATTTTATTGTTTATTACTATTTACAATTATTGTTGACTGTTTGTTAGTTTTCATACTTACGTTAGTTGTAGTGAATGCACGTTTTTATAATTTATAATCTAACATATAAACTAGCACTGTATTTCTATTATAATAATGATGTCTACTATAATTTACAATCAGGCAATTATGTTTGTGCTATAATTAGAATTATTAAACTTGTCCCTGTTCGACTTATAAATTCATTTTTGAAACAAGAACATGTAATAATGTCATAATAGTATGGTACTTTTTGAACTGAATAACATTGCTGATGCATTGTTTCATCTTAGTTTTGTATGTAATTTTATATTAATAAATTCCACCATAACTTGACTTTGGATAACTTGGGGATTTGTGATTTTTAAACGATAATTTGATTTATTTTATAAAATGTTTAAAATTTATGACCGAAATATAGTGATTTTTCTCAGTACCCGATTCAATAGAAAATATTCTTCCTAACGTACAACAACAATCTTATATTTATTTTATTAGTATTTTGTACACGATTTGATAAAGCAGCATAATATGTCAGTGTGTTGCTTTTTACTTTGATTGAAACTTTGCAAAACAGAATCGTGTTACATTATTCCAATAGTAATAATTGACTAATTCCTAAGAATATTCAAATTTATTTTTATGTACAGATTTTCTTGGAAGTAATCTAAACCTAATACTGATGCATTTCCTTGTACCTGAAATAGTTTTAGTTTGATTAAATAATTACTGTAATTCGTATTGACTTGAACTATGATTTATAATAGAAATAGTAGGTTATTTTATAGAGTAAACTGAAATCTACATGCCCAAGTTCTGATGAGTAACTTCCTATTCAAATCTTATTAACTGAGAAATTTATCTTTTCAAAATTAGTTGAATATTCTGTTATATTATATGACTTGTAATTTCGACTGTAGTGAGATTTATAACGAAGTTTTATTTTAATTTCAAAGTTAAATGAATATTATGCTATTTGATATAATTAGGAATTTCGATTTTAATAAGATTTGTAAGTCATTTGATACAAATAAGAGTATTAGCTTCATTATTCATCTAAGATAAAAATGGAAGATTGAAACATATTATTAGAAAATAGTTTATAATTTTAATGATAAAATTTAAATTAATGAAGTTGAATTTTTTAATCACGATTTTTCCCTACTTCAGTATTTTTCTTTCTAAGTTTATCCAGAGAATGGTATCCTTGAATGATATTATGTAAACGATTATACAAGATCAGGCTTCAAAGTTTTATGGGGGGGGGGGGGGTTAAGGTAACACGGTTGAATTGGCAGCTAGGCCTAATTGTTAAGTTTATCCATGAGCCAGTTGCATAATCATTAACACATCCCACTTTTAATCCTTTGCCCAAACGTCGGGTCACCACTTTCCTAACACTAGAGATTTAAAAAGAGTTGCACAAACCTCTTTTTAGACCATTTAAATTAGCAAAACTAAAGAAAAACTCCAACATGGCTGAAAATCGGGATATATGGCCAGAAAAACATAAAATTCCCCAAGAATCCTAGCTGTGCTTCAGCCGCCATCTTGGAAAAACTAATATTTTCATACATCATTTTCGTTTTCTTCAAATTTGAAACCGAACTAAGCCTCGCACAGAAAAGTTACTCCTGTATTTTTTGGAAGAACCTGGTACTAAGTACAGCTCTGTACTTCGGTTGAGTCTCAAGTTAGAATTTCTTCAAAATGTTGGTGAATTTTCGGGAAAATTAGTATTTTGTATAATAAAACGGCTGTATCTCACTAACCCAGTCAGCACAACTATGTAAATTATACATATTATTTATCTTCAGCCAAGGTCCATAGGTGGTATATAATACATATTGCATTTGTATAATATACGTAAATAATACATCCAAATGTCCCGCTTTTGATTGTATAATATATGTATATCAAGGTCAATCTATACATTCATTTGCATAAATAATATGTCAACAGTATACATAAACAATACATACACCATTGACATATAAGATACATATTAAAAACATCCATAGTGCAACAAATTCACATATAATATATGTAAACTTGATGTCAGTATATATCCTTTTCAAAATAAATTCAATGTAAATCATAGAGCTTGTCATACAAATGGATATTAAATGAACAGCCAGCAAAATAGATGAAATAAATTGAATTTTATTAAAAATAAACAATTTTTGTTAGACTTAGGTATGGTACATTAAACTTGAGATTTTTTTGTCTTATTCCAAATTGTGGTTCCTGCCTGCATAAACCATTCCCGCAGACGATTTTCAAAAATCTTGCTGGTGAATATAGTGCAATGTATTGCACTAATAACCCCTGAAACAATAAGTTTTCTATATTAATGACAAATATATCTTAACTGAATACTTTATTACTTTGAAAAAAATAAAATAAAAAGAATGCTGTAGTGGCAGGTGAGTCACAAGAAGTTTCTGAACTTCACTAGCAAACCTGTTAACATTTTACAAAACTCAACATCTATATTAACGAAAAAGTTGTAATTCTGATGTTTGTCTTGAAAATTTTTCAAGAAAATGTTTGTGTTTCTTGAATAAAAGCTGTGATAAGGAATATTTCCTGCATTGTTAAATTAATATGTAAAATACACAACAGTAAATATATTTATAAGCTGACACCCAGCAGGGATAGTAACACCAATGGCATCATGAGATTTTTTGGGAAAAATAAAAAAAAATCATCTTTTTGCAAATAAAACACAAATTTAATTACCCGCAATTTTTATTCATACAGTACTGTATTTCAATTTAAATAGATCAAGTTCTGTAGTATTGTTATTGTTTTTATTATTATTACTGTAGAACCCTCAAATATGACCTTGGGAAAACAAACTGCTCAAAATAAAGTGACCATGTCTGACAGTCCATCGCACTTCCATCGCCACGACCGGCACTGCATGGTGTCTTGCTCATCCCCAATTATTGAAAGTGTTCAAGGGCGGTCACTGGAGTGGTGGTCGAGGGAGTTTTGATTAAATCTCCATTTATGACCAATAAGATGCAGCCAATTTGCCAGTTTTTGATTGATAAGATGCAATTGAATCACCAATTTTACCTGATAAAACACTTTCCAGCCATTTTTTTGTTTAGTAAATGCGACAATTAATCGCCAAAAAATGCGGCCCAATTGCCATTGTAAAATTAATAAATTTGTATGATTAATTCAAGTTCAATTTCCATTTTTGGCATATGTGGCTCGGCTCAAACAACCTTTTTGGCTAATAATAACACACATTGCAGTTGTCAAATCTGGACTATAAAATGTGGTTATTCATTGTTTTTGGTCATAAAATTATGTTAAACTGCCGTTTTCCTTATTTTAGTCAATAAAACAACTTCTGGTTGGTGCATTTACCCTCCACAATGCAGTCCAGCTGTCCTTTTGTGTCAATAATTCTCAGTAGACAGCATGCAGCTTGGCTGTCATAATTAAATTAAATTGAATGATTAAATTATTTTTCATAATAAGGCTTAAAAGAAATATTTAGGAAACTTGCTTTAACAAATATGTCTAAGGCCCATATTACACCATAAAATTTTTTATAAAAGACGTTGACCATCTTTTATAAAAGATTTGAAGACTGATTCTTTTATAAAACATTTCGGACTAGTATTACACTGTCAAGAGATCTATGTCAAAGAAGGTTACCTATCTCTACATTTTCAATTGTTAGCAATAGGTTATCAACTTTACATTTCAATTGTTGTAATAGAAAAACGTTTATGGAATCTGCAATATTTTTACTGCATAAACTTCCTGTCTTTTGATTCTATTTTTGTATTCAGGGTGTTTTGGATTGTAGAGATTTTCATACTCTGGAATTAAAAGTTCCGTTGCTTTCACACATGTGAAAGTGTACTTTGCGTTTGCAGACATTTCTTCAAAGTTGAAGATAACCTTGAATTCAGTACCTCAGTTTTTATAAAAGATAATGCCAACCTATTATCTTTCATAAAAGAAATATTTTATAAAAGATGGCCTATTAGACTATCAAAGATGTTTGTCAAATATCTTTTATAAAACATTTTATGGTGTAATACGGGCCTAAGAATGTCTTACATTACACTGGTTTTGACAGGAAGTAAAATTCAGTTTAGGGTTTAAATTTTTTTTAAATTTATTCTGGAAAATAATCTGTAATTTGATAGTAGAATATACTTACTTTCTAAAATCAGAATGATTGAGAGCTTGTTCAAGGCTCTCTTGCCTTTCTGCCCCTCCCAGCTTAAATGAACTGCAACTTCATTGGTGAGCAGTCTCACCAGGCTTCTTGTTACAGAATCCTCTACAGAATTCCCTCCAATTTTTGTGAAGACCTCAACCTGGAAAACAAAAAGATATTGTAAAAATAAAAATTACACATAAATTACAGCAGTACAAGTTAAGCTGATTTATTTTGAGAGGTTGGCAGTTCTTTAAAGTAATAAAAATGCATTTAGGCATTAGGCCCCACTAAATTGTCTAAAATGGAAGACAGTCTTACAGACTATCTTTTGTTTTATATAATTTTCAGTGTTTTATCAAGTTTTTTATTCCAGAGGGGCTGTATTTTAGGGAAGTAAAACCTTAGGAGTTGTTCTAGTCAGCACTACATTTTTAGTATTTTTTTACATATTTGTTATTTGTTTACATATTATTTTAGTACACTTACATATTCTAGTGTATGTGTGTTAGATAAAAAAAAGAATTATACTGCAGAGTTATATGTAGGGAGATAAGATATACACTGTCACAATACCAGGAACCAATCTCAATTAGATATGTGATACAATAGACTAAGTAAAGGTAAAAACAGTTCTGGAATTATTAGTTCAAAAATATTTAATAATGTACACAATTTAGTCGTTCAAGTTGAGATCCTATAATTGGTTAACCCTGAGCCCTTCCTATAGCTTGAGTGAATACTTTGCCCTGAAGTCAGTACACTTTTGATGGACACTCAATACCAAATAGGTAGGCCCACTATCTCAAAGAAAGTTTATTTTAACTAGACAACACCTACACCAAGGCCTAATACACCTAATACATAAAATTTAGACCTACTTAATGGAACTTTATTTATAATTGCACAAGAACACCTTTTATACACCACTACTGTACCCACCCACTTCAAAGTAATAAGTCATAGGTAATAGTCATAGGAACTCTCTGATTTATATACCTCCTTAAACCTTGGCCTAATATGCCCCCATTGGTTTCTATTACTAAGAAGATGGACATTGAAATTTGCAGGCCTAATATTGGCTAGTTTGTAATATTTTCATTTGATTATATATTGTAGGATGTCAGCATAACTGTACCCCTTACATCGTTTATATAAGGTACATAATGTTAACATAACAGTAAATATAGGCTATAAAATGAACTATAACTTATAACTTAGGCTACTTTTACAATGCTCTGCAGAGTAAGGTTTTGGTTAGCTATCATAATGTAAAGACATTGAAATTCATCATCAAAACAAATGATTTTACAATATTATACATTATACTCCCCTAACCTATCTCCACCAGTGCTGTAAAAATACATAAGTTAAGCCTATTCCATTTTAAATTTAATTTAACCACCAAAAGCTATCAATAGCTAACTTATATTATTAATTTCGATGTAAGCTATTGATATTGGTAAGATTGATATTTCCAATCAGATAAGTTAAGTGTGGTACAAGTACAAAACTCCACCCACAGCAGAGACTGAAAACAGATTTTAGTGGAAACTGTCAGTTAGGATAAGTTACCTAGAAGTTTATATGTTGATCAATAATAGGCCCTATCTAACATCAATAAGTTTATCAACCCTACAATTGATATGAAGCTTGATCTTAAGTGTTTGGATTTTTGTATTTGGGGCTAAGCAGTAACATACAGAAACCTATCCTAAAAGACGTTTTTTTATAAGTTTCTCAGATTCTTGGATCCTTTCAAAGCCAATAGTTACATAAAATTCAGTTTCTTTTTATACATTATGAATAAATACAAAACAGTACGTTTTTCACACTTACCTTGAATGAAGAATTAATTGTCCTTAATAGGTAGTTTGAACTCTGAAGAACAGAACAAACTAATTTCTCACTTCACACTACCAGAACAACAGTTCTTAAAACTTGACCTCAAAAATACACTATTAATGAACTAAAACTATAAATATATTGAAAAGATAATTAATATTATGCATATAATGGAATTGATATACAATAATTAAATGATTTATTACAACTAAAAGCGATGACAAGATCGAACAGAGTAGAAGCGTGTGTGTACTGTGTGAGTGTGTGTCTCTGTGTCGACTGTGAGATCAAAGTCAAAGCGGAATCGTGGAATGGTGGGAGCTTGGAAAGACAGACTCTAAATCAAAATGGACGACGCCTTTATTCTGCACCAGCCAACTTGCTAGAAAAATTTCTCTGGGGCTGGGGAAGTTTAAGCTGACTTGATTCTCAATCCCAGCTTTGTCTAAATTGTGAAAACAACTGAGATAAATATTAATTATTGCCATGTAAATATTTAGTCAATCTCGAATATAAATAATATAAAATATAGTAAGTGTGTAGCCTATCTTAATACATACCATATACATAACATTGACTTATTCTGACTTATACCAGAATTTGTAATAAAAGCATAAAAGGTTATAAATGCATTCTCCAAGCAAAAAGGCTATCGCTTTTCACTTGTTTTAGTTTTCTCAAAATACTACATTAATTTCATGAATGTCAACCATGATTCGTCGAATTTATGTATACAATACATTCCCAGATTCACATGACCTAAAATTGACCTATTGACCTAAACTATATGTATAGGCCTACTATACGGTTTGTGCTGACTGGGAATAGCAGGACCTAAATTTGTAATTCAAAATACCTCTAAGAAACAATCATTCAGCATACTTTTTAGTTCATGCATCCCATCAATTCTCAATCATATTGGATTTTTTTCCTTTCTTATCCAAATTTAAGATAATTTGATTGGACGATTTATACGGCTTCAAATTAAATTGGAGAAGGTTGAATGCACAAAAATCTCTAAAAACAGTCAGCTCACTAAATCCATGTCTCTACATTTTCATCATTCCTAGATCTAAAAGAATCTAAATATCATACATCAAGCCATAGAAAAAATGCTAAATCAAGTGAAAAATAAAACTAAAATAGAATGTTTTAGGTTATGTGAATGATTGCCAATGCTCTTACCAAGTACTCGTTCTTCAAATATACTTATGGTCTGTTGATTGAATTGTTCTATCACCCTTAAGGTCATGAAAGTCAATACAAGAGACGCCAAAGCTTCGCCCTCTATCACTGAAATGAGTGCTTTGCCTGAACTCTGTGCTGAAAAATAATCAGAAAATTATTCATTAATTTTTGTGTAGATTACATCTTGGAGACTCCAGTTATGGAGTATAAGATAAGTTAGACAATTATACTATCTTATACACTAGTTACCATAATTACTATATCAATTAGTTGAGGTGAGGCTTAATTTTGATATGATTGTACACTATATTATTATAAATATTTTTTAAATTGGTTTTTAATATTTCTATATTTTCAAGACTATTTAAAAACTGCGGTAGCTTGTTGTAGAGTTTCCTGCCAATATAAGTAGGTTTTTGTTTGAATAAGCTACTATTGTGACTCACTAAGTGGAGTGGCCATAGCCGAGTGGGTTAAGTGCTGGTTTGCTAGCCCAAAGGTCCCGGGTTCGATCCCAGTTCTGACCGAAAGATTTTACCTCGGGCCACTCCCGTGTTTAGGAGGACACGTTAAGCTGTCGGTCCCGGCTGCCTAAAAACAGTCGTTAAGTCACGTCAGAGGCCCTGAACTTATTCAGGTGCGACCTGATAACTCTGACACCAGACCTGAGCCAGCCAGGTCACACGATATTATTATACTAAGTGATAATCTCCTCGGCTTCTTGTATTATAATCGTGTACTGGTGTACATCAAGATTTTGGTTAATATTATTCTTTTTCACATATAAAGTAGCTTCATACACATATAAGCAGGGCACAGTTAGGAGACCAAGCCTCTTGAACAACGGCCTAAATGAATCTAATCTATTTACTCTGTCCATACACCTAACCGCTTTCTTTTGGATCTTAAACACCCAATCAAGGTTTTGTTTTGATGAATTACTCATGTTTGTTTGTTTTGATGAATAATTAATGCACGTGGACGCTGCATATCACCATCATCCAACTCATTACCCACGCACAGGTCTCAGACCTATGTGGGCTTCATCCTCAAAAAAAAAATCTGAAGTGAAATTCAAATTTGTTCTTCATCATCTAATTGATTACTTACAAATATCTGCTATTAAAGTGAATAATACTGATGTCAGTGTTATTAAAAATTACATGACAGTCGACACTGGCGTAAATGGGGTTGAACTGAAATGGTTTGAATCTTATTGGGAGAAAACAGTGTGTAGAACTGACTACAGTAGTTGGGAATAGTATAGTAAAGAATAAATCTAATAAATTAGATGTCCAAGCTGGAGTGCCTCAAGGCTCAATACTAGGTCCATTGCTTTTTTGTTTGTTATATGACAACCGTTTACCTAAAGAATTAATTAGTGGTAGAGCCCTTTTATTTGCTGACGATACATCACTCATTTTTAGCAATTCCGTTCTAGATAATTTAGAAATAAATGCCTCTCTAGGTGTGCAGTCCATTGTCCAATTCTTAAATCAGTTGAAATTAACAATAAATAGAAAAAATTCCAATACCTTCAATTCAAATGAAGATAGGGCTATAAACGTGTTTTTAAACGATAATCAACTAGACCAGGAAGAAAATTTTGTTGGATACAGAAGATTGACCTGGGCTCCATACATTGAGAAAATATGTTCTAAAATTTCATCTGGGCTATTTGTCCTGCAACAGCTCGCTAGATTGAATGACAAAAATTTACTTTTTACAGCTTACCGTGGGCTCTTACTGTCACATTAGATATGCTAACTTAGTATGGGGTAATTCATCAAAACAAAACCTTGATAGGGAGTTTAAGATCCAGAAGAAAGCTGTAAGGTGTGTGGAAAGAGTAAATAGATTAGATTCATGTAGGCCGTTGTTCAAGAGACTTGGTTTCCTAACTGTACCCTGTGTATATATACCCATATGTGTATGAAGCTACTTTATATGTAAAAACGAATATTAAACAAACTATTGATGTACATGATTGTAGTACAAGAAGCAGAGGAGATTATCACTTGGTGAGTCACAATATAGTAGCTTATTCAAACAAAAACCTAGTTATATTGGTAGGAAACTCTACAACAAGCTACTGCAGTTTTTAAAGAGTCTTGGAAATAATGAAATATTTAAAAAACATTTTAAAAAATTTAGTTGAAGGCTTTTATAGTGTTCAAGAGTTCCTTTCACATAAAAATTAAGCCTCACTTCAACTAATTGATAACTGGTTTATAAGAGTGTAATTGTTGATCTGACTTGTCTTGTACTCCTTAACTGGGGTCTCCAAGACGTAATCTACACACGCACACACAAAACCTATATTATACATAATGTGCTATTTGCTAATTAAAGTGGTTGAGACAACATCAGTAGCCTATTATTCATTATGGCTACCACAATGTCACCAATACGAATAAATTTCATTAAAACAGACACTGATTAATTTCTGAGTGTTTTTTTTCTACTCAAATTAGTAATGCATTGATTGGCTGATGAAGCATCTCTTCAGGACCGAAAATGCAATTCTAATTCAAGTGTAGAAATAGAAACCACTGTTTCAGTAGCGGATTGTTCAGTGAAGTATTTTACTATGGAAAACACAGAAAGAAATATAATTTCAATCAAAATTATTTGATAGAAATTCATTTTTTTTTTTCAATAAAATTGACAAATTTTTCATCAGCAACTACCAGCTTGAGTACTGATTTTGGATTGATTTCTCTTCACTGATGTCATAATAACAGTCCCCATCAAAAGTTTACAAAAGCATTTCTTGAAATCTCACCTTATATCCTACGAAACATGTTTGCTTGATCTTGTCCATTTCGGCAGTTATGAGAGCAAAGACTAACATTGTTGATAAACTCAATTACGGTACCGTATTGTAGAAAGAATGTTAGTTTCGTTTGTAAAAATTATAAAATTACTAGCTGCCCTGCGGACTGTGTACCGCCTAAAAGTACGTGCTTTCACATCTACACAAATAATGTAAATAAGTTAACTACATGTCCGGTGGTTCGGAACCCACCTAAAACTGTAGGTCCAACCATCATTCACTCATTATCCACCCTCAGGTCTTAGACCTACGTGGGCTTCATCCTCAAAAAAAAATTCAAATATCTGTGTTATGTCTGGAGGTATGATAATTCAAACTACAGAAGTGTAAGAAACGATATTTAATTATTATAATCGACTATGACATAAATGACAATGTACGTAGCTGTAGACAATGACTCACGACTCATGACCTGACAATAACAGGCAGCCCGCGACTCTAGTCTATAGCCTATGCCTACATGATACCATAACAATCTGCATGTCTAAAGTAAAATTAATTTTTGTTATAAATTATGGATTTTTTATAGTACACTGATAAGGCATGAGTTGATGGCATGTGGGTCGTCTGATGATGCTCTAGACAACAGAGCGAAACGGCCGTCACGTCATAACGTGAGTCAATTTCCATTTAAAAGTGTTTTTTTAAGTTTATAACACATATTAGTGGAAACAAGATGGATCTTCAACATCATATGGATTTTAACTGCCTGGATGAGCTGAGTAGAACAAGACACAAATCCAATGAGTAGAACAAATCCAAGATGTGGATTACCAATGAAAAGTAAAAATTTTACCCCTCCAACCTTTTTAAAATTTCAATTTTTTGGTTTTAGGCTACGAAACAGATGCGAGTTACTAGTTTTTACATTGTTTTGAATTTGAGCAGCATCATCAAGCTGAGTGGAATGAGCTATTACACGATATAAAGTAGTGGATAGCTCAAATTCGTATATTTATTAGGCCTACTGTCCTCTGGCGCTCCCGCGAAAAAATTGGTGGGGGTGGGATTCAATTGGTTTTGAATTTATACTGCATTGGGAAGCTGAGTAGAATGAGGTTTCACACAATATGATGCTGAGTGTTCAAATTCTCAAATTTGGTAACCGCCGCGCCGGCACCCCTGCAAACAATTTTTCAAGGGTTATAGATTTTTATCTATATCGTATTTGTCATTGATCATCACTGATATAACATACTTGACTTTTTATTTTTTTGTTTTAGCTTGTGATAAAATATAATCCAAGCTTACTGTTTTTAACGTCAGCTAGCAGCTGGGCATCTATGGTTGTAGTTATAGCTCCGATCAAGAATATGGTGCAAACTGATTTTAAATCTTTGTCAGCGTATTCTTTGTAATAATCTTCAATTTCAGCTTTGAAAGCCAAGTAACCAACAATATTTATTTGGCAAGTATATATTGCAGTCGACATCATGAGAATCTGTAATAGAATTAAAAAATAATTGAGGAAGAATATCAAAATAAATAATGTACCATATTAATTTATTAATTACCTGCAGATTTAGCATCTATAGTATCGTAACAACTTTCCACCTTGGGTTCTGGGATTTATTTTTAATAAAAATGGTTATTACAAAACGAGACTGAAAGTTATTGGACAACACTAATATGTCGCAAATAAACTGAATAAGACAATTATTATGGCACAGGCTTACAAATTAAGAACTCTACTTTAACACAACTAAATAAATTACCAGTTATTATATAATCAATTGATCAACAAACTAAAATAATCTACAATGAAAACTTTGTTTCCGATGGGCGAGGGAGACACGATCTGAGGTAGGAGAGAGTGAGCCGCTACACACACCCCTCTTACAAGAACACCCACTTCTCTTTTTCTCTAGCGCCTTCTAGAAACTTCCTTTGGCTCCTTGTCACAGTATAATATAATCATTCAATATAATAATTATCATTATTGAATAGTTCTAGCAGTGGAAAATTATCAAGATTGTCAAACCAGAGTATGACCTTTTGTCATCGACTATTATTATTGTAGCCCCCATATGGAAGTCGGTCAATTGGAATCTGTCAATAATGTGATCCATTGTCTGCACCTGCCCACATTCACAGAGTACTTTCTGGTCCATATGTTTTCTTGCATTTCTCCTGGCCAAGTAGCTCAAATCCATTCACCTTTTTTTTTGTATCAGAGGCTATCAATCTACGTATTTGGGGACAATAAAATATCCGGGTATGGTTCATACAGATAAGATAAGACACGAGCGCATAGACTGCACTTGTAAGAGTGGCCACTTTGACTTGGCCAACAAAAAAGACAGTTCTCTGCTATATAACTGTTCCCTAATTTCTGCAAACGAATAATACAGATGTTGTCACAGCCACCAAAATAATTAACTTTTTAGGTACTATAGTTTTGACAGTGTAATCATTGTTAATCTCTATCAAACTCAAATATTTCAGTGGTTGTGACAAAATATATATTCTCTGTAATGTATTCTACCGCAATATCACCATCATCAATACTGATAAGATCACTTTTCTGTGGTTCGGAACCCACCTAAAACTGTAGGTTCAACACATTACTTAAACAGAGGTCTTGGACTTATGAAGGCCTATCACAGACAGGATATCACAAGAGGATTCA
This sequence comes from Conomelus anceps, assembly GCA_948455865.1. NCBI lineage: Eukaryota > Metazoa > Arthropoda > Insecta > Hemiptera > Delphacidae > Conomelus > Conomelus anceps. The sequence continues at coordinate 16,446,842 of OX418227.1, read as the reverse complement.
TAGGCACTTCAAAAACCTTTATTTAAAAAAAATTATGAAAACTACAAAAACATAGTTTTTTATATTGACATACTCAATATCAAGAATAAAATACAAATAAATAGAAAAATCTCACATGTCTACTGTCCAGCTACCAGTAAGTAGCTCCTTGAAATCATCAACTCTTTATCCAATAACATTTTTTAAACAATGATGAGCACCTTTTTCTTACTCCTCGTCAGTCTCACTTCGAGCGGCAACTTCTCATAAATTTCTTTGTCATGCACCCTCTTACTTATTTGTAATCTGATACTAGCAAGATCAACCCCTACCCCTAGTTCCGCGTAATCATGAACAAAGCACCTCAAGCCTATCATGTGGTTCAGACAGCATATATATATGCTATTAATATAAGACTTCCGCAATGGCAGATATTGACAACAGTATTGAATAGCTGATAGAAATCGATGAATGCTACTGTACAAAAATATCAGTCACCACCGGGAATCGAACCGTGGACCTCCCAATTGGAAATCGATGAATGCTACTGTACAAAAATACCGTAGCATTCATCGATTTCCAATTGGGAGATCCGCGGTTCGATTCCCGGTGGTGACTGATATTTTTGTACAGTAGCATTCATCGATTTCCATTAGCTATTCAATACTGTTGTCAATATCCACCATTGCGGAAGTCTTCGGTATAAATTAATAGCACTTAAAGAAATTCTAAATTATTAATAAATTCAGTTTCTGTATATTTGTCATCAGTTTGTTTAATTGTCAGTAACTTCAAATTAACTTGATCAATTAATTATTTTACCTGTAACCAGCTTTTCTGCAGCATGTGGACATTCAATTTGATGCCTTTGCCCAGCAATATTGACGGCCAGAATATTACAGCAATAACTGGAGGAGTTATGTGAAGCGTGTTGAGACTGCTTCCCACCGGAAACCAGGAAACAGAGATTCCAATCACAATTCCAAGAGCGATCATTAACAGATACGTGTAATGAGATCGTACCAACAATTTTTTGAATCCACTTGCAATGAATAGTGCTATGATGAGCACCATGTAAGTTGGAGATAGCAATACATCGGCTGAAACAAATATTACCGTATTCTTGACTTGAGGCTATGTCTTTTTGGCAGTAAAAAACGAGTTTACCTAAAAACAGGAAAAATATATCGATCCTATTGGTGTACCCAGTGGCGGTCCCAGGATTTCATTTCGGGGGCGGGATGACCACCGGGGGTCTTTGTCCCCCCCCCCCCCCCCGGAAAAAATGTGAAATTTAAAGCCTAAAAACGTATTTTTTTACATATTTGAGCTCTAAAATATGCTCAAGCTAATAAAATAGTTTCTCATTTAACGTTTATTGTACCTGGGTGAAATAGGACCAAACCATATTAAGTGTTTTTCGTTTGATTTCCTTTAGCTACACAAAGAAAATTGATTAAACGTCAATGTGATTATTTAATGAGCATGATGACAAACTTCAGTTTAATAATCGTATAATGAAATCAAAAATAAATCAAGAGTTCACTGCGAATTTTTTCTTTATGGTTAGGCCCTATTTTTAAGATGTAAAGTTACGAAGGAATAACCAAAAAATACTCAGATTGTTACACAACAATGTAATGGATGTAAGGATGTACACATCCTTCTTGTTTATTCTTCTAGCTAACAAGTAACAATGACACAGAGAAAAATTTATTTCTTGCAAAAACTTTACATACATAATTGACCGAACGATAGTGAGGTCTATCCTTTAAGACGATCGGCATTTCCTCTGTCTCACGATTACAGACGATCGCCTAGACCAATTGCTATGATTTTTCATATGGATGTTCCTTATTCCTAGGCCCAGCGATGTATATATATATTTTTTTTAAATTTTAATAGGGGAGCTAATAATTATTATTAATTAATCCATTTTATAGACCTAACCTACTGAACTTGCCGGCCAAACAGCTTAGAGGAACAGCTGATAGAAGTCAACAGTTTTTAATCATATGGCAGGCACCTTAGCAGCGTTATTTACGCTGTCTTTGAACAGCAAAAGACTTTGCACTTTGCAGTCAGAGCCTTGCAATATGTAGGAAACATATGACTGGGTATGATGAAATGTAATTATGCCAGGTTGATGACATCTGTTAACCAATGCAGCTAGAAATTTGATATGCAGCCTCAGCGGGAGGTGGCGAATAATAAAATAAAAAACCTAGCTTCTACCCTTATAGTTGTAGGTTTAAATTTGAAATGTTTCTTCATTAAGAGGTGGTGATTAATAAAACAACGAAGGAGGCCTCTATGATCAGCTGAAAGAGCCCTAGGACTAACTTCTTTCCTAATTTGAAATGTAACCTCAGCTGGAGGTGACAAATAATAAAATCAAGGAGAATTTTTATGAGAACGCAGCAATGGGCGTCGGGCCAGCTAGGCTTAGTAGAATCCAGTTTAGTAGATTGTAACTGGCAAGTGCGCGCGCGTGTTTGTGTGTGTGTGTGCATGCATATGCTTGGTTCTACACAGTGTGTTCACACAACACAGTATTTATAGTCTTGGACTGCCTATCTCTCAGTCACCGTCTCCACATGTTATTCAATTTTTTGTCTTTCGATGTTCCAAAATATTTTTTAGGTCAGAAAATATTATGATAAAAAAATATAATGTATAGCTGCAAAGAAAAACCAGATAGTATAATGATGATAGTGATATTATGTTGATCATCACAGGTGAAAAAACAACAAAATTTTAGTTGGTGAAAATTGGGAATGGAAGATGGATGAGAAAAAGTAAATAAATAAATTCATCATTTATTTGATGAATAATTTCTGTTTTTTATCATTGGAGATTTATTGATATTAAAAGCTGCTAAAAATGCATGAGAACCCTTCATTTTTCTCACTGTCTCTCAAACGAGGGGTGATTTCTAGGCGGTGTCATAAACTTTGGTCTTTTCAAATATTGATTTTTACAGTTTCTGTCCTCAATAAAAGATTAAGGAATTAAAATCGAGTTGAAAACGCTCTTCAACTTTTTTCGAAAATGTCATCTCCTTATGTGTGAGTGTTGAGCAAGTGAGGTCTACTGTTCACAGAACTACTAGTTATGAATGAATTCTTTTTTAGGGTGGGATCCATCTTGATATTTCGGGGGGGAGGATGTATCCACTGGTACCACTGGGTGTACCAAAGATGGCGGACGTTGCCAACATACGTATTTTAGTTCTAATTTACTAGGTTAGGTTAGTGTTCTTCACACAATCTTATCTTATTCAGCTCATTAGAATGCTTGAGTTCTTATCCATCCTTATATTCATTCAAACTCATAATACTTTTTTCTATATGTAAATTCCTATGGCTGTTTCATGCTAGAATAACCACAAATCTAAATTCTGCCCAATACAGAAACATTTTGTTTCTGGCAGAGCTCATCTTTACATTTTTTATGTAAATAGAAACGTTTTTACATTTCCTTCAAACAATCAAAAGTGTCAAACAAAAGTTTCCTTCACTTTTCTATTTCAATTCAATTCAAAACGACATATGAAAAAAATATATAATTTTCTAATAGCCTACTTTGATTTATTTTGTTGAGAAATATAAAAATATAGATACATACAATAAAATATAAAAATAGATAAAATAAGAGAACTTGGTTCCTTAGTTTACCAGTAATGGGTCCAGAGTGGATTCTTGGGAATCATTTTTGCGGGGTCTTCTAAAAATGGTATGAAAATAAAAAAATCACAGTGAAATTCCCAGTTTGGGGAAAGGTTATCCCCCCCCCCCCTGGGAACGCCCTCGTAATGTACACATGATTATTTATAATAGTGAATCGTATTACGTATACCTAATGAATGCATACAACATGAAATGAGAGATTTGAAGGTGCTTATTTGTCAAGTCTAAGTAAATAGTTTCAATGTGACATTATTAACACAATTTGGCAGGTTATTATGAGGAATAATAACTATATATTATTGAAATTGAGTGAAAGTAGCAATAAAAAGTGCGATATAGTGATACTGCTTTTTTAAAAAAATATTTATCAGGTGTAACAATAAGCTTATTTAAACTACACTTACTTGGTTCGAATATTTCGATAGCTATTCGAAATTTTTCTTCATATGGAAATGTGTTTTCCGACATTTCAGTGGTATTTCTCACCGACATTATTATTCTATAAAACCAGCTACAGTTTTTTATTGAAATTCATTGCTTAGATTTTGACAGCCCACGGAAGTTTACACACACTGGATAGTCCACATCATTCTGCACAAAAACCTCATCACCTGATCGTAATCATGATCAACAACAAGCGATTTGCGATTTATTCGGATTTCATACAATGAAGGATGAATATTATCGATGCTTGTTTAAAATAAATTAATAAACCAAAAGTATAAGATTATATTAATATCAGGTATTAAAAACATGTAGGCATTGTATGTATTAAAATAATGGAAATAGATGTCCAACCGAAAATGTGGTCATGGCGATGTTCCTTTTTGATAATAATTGAAAAAATATCATGAGTTTGTTTTGAAAAACTTCAATCTCAACCCTATTAAACATTTTTTCAAATACTGTTTTCTGATAACCTTTGATGTTTTTTCAAAGAGTAAAAAAGATTACGCTGATATTTTTTTATTTAAAAATGCAGAGGTCCGTCCATATGACAATGCAAAATGAGAAAAACTTCACATCATTCAAATATTCATTTTGGTCAATGCAGAACTAGAAATAAACAAATACCTTTATGATTTGCTTTTAAAGTGATGTAAATGATTATACTTGTTACTTGTTTCTATCCCACTGGAAACACAGCTGTGTCATGGTCGTCATTTTTTTTGTGTGTGGAGCCTTCATGTCTCCTGAAAAAATTCCTCTACTTTGTAGTAGGGTCGGTCCACCAAGTATTTCTTCAGGGCATCTTTAAACTGATCTTCTCTTTGAATTCCTCGAATCCTGGCTGGTACTTTGTTGTAGATCTTTATGCACATTTTGGCTCTAAAACTTTGAATTTTGAAAATTCCACTCATACCAACGTAACACACATCAAACAGCGCACTCAAGTGCTAAGATCTAAAATCTCTAGATCTTAATATAGTATATTGATCAGTTCCTGATAAGAAGAAAACAGTTGAAAAACGAATCAAATCATTTTTATTTATTTTTTAATAATAAAATAATTGGATACCTTATTCTTTTGCGACAATTCTTTGTCTATCAATATTCATCTCACAGATTATTTCCTGTTGGCTTTGAACACCACGCGTTTCTGTTCATTCTTCCATTTCCTTTTGAGTTGACGTCGGAAGTCGGTACATACAAGAGGGTTAACATCTACGGACAGGGAATAGAAATAACTTGATTTTCTCGGTAAAAAATGACGTGAGTACTATTATTTGCACATACTAATTACTCTCTAGTAAATTGATTAAATTTATCTTTCAAAGTGCATATTAAATCGATATAATACTTTTATGTGCGACAGAAAAATGATAGCCTCGTTGTCTTCATCTGGGGCATTTTTATCTAGCTATGGTTATAGGGCATGGTATTTCATTGTATGTTATTCAATTAATGTTGAAATATCCTTGAGTAATTCAAATTAATGACTTCGTTTTACCACTAATCCTCAATCAGTAAGAACAATATAACTTGTGAACTATGCACTTATTTTTTTGTCTATTCCACGTGTCGAAATTATGGGGGTTAGCATATTTACTGTTTGTTCTCAACCTATTTGTTTGTGATCCCCAATTTCAACTCATTACATTTAGTTTCCAAATTTAAAATTGAGATGGTGTTATAAGCTGCAAGGTGTAATTAGACAAAACATATTTCATAGCGAATGCTGCTTGAGGTAATAAATATAACGAGTGCCGTATAGCAGCTTTTCAGTTACATTAATCCAGAATTGGAATGAATCTTATCTGAAATGAGTAATCGAGTTTAAACACCAAAAGTATCACAATTAGAATAAATATTAAATTAGACAAGTTTTTTTTTAGTACGTATTTTACGTAGCGATGGGCGACTTCAACTCACAAATCGACTGAGACTCTGAGTCGACTTGTCATGCATAACGTTTTCTCGTTATGCACTTTGGTTGTATCGTTAATGCTGTAATACTATGTTTGTTGTAGTTTGTTCAGTCATCTTAATATAAAATCGGGTCGTCTATTATAATTGAAGTTGCTTATTTTTCCTGCAAGATTGAGTCGACTCAAGACAAGATACGATCTTTTAGAATAGAAAGACGGGATTAGTTCGAAAGCACAAACGACCCACGACTTTCATGTTGACAGTGTCAACAAACTTTTGAACCAAGAGTATTCAACAAAAATGTAATCGCATCTACATTCGACTTTTGTTATGTTTGAGTCGATTTACATATCTTTGATTCGACTTTCAGTCGACTTGTTCTCTTGAGATCGACTTTTGGAAACGAACGAGTCACCCATAGTTGACCTAACCTCGCTTGATGGTGAATTCCTAGCTTTTTAATTCATAGTACAGTACTCATAGCTGTGCCCGCGTGTCCTTGAAATACCTTGTAGATGAATACAAGAATTTTATTTGCCATTAAATACAAAACACTGTACAATAGGCTTCGTCAAGAAGAATATAAACAATTATAGTATTATATAATTGGATAAACTTAAAACTATACTGTCCAGCTAGATAGATCACAATCAAGGTATTCTCTTAAATCATAAAATGCTTTATCTTTCAGCCATTCTGATACCTCGGCCCTATACCTTTCAATTGTCAACTTTTTTATGGCTGAAGGAAGCTTATTGAACAAAATAAATTGTTGGTATCTATGGCTTCTAAACGACTTGTGAAGCCTAATATATGGTGTAGCCAGGAGAGAATTGTTTCTTGTGTTGTGGTTGTGATGCTCCTCCTGCCTGTGAAAAATAGCTTCGTTTTGTTTAACTTGTATGAGGTTGCAGAAAATATACAGAGATGGCAGAGTCATTATCCTCAGATTTACAAAAGCCTGTCTACATGTTTCATTATTTTTTAACCCTACAATGCTTCTAATAGCCTTTTTCTGCCAAATAAAAACTTTCTTGAAGCCGCTACAGTTTCCCCACAGGCGTAACCCATAGCATAAATGTGAATGGAACAGCCCAAAGTAGGCAGATATCAAGACTTTAGTGCTCACACACAACCAATCTCTTTAGAACAAATAAGGTTCGCGATAACTTTTTACACAGAAATTCTAGGTGACTATTCCAACACAGCTTGCTGTCTAACATGATACCCAGCAATTTTACAGAATTTGGATAACTTTGAGCATCATCACAAGAACTGCTCCTTAACGAAAATATTATATTTTCGCTCTTGCTCTCATTGAGAGCCAATTGATTGGCACTATACCACTGCTTTGAATTTTCCAATGAAACCTTGAGCTTATTAATAACATTATTTTCATTTTTATCAGTGTGAAGAGCAGTTGTATCATCGGCATACAACACTGTGAAACCAGGAACATTATAACTGTAATCATTTATGTAGACAATAAACAGGAATGGGCCCAGAACTGACCCTTGAGGGACACCTGCTGTAGTAAATTTTGGAGCTGAGAATTTATTGCTGACTTTTACAATTTGACTTCTATCTTTCAAGTAGCTCTTGATGAAGTTTACCTCAGAACCCTTGATACCATAAAATTCTAATTTTTTGCACAAAATCGAGTGTGATACTGTGTCGAATGCTCTACTTAGATCTATTAGGCTACTACCAACTACTAGTCTGCTCTCAAAGCCTTCAAGTATGATGTCTACAATCCTTTCCACAGCCATAATTGTTGAGCAGTTGGTTCTGAAACCAAATTGATTTTCATAGACTAAGTTGTGTAAGGTAAAATACTCATTAAGTTGTATCATCATACGGGTCTCGATTATTTTGCTGATGATCGGTACAATGGCCACTGGTCTAAAATTCTCTGGGAGATCTTTGTTACCTTTCTTATGAATAGGACTAACTATCGACTGCTTTAGACATTCAGGAAATTCACCAGATCTCAAAATCATATTGATTAACATTGTCAATGGTATTAATACATGGATTCAATTATATTTTTCATTGAATGATTTGAAAATCCAGACATCCTCACTACGTGATGAACTAAAACGTTTTACAATGGATCTGACCATGTCAGAGTCTACTACCTTCCAGGAAAACCCTGATGCAGCCACATTCACCATGCTATCAATGTTTGCTTTTTTTAGATAATCGTCAAATGTAATAGAAGAGTTTAGGCAGTTACTGTGAGAGCTGGTAGAATTGTTAGATACACTGACAAAAAACTATTAAATTCATCTGGAGAAACTTTGATTTCCGGAGATTTAGGTGCTGTATTGCACTTAATAGAATTAATTATATGCCAGGCAGTTTTACATTTGTTTTTAGATTCTGAAATCAATTTATCATTTGCTGCAATTTGTGCTGAGTTCAGTGCCTTTTTGTATATTTTTTTGTAATTCTTAAAATTAGTCTTATTAACGTTGCTATCTACAATCTTCCATGAATAGTACAATATAATTAAATGATGCTTCATCGCTTCTAGTTCCGCAGTGTACCAGCTTTTGCTTCTACTCAATGCTTTTGTTGTACCTTTTGTTGTGATTAAAGGAAAGTATAAATTATAATAGAAAGTCAAAACACTTAAGAAGACTGAAAATGCTTCATTTACATTACTAACAGAATACACTGCCGACCAGTCAAAGTTTGAAAGCGTTCTGTTAAGTTCATCAAATTTATCTTGTTTCACCAAACGAAATCGTTTCATGGATTTTTTTACAGAAGGATTAACATATTGAACTGGTACCTTTGTATCTCTTTTTAAATGAATCAACAAACCAGCATGATCAGATATTAGATCCTGTCTGTAAATAAAGCAGTCACACGAATTAGGTCTCAGATCGGTAAAAATATTGTCAAGACAAGCCTTATCTCTTGTTGGATAAGAGTGAGCGTTATGTAAGTTTGAAGATCTCATAACATTTAAAAACATTTGAACCTCAGAGTTGTTCTGCTTGAGAATATCAATATTAAAATCACCTGTAAGAATCATGAACTTGGAATATTTAGAAAGCACAAATGTCAAAAAGTCTTCCAATCTGCTAAGAAATTCCCTAAAATTAGAACCAGGTGTCCTATATAAACTTACTACTAAGGCATTGGATGACTTGATCCTTATGGCTGATCTCTCAAATATTGTGGCTTCACAGAACTGTGATACATCAATAGGGCTAAAACTAATTGATTCCTTAATTACAATGGATGATCCTCCGCGTGAGAGTGGAAGTCTCCTGCAATAGAATGCTGCCAGCACAAAACCACTCGGCACATAGAGAGAGACCTCTTCCTCCCTCAACCAATGTTCACTAAAGCACATGATATCGATTGATGTGTTTTTTATTATCTCTTCCAGCTGGTTGATCTTGGATTTCAATGAGCATATATTGATGAAGAAGATCTTCCATGTTGGCCCGTCTGTGACTCTGGGTGGCAAGGTTGTCCTCAGATTCGATTGATCTTGGTTAGATTTAACATTAGTCCATTCCGAATATGAGTCCTGATAAACGAAGTAGCCGGTGTCAACGTTTAGTGTACGATTACAACTATCAGAAGTAGCTCTCTCATGAGCCTTGTCATCTACATTCCATTTAAAGAGTGTTGAACTAATGTAGGCCTATCTAGTGCGTAGTAGGGTTCGCAGGGTGATATCAATGCCTTTCTACATACGTCTGCTGTCTTCTGCTACTGTCTTCTACATACGTCTGCTGTCAGTGTATTGCACTTATTACACTGCGTTCAGATTGCTTGCATTCGGGCTGTGATTCGGGTTTACTTTTCGGCCAAGTGTTTCTCCTCTTCGTTGTTATTCTAGTTTAATAAAGTGGAGTTCGTAAAAAAAACGTATAGTGCAACCTTAGAGTCCAACTTCATTCACTGAATTGAACAAACTAGATCAGTCAGTCTGCTGCAAAGGCGAAGACAAGTTGCTTTGTTGTATTGTTGGAAGGAAGTGCCTATAGGGAGCATAGATACGCGTATTTAGAATTTTTGCAAAATCTCACCAAATAGGTCTAGTCAGATGATTCTTTCACAGAAAATAAATTCAATTTATTCTCTACATTTCATACGCTCAATGTATATGAAAATTATTGAAGACAAAAAGTTTCTCGATACATAACTTTTCAATGTCATGAAAATTTTTATTTGTAAATTTTCTGTATTAATTGTCTTGTGCTCGGAAAATCTTTGATTGAAATGGGATTTAATCGATGGTTACGGCATTCTCGAACTGTTTTTATTATATTACCAAAGTTTCATCGATTTCTAATGAATGGTTCGACAGTAGCTATGTTGGGAATGAAATGTGAACACATTTTTTGAATGAAGTCTGGTTTTTATTAAATTCCAAATATCTTTGTAATGAGTAGATTCTCGTTGAAAAGGCAAAGGACAAAAATGATGCACATCGGTTAGTTTAATAGAATGAACTTTGTTCTAAAACAATATTCGAACTTTTTGGAAAATGGTCAAATGTTTTCAGCGCGGGTAGTGTCGTACTCTCCCAAGGTTCCTATAAACAGGTTGTTCCATAACCGCCTGCGAAGCGGTGAAATGGAAAAAAGGTGGGAGTAGAAATGCTGTGACGTCGTGCTGATCAGATCTTTGCCACTCTGAATTTGAACTGGCCTGTCTTCTGGTCTATTTCAATACATTTTATCAGAAATGACTCTCTTCTCTCAGAAATGCTGAAACAATATTTACTTAGTGATTACAAGCTTTGTTTCCTGTCTTCCCTAAAAATAAACTAAAATCAGTTTCTCCGTGTCTCATACCGTGTGAAGACGTATTAAATTGTTCTCGTCATCGTGCCGGACAACGATTCTATTCAGTTTTATGAAGCTACCTGAATTCCATACCAGCTACTTAATTTGTGTTCTAACAATATCAGTCAATTCATATTAGTTAAAATTACTCTTGAGGTGAATAAAATAAATACTGTCAATTCTACGGTGTAAATAATGTTTATTTTTAAACCAAAACTTAAGATTCAATGCTCATGGCATCATTCTCAGTTGGTTGAAACTTGAGTTTTTCTTTTAAAATAAATGTTATGTAGGCCTACAGAATAATTTACATTTATTTTATTTTCATTGATAAGTTCAACAATAGTTCTGAAAAAGTGTCAAGTTTATTAAAATTACTCAGTTGAAAGTGCGTAAATTAATTATGGTCAAATCAGTTTAGATCAGTGACAAGTATATCTTCATTAGTTTCAAGTCAAAATTCAAAAGTTGAACTGTACAAATTTATTTTTAGTCTAAATTCCAACAAGGAACATCTTTTTTGGATCAGAATTGGATTCAAAACTGTAAATCCAACTATAACTTAATATAGAAACTAATATTTTGTTCTTGGATTTCTTGTTCCATAATGATCTGAGTTGTTGATATTAACTTTTTGTAGTAAATTTAACGACTAGCAGTCAGTTTTAGATTTTGAATATATATAAAAAATTTACTCACACGTGGTCGAACGTTTTTGAACTCGAAAACGTTCGGCCACATGTGAGTAAACTTTTTTAAAATTCACTATCTAAAACTGACTGCAAGTCGTTAAATTTACTACAAAAAGTTAATTATATTTTGTCTAGCAGTTTACCATAGAATGGTTGGTTGTGCAGTGCAAAGTTGCAGAAACTATAGTGATAAGGAAGGAAATGGTTTTCATTTTCATTCTTCCCCATAAACAATGAATTGAGGAAAGTCTGGATCAATTGTTGTAGGAGAGCTGATCATTTTAATCCCAACAATACAAGAATTTGTTCAGCTCATTTCACTCCAGGAAGTTATGAATGTGATTTGCAAATGGAACTGAATGGAGAACCAAGAAGAAACGCTTGAAAAAAGATGCTGTTCCAACACTTAGTCTTCCAACTTCACTGCTGGAATGAGATCAAAGTTCATCAAGAAGTGATAGAAAATCGAGAAGAGAAAGCAATGAGGTAGTGAAAGAGATATTGAGAATGGAAAAAGAAAGTATCAAGGAAGACATAGACTCCATTGAAAACAGTGATATCATTGAAATTGAAGATTCTCTCTCTGACACTAAAAATTTGGCTGCTGAAAACATAAAATTGAAAGCCGAATTAGCAGCTATTAAGCATCAGGTTTCATTTCTGGAAAAGACTGTTTCTAAGGAGAGGAAAGATAGAATCATGTTGCAGAAGAATATAAAATCTTTGAAGGAAAATGTGGCTAGCTTGAAATCGCAAATGTCCACACAACATGTTGCAGTAGAAAGAAAATTGCAAGACATCTTATCAGGCATTTTTACACCAGGGCAGATAAGAATTTTGCTTCCGGTATACAGAATAAAATAGGCTACAAAGCTTCTACTACAAATTCTACATGAATTCTTTTCTATAAAATGCTTTTTATTATTTTTTTAATTCACACAATATTTAGTTTCATAAACCCTAGTAGGGTTTATTAGTTTTTAGTTTCCCCCTACTCTAGAACATGGGTAAACCATAGTTGAGTAGGGTAATTTCCAAAAATTGCAGTTCTATAGTTATTAGATTCCCATTTAATTTGCTAATATATATTATATTGTTTTATAGTTTTAATTAATTATTGATTGGAAATAAAGTATTTAATTAATTATTTAATTATAAACATTCACAGTGTTAGAAACTTCATGAGTGTATTGTTGAAGTTAACATCTCTACTTTAATCGCTTAAACAAGAAGCGACTTCTCAAGACTGGATTAATACATCAAATGCAGGAGTTCAGCACAATACTGGATTATGGTGCGCTTCATAATGATTAATTGATTACAGTTAGAAATTCAAGTATTTACTGTTTATATTCCAATCGATGGTAATCAGCCGGCTGTGATATGGTGTTATCAATGCTAGGAGGTGCTGGCCGGCTGAACGCGCTGAACACAACCACGTCACAGTCTAGCTTCCCCCTCCATTTTTCTAGCTGCCGAAGAACGGAATAACCTGTTTTTAGTTATCTTTGTAGTTTGTACTCTCCTGGCCCTTTGCCGGCGGGCACAGCTACGTGGCGACTACTGTACATACCTTTTAACGTGACGTCATGACCTATCGAGGTTAGGTTCTCATCGATAGTGGCCTCCGTATAATACGTAAGTACCGGTTTTCCAACAGGCATCAGACGGGCTGAAGTAAACCCACCTTTTTTCATTTACATAGATGGATGCATTGTACAATATTTCACCCCTTAATCATCATGAGTGGTTTCTAGGGAAGTTAGTGATATTTTCTCATTTTTTTTTCAGTTCAAAAGTTTCCCGTGACACTCTTTACGAGTGTGTCAATGGCGTTATAAACCATTCAAAAAAGAAGAAGAGGGGCTTCCTTGAAACTGTCGAGATCCAAATCGGTTTGAAGAACTACGACCCTCAGAAGGATAAGCGTTTCTCCGGAACTGTCAAGTATGTTGATAGTCATCATTGTCTTGTCACACCTTAATGTCAACCTTGATGACTTTTATTGTTTTACTCAGAAAGAGTTTGAACTTATTTTCAAGCCATCGATAAAGAGACTTACTTGGTTGAAGTTTTGCAAGCAGTGATTACATTTAGGTGTGCATTAAATTGAATGCTCACTTCTTGCTTAAATCAGATCTTAGTAAGTTTTGGTTGTCATTGAAGGGAGCTGGGCTTAACCTGGCGGACCCTCACCCAGGGTCTTAAAATATTGGGGAGGGTTGGGTGTTACCCTCCCGTTATTAATAACTTGACATGTTCGTTATAGTGGTGAGTATTTTTATATATTATTACAAATCATTCATAAGTCAGTAATTAATTGATGTATTGCTATCCCTGTAATTTTGGCTGAAGTTAAAATTTCAGGTCTGTTTCCTTCAAATTTATTGTTTCAATCGATTTCTCATGTTATTCTGATTACTAAAATTTAAAAAAAAATGGCGCTGACTTCTCGTCAATCTATATAAATAAAATTAGAGTTTTGTCTGTACATTTATCAGAATTATATATTTTTTTGTTATTTTTACGTTTTATACATCAAATATGCCAAAAATAGTCGTATCTCACTTTCTGTCTGTCACGGCCCCAAAGGCATTTTACGCGGCCTTCTCCTCAAAAACGAGAGCTTAGATCGGGATTTTAGTTATTGAACAGTATTGAACACTTCATTGACAATGTCTTTAGCTATAAAAAACTAAATTAACTTTTTTTTAAACAAAGTAATAAACGTTTAAAAACGTATTTGTGCGATAAAAGTATTGTGCGATTTTGGATACATTTTACGCGGCCTTCTCCTGAAAAACGAGAGCATCGATCGGGATTAAAGTTATTTATCAGTATAGAAAACCTTTTTGACAGTCTTTAGCTATAAAAAACTAAATTGAATTTTTTTTAACAGAATAATAAACGTTTAAAAACCAAGTATTGTGCGATTTTGGATACATTTCTTCCAAGTTTTATTACCACATAAGAATAAGAACAAATCACGTAATTTATCATGATATATCAATCAGCTGTTCTCAAATATAAATGGTGGGCCCTTCGCGGCGTTATTTACGCTGTCTGCAGACTTGTGTAGTCGGAGCATTGCAGTCTTTTAGGAAACATATGTCTGGTGAATCAAAGCTCATCTTATGTTTTATCCTAGCTGGACGCGCGTTGCTGCGTTCTCATAAAAATTCTCCTTCATTTTATTATTCGCCACCTCCCGCTGAGGCTGCATTTCAAATTTCTAGCTAGCACTTCATTGGTTAACAGATGGATGTCATCAACCTGGCATAATTACATTTCATCATACCCAGTCGTATGTTTCCTACATATTGCAAGGCTCCGACTGCACGGTAGCCTACATGCAAAGTGCTAAGTGTTTTGCTGTTCAAAGACAGCGTAAATAACGCCGCTAAGGGGTCTGCCATATCATTAAAAACTGTTGACTTCTATCAGCTGTTCCTTTAAGCTGTTTGGCTGGCAAGTTCAGTAGGTTAGGTCTATAAAATGGATTAATTAATAGTAATTATCAGCTCCCCTATTGAAATTTATTGTCAGAAACCATCCTCAACATTCACACGACATATTCCCAAAGTTTCATGCCGATCTGTCAAGTAGTTTTGGAGTCTATAGGGAACACACATACATACAGACAGACAGACAGACATTCATTTTTATATATATAGATTCCTTTGTTGAAAAAAAAATTTCCAATTTCAATTTATCAAAACAAAAATTAACATTTTAGGAAGGTGCGGTTTGTGCTAGGCTCATGGGAATTCGCCAGGTAGCACTATTATTACCACATAAGAACAAAAACAAATCACGTAATTTATGATGATATATCAATCAGCTGTTCTCAAATATTCTCTCTGATAACTGTCACTGAATTGTTTACGTCCTAAGTTGTTAACTAAGCTGCTAACAACTTCATGATCGTTGCTATCAAAAAAGCCGAAACATATTTAGTCGTATTTCTAAACATAATCCGTACGAAGGACGGGTAGCTGCTAGTTGGTTGAATAAATTCACTAACCTCACTTCAGTAGTTCCTGTTTTTTATCTCATCTGTGTAATAAGAATGAGAAGGGGGTTCGGTGTTTGGGTGAGAAGTGTAGGAGAACAATTCGTATCCGCGCACAGATATTTCTTTGCGGATGCTGCACTATTTTTCCTAGTATTTTCCCAATATTTTGTTCATTGTATCGAAGGAAAAATGAATTTGATTTGATTATCACCTCATGACGCGTTGAGTGTCTGAACCGGTCGTGGAGACAAATACTAAGATTGGAGACGTAAGTTTTCTTATAAATATTATATTTTAACTGAATATTATTCAGTTTATTAACAAAGTGAGCGCACTAAAATTTGTTTTGTTTTATATGCAGAAAAGCATATTAAATCGATTAAAACCATACATTTAAAGAAAATAACCTGGCTGATTTTTACAAAAGTACATCATAACTTATTTTCGTGAGTACAGTAATAAATGCCTTTGCTACACCTGTTATTTTTTCTTGAGTAGATTTATTATCAGATATGAATACAGTATGAAGATATTACAGATATTATGAAGTATTATTCTCGTATATTTCTGCAATTTTTCATTTTTATAACTGTGCTGTTTGGTCAAATAATTACTGTAATTTTATTTAGAAAGCTTCTAATTCTCGATTCTAAGAATACTAATCTGATTCTTATTCTCATTTATTTCAGTACAGAAAAATTTATGTTGATTAAAATCAAACATGAATATTCTTATCATTTTTGTGTAGAGTTGAACTCTTAATTTTCTATTTTTGAAATGTACTATTTATTTCTCATTATTTTGAAAAAAATTAAATTAATTAATTGAAATAATGTGTTCAATGATGTCAATACTATATTTGCATGTATTATCAGAAAATATTGAAGAACTTATATAACTGAGAGCACTATCAGAATCGCAGCATAATATTTTAGTATTCATATGTTACCTATTTGGTGGATTCGAAAATTTTTACTATAAATAAACATTCATTTATAACTCGACTTGAATTCATGGAATTTTGAAATATTTTTGAGTAATTTGATTTATTTTTGTTTGCTAATCTATATAATCCATTTTCGACTTATGATAACTAATTTTTGTATTGAAACAAACTAGAATGTAGGTGTTAAGGTGCTTGAACAGTGGAACGAGCATTCAATACCCGAGGATAATCACCATCTGTATGGCAGATTGGAGCAGCGTCAATGCTACTATTCCAAAACATTTGTTTGATTTTGCGATGGTGATTATAGTAGAGTATTGGATGCTTCACTGGGCAAGCACCTCTAGAACGTGCTTGTATGATGTTGATATATTTGCATGACATACAAATATATCAACATCATACAAGCACGTTCTAGAGGTGCTTGCCCAGTGAAGCATCCAATACTCTACTATAATCACCATCGCAAAATCAAACAAATGTTTTGGAATAGTAGCATAATACATTGTATTATCTGGATATATAGAAGTAAATAATTAACTGAGAACGCAAGTAGAGAAACTTTTGTTTGTTTTATCTTATTTTATGGCTTATTAATCTTTATATTAACCTACTTTTGCTAGATTGAAACATATTCCTCGACCCAAGATGCAGGTGTGTGTGTTAGGTGACCAGCAGCATTGCGACGAGGCCAAAGCTAACAATGTTCCGTTCATGGATGTCGAAGCTTTGAAAAAGTTGAACAAGAACAAGAAGCAAGTCAAAAAGTTGGGTAAGTTATTGAAATAGTTGAATATTTATCTCAGTTATTAAGGATCCGATAGGGCCTTATTGAAATCGTGCCGTTGTCCGTCTGTCTGTGTTCTAGCGCTGGAAAGGAAGATTCTAGACTGTTGATATTTGGTATATAGCTTCCTCGTAATCAAAGTGAGATAGCTATTGATTTTTGTGTATGAGGAACGAATATAAAAATAATTATGACACACATTTCCACTATAGGCTCTTGGTTAGTTTTGGCTGGTGAAAATCAAAACATTGGGCATTGCAAATGCGTCGCCCAATTATCCACTTTATTTTTCAGTGCAAGCACTGACGTTTCCATTTTTGATTGTGTTGAAATCGTTTCTTGAATTATTTTAAATCTTCAAATTGAAAAAAAAAACGGAAAATATTGAGGCATGATATATTATGTGATCAGTTGAACAAGAAGAAACAACTTTTTCAATAACTGTCGATGTACATTTTTTGTGAATTGCGAAGCATACGATGCTTATGCTAATGGTGCATATGCCTTTCAGAACATCTCATTATTTTTTTAATGTAAATTCGTCGGGTCCTTGGATACTCCGTTGTATTGGTTTATTAGTTATAGCGTTGTTTTTTACTGTTATCTCAAATATGCTGTTAACTATAGTTTTTCTCCAACATGAGACTAAAATTCTCAACTTACATCTACTACCTAACACTTTGCGCTACAGCCCTTGGTGGGCTTTGGCCTGTCCTTCTTCACTGTCCATCTTCTTAACTCCTATCTGAACAATATCAGCAATCCATCGTCATTTGTTTCCTAGACTTCCATTCTTTTTCCTACTCTAAAGCCTCTCTCAATCAATCTAGAACACTGTATAGAGATTTGCTTTTTATTTATAATTCATCTTGAATTAACTGAGGGCCTCATTTGGTATAGCCTATTGTGTTTTAACCCCAGGAGCCCGCTTGCAGTGTCCTTTAAAGTGTTCCTACCAATGTTAGCCACACGCTTATTATAATCATTTGGATTTAAGAAAGTTATTTTTAACAAAGAATTATAATCATTCTAATTTAGTTGTAATTATTTTGCATTCAAGTTGAGGTTTTTAGCAAATAATTTTACTCTATAAATGAATTTGGATCTGGCTGAGAATATTCAATTGTTTTTATTGTGTTGACTAGTAATGGAAGCTGATTTTGAATTTTGTGTAATATATTTGTAACAGTTGCGATATTCATTTGTCTTGTATATATGCAAAAATAAAGATTTTTAATTTCATTGATTTATTTTATGCAGCCAAGTCGTACGATGCTTTCCTGGCTAGTGATGCTCTCATCAAACAGATTCCCAGGCTGTTGGGTCCGGGTCTGAACAAGGCTGGTAAATTCCCTGGTCTGTTGTCTCATCAAGAGTCCATGATACAGAAGATTGACGAAGTCAAGGCGACTATCAAGTTCCAGATGAAAAAGGTGAGATGATTGATTGCTTTTAATAATTGGTTGATGATTTTGAGGTTACTTAAACTATTTTGAATTCTATTTCCGACCTTAAATGCTACGCTTGAGACTACTGTAACATTTTATCAATCAATAGACTGCTGACCATAGATTAATTTTAACTGGTAGAATCCTGTATCTTTTGTATATGCATGTTTTCTCTTGATCATTTTTGATCAGTTTTGTTTCAATAGGCTTAAGCCTTGAAACTATTGTCAATGTCAAATAAATAAATAAATGTTTTGTTCAACTGCAGTGTAATTGGAGTATTATCTCTGTTCTGCAACTCTTGTAAATAAATAAATATTGTAAAAAATGTGTCCCAACCGACGCTAGCTCTCCTGATTTATTTTCAGTGAGCTTATTTATTTAATGGGGGGACTACAGTATAATTCTCTCTAAAACACTCTTGCCTTGACAATTGAGGTTTCAGTATCCTGTCAGGAGATACATTGTTATCAATGGCTGATTGTACCTTTTTTTTTTTTTTTTTTGTTCAGCTGCAGAGTAATTAGAGTCTTGTAAATACTGTAAATAAATTTGTCCCAACCGACGCTAGCTCTCCTGATTTATTTTCAGTGAGCTTATTTATTTAATGGGGACTACAGTAAAATTCTCTCTAAAACACTGTTGCCTTGATAATTGAGGTTTCAGTATCCTGTCTGGAGATACATTGTTATCAATAGCTATTTGTATCATTTTTCTGTGCAGCTGCAGAGTAATTTGAGTATTATCTCTTATTCTGCAACTCTTGTAAATAAATAAATAAATATTGTAATAACTGTGTCCCAACCGACGCTAGCTCTCCTGATTTATTTTCAGTGAGCTTATTTATTTAATGGGGACTACAGTAAAATTCTCTCTAAAACACTGTTGCCTTGATAATTGAGGTTGCAGTATCCTGTCTGGAGATACATTGTTATGAATGGCTAATCGTATCATTTTTTGTTCAGCTGCAGAGTAGTTTGAGCATTATCTCTAAAAAATTTGTCCCAATCGACGCTAGCTCTCCTGATTTATTTTCAGTGAGCTTATTTATTTAATGGGGACTACAGTAAAATTCTCTCTAAAACACTGTTGCCTTGATAATTGAGGTTTCAGTATCCTGTCTGGAGATACATTGTTATCAATAGCTATTTGTATCATTTTTCTGTGCAGCTGCAGAGTAATTTGAGTATTATCTCTTATTCTGCAACTCTTGTAAATAAATAAATAAATATTGTAATAACTGTGTCCCAACCGACGCTAGCTCTCCTGATTTATTTTCAGTGAGCTTATTTATTTAATGGGGACTACAGTAAAATTCTCTCTAAAACACTGTTGCCTTGATAATTGAGGTTGCAGTATCCTGTCTGGAGATACATTGTTATGAATGGCTAATCGTATCATTTTTTGTTCAGCTGCAGAGTAGTTTGAGCATTATCTCTAAAAAATTTGTCCCAATCGACGCTAGCTCTCCTGATTTATTTTCAGTGAGCTTATTTAATTAATGGGGACTACAGTAAAATTCTCTCTAAAACACTGTTGCTTTTATAATGGAGGTTTCAGTATCCTGTCTGGAGATACATTGTTATCAACTTTTTTCTATTTAATATTTTGTTGTAAAACTATCTTGTGTTTTGATACTTTACAGCAATTTGTGTGAATTAAAAATATATTTTACAGTTACCCTAGTTATTTCAGACAAGTTATTCAGTAAACTGTATACAGTTGAATAATACTGATGTTGCCTAAACTATCATTTACACAACATATTAACTTTGTACACATATGTGTTAATTAACACGTACCACTTTATACAAAAAACACTTGATAAAACATATGAGATAAAAAAAGCAGGTCGAATATAGTAGCCTTGTTCTTTTTGGAAGTCGGTTAAAAAATGACGTGACAGTCGAAACTACTGTATCTCATGTGTTTTTAAAGTGGTTGGGACCAGACCAGTATTATTCCTTATGGATATCTACCTCAATAGCAGTATCACCAATAAAGTGTCCTGTCTAGAGCTACGCATTTTTGCTATTAATCGTTGAATTGATTCCTGATCTTCAATTTCTTAATCTCAGAAGCTTTTATCTTATTGTATTGAAAACATTAATAATAATGAATTAATTGTTGTTATTGATTCAAGGTGACATTCTTATTGGCATTGGAACATGGTTTTAATTCAATTTTATGAGGTGTTGTAATTATTTTTGTCCCTACCGACGCAAATGCATTTGATTTACAATTCAAATGGATTCTATTTGATAAGGGACTACAGTAAATTCTTCCTAAAACACTGTTTCCTTATTTTTGAGGAGACAGTATCCTGTCTGAAGATACAATCATTTTTTCTCTTGTCAAATGCTTTTTCAAAGTTTGATGAAAGTTGATTGTTTTTATATGTATGAATCAGTTTACACAAACAGTGCTGAGTCTTATCAATCGGTGTGGGATGTTGCATGCGTCCTTTGGTTTCCTAGAACGCGGATTTGGACTAAATGAACAGCGAACAGGGCCCCGTACACTACAATATATAACTATTTGCTTTTGAAATATAGTTTATAATATGATAATAATTATATTCGATTACTTATACATAACCTACTCGTGTATCATTTACATAATTGAACTGTTTCAGTGTTTCGTCTCCAAAGTGAACTTTCAAATAATTATTCTTGTTTTAGAAAGAATTATTAATTGTACTTTCAAGTGAAATTTCTAGTTGAACTTCAATATAACCTAAAATTTGTATTTTCTTCAAAATTTGTAAAGAAAGCAGTAGTGGGCTATGCCTGTTAGTGTTGTATCTTTACTTGATAATGTTTTGTGTAATTGTAATAAATGAATAATCTACTTTCAGTAATAAGTTTGAAGCTAACATGTAATTTTCAACAACACGCACTTTTGAAATGTCTCGCAGGACAGATCAAGAATCAAGATAGCATGTTGTTGGAAATTATAGGTTAACTTTCAACTTATTATTAAAAGCAGATTGTTTATAATAGAATATATTAATATGAATTATATGGTTATATATAATTGATCGAATATATTATATTATAAACTATTTCGAAAGAAAAAAGAGTGTATGCTGCCCTATCCGCTGTTCATTAAGGCTGCGTACATACAGAAAGCAACCTGGTGATGGCAACGCAAAGGCAACCTGGAGTTGCTCTTTCACACCAGACAAAGTTGAATGTGTTGTTCATAGTGAGGTGATAGCAACGGGACTAGCGAGTGACGCGGAAACTAGAGTTGCTCCAGTCACCTCATGCTGTAAACTAGCTGCTCAGTTTCTCAGTTGCCAGCAGTATTTTATTGTGTTTTGTTAGGCTATAGGCCTACTAGTAGGCAATAGCGTAGCGAAAATCTTTTAATTGTGGGGGGGGGGGTGATTCGGGGGGCTCCCAGGGGTCTGGGCAAGGTTGTCCGGGAGTCCTCTCCTGGGAAAATTTTTATAAATAGTCCCTCTAAAATCGTATTCCAAGAGATTCTAGACTTATGTCTAGAAAAGCTTAAATCCATTCATTTTAGTCCACATTAAGGGTAATTTTTTATGTTGAGAGCTTGATTTGAGGGGCTTAAAAACAGTAATTTTACTCGAGTATTCATTAAGATGAAGTAAATAGATTTGTAATCCGGACCCCCCCCCCCCTTCTCTACGCCAATGATAGGAGACTACAGCAGCAGCAGTTACTGATGACTAAACTCACTAAACTGGCAGCTTTAATCATGAACACTCATAAACTAGGAACTTTAATATGAATCATACTATCAACTTTAATATGAACACTTGTAAACTAGTCACCTTCGACTAGAAACTTTCCTAAGAGCAACTCAAGTTTGCGTTGCGTTGCTATCTACAGTTGCTTGCTGTATGTACCTAGCCTTAGTCCAAATCCACGTTGTAGGAAACCGAGGCTTTAGTTGAATGTGTCAATCCCTTTCAGCTTCAGACATTGCTTGAAAAGTTGAAGGGATATGATTTTCATATGTGACGGAGAAATTAATAACACCTGATGTCACAGTCACATTTATTATGAAAAATGGAGATACTTTTTATCTACAGACACCATTCTCAATGTTATTCTAACTTGATTTTGATTGAGATTAAGAATGGCGTGATTACTGAACAAACCTTATTAATTATGGTTATCTACCGTCTAACACAAATCATCACAAACGCAATGAGGCTAATTAAAACGTAGAAATAGTCAGATTGATTTTTTTTCTGATGTCTATATGAGTCTAGGGTAGAGATGAGGCGTATTTACTGGAACAGGTATTTTTACTGAGTATTTGAACGTACGGACTAGCACCTAGTATTCGAAGAACAAAATACTCAGATATCTGTGAGTATCTCTAGAAACTAGTAAACTACGCGACTTCAAGTCCCCACTCCAATTTACGGAGTGGGAGTGGAGCTTTGTAATTTGCAGTTGTACAGTAGCTATTAATAGCTCATTTCTCGTTATAGAACTATTCAACTACTCGCTCACTCTCTATTCACTATACTCGATTGTAGGCGCATGCGTCTAGATTGTCTTTGGTTGCGTATGGCGTACGCGTGTACTTTTCCAGTACAAATACTTCTTGAGTACTTGAGTACGAGTAATAAAAAGTAGTTTGTTACTCAAGCGTCTCAAGGTCTTGCCGTCCGCGTCTCATTTCGCTACAGCACTTTGAGAGCAACTCAATAATTAGATTCGTGCTGTATTTAACGTGAGAAACAGTACCAGTACCGCAGTACGATACTCTCTTGTACGTCTACTCTGGCAAACTGGCTAATATAAAATACTACCTAGTATTTTGGAATAGGTATTAGAACGTACTAGTACTCTGAATACTTAGTATCAGAAAAACCTAGTACGACCCATCTCTAGTCTAGGGCTTGTGCTTAGGTAATGAGTTGAATTATATAAATACGCCAGTCGAGGGAATCGAAGCTCCTTTTGTTGCATGCTTTTATTTAATACGAGAATTTGTTGATTTTATTGCACTTGAAATAATGTGTCCCAACCGACGCTAGCTCTCCTGATTTATTTTCAGTGAGCTTATTTAATTAATGGGGACTACAGTAAAATTCTCTCTAAAACACTGTTGCCTTTATAAATGAGGTTTCAGTATCCTGTCTGGAGATACATTTCAGTGTTTTTTGTATTTTTATTTCTTGTGAAACTGTGTTGATATTTGTAATAATGCCATATTTTACGAACTAGCAGATTGCCCGATTCAAATGGATCTGGGTATTAGAGCCTGACAACCTATTTATTTAAAAATCTTTTCTTTTTTTGTTCTTCCTCTTCTTTCCCTTTTTCTTCTGTCTCTCCTACTTCTTGTTCTTTTTCCTTGTCTCCTGTTTTCTTCTATCTTCATTTTTCTCCTCATTCTTCTTCTTCAATCCCTTATTCTACAGCGCTAGTTTCGTTGACGGAGAACGGCATGAAGACATTTATATCACTTGAATCACTTCCCGGTGGTTCGGAACCCACCTAAAACTGTAGGTCAACTCGTCAATCACTATCATCCAATTCATTACTAACGCACAGGTCTCAGACCTATGTGGGCTTCATCCTCTGAAAAAATCCTTGACTTTGAATTGAACTCACAGTTTAGATCTAATGTTTTCTCTGCTAAAGTTGAGATGTTTTTGTCGTTCTTTGTTTCTTTGCTTTTTTATTGGTTGCGAAATTGTTTTCTTAACTTACTTGTAAAATGTATTCTTTTCATATGTTACATCATTAATTATTCATTCTTCCAACAGGTCTTGTGCTTGTCTGTTGCTGTTGGCCATGTTGGTATGACCCCGGATGAACTTGTCCAAAATGTCCATTTGTCAGTTAACTTTTTGGTGTCCTTGTTGAAGAAGCACTGGCAAAACGTACGATCTTTGCACATCAAGTCCAGTATGGGCCCGCCCCAAAGACTGTACTAAATTCTGTTCAATTTTGTGATTGAATAAAATTTGTTTTAAGAAATTTCTTTGATATTTTACAATTATCATTCTTTCATCGTGTCCTAATTTAACTGTTAAGTCTGTATTAGAGTAAATTTTACCAATATATTTTTACATTGAGCCCTGGCGCAAATAGCATAGTTTTCATGGCGTAGCCACCATGTTGATTTTTTCACAGAAATGAATAATAATCCGCAAATACAAGCAATGCCCAATTTAATTAATGAATCAACTTTAATGGAGTGCAAAATATCCTCGCTTCTATTTGTGAATTTTCATTTATTTCTGTGCTTCACAAAAATTAACGAAGTGAAATTTAATATGCTGCCTATTTTCGCCAGACGAACAAATTATTGAAGGCTGTATTCTGCAATCATTATTGTTATCTTCAGATTGACTCATATGATCTGCCAAGCTGTTTCCTGACCTCACAAGATAATATTGAACTAATTATTTTCCATGTGAATACTGTCACGACAGATGAATCTATCTTTAGTCTTGATGATTTGAGATTTATTACTTCTGATGAGTGGAACGCAGATGTGAAAGCTAAACCTTGACTCAGGAATGACTGAAACAACTCTGCATTTATAGCCTATATAAATATTTTGATGTCTAGGTCGCCCAAGATAGATGGCTGACTCATATAAAAGTAGTGAAATGGCCATAATTAACTACTTGATAATACAAGGAATTTTTGAGAACTATGCACGACTTTGTAGTCAATTATTCCAGTAAATTTTAATGTATATTTCACTGAGCAGATGATGTACGATGATACGCACTCAACACCATTGGTGATGGACCCATGCGGTCTGAAATGGCCATAAGTATAATATTTCAAATTTACTGCATATTTGACTGCACAGTCGCCTCCATTTCTAAAACGTTTGTAGTGAAATAACGCTGTTCGTCAGTTCCCCAGAAATTAGTAGTGAAATGGCCAGCTCCTCATGGATACCAAATTACAAGATAATTGTAATAATGACAGGAAAAGGTTACTCTTGTAGAAATGAGGAGCCTGTTGCATAACACTTCAAAAATAAATCACAGTTTACAAATAGAAATTTGAAGTTATAACAAAATAATACAAAAATTGGTTTGTAAATTGCTATTGTGGGCGATTAGCAAGTTAATCCCCTCAGCAAGCTGACGTTAATTTTTTTTAAGTGAGCATTTTTTTGTGAATAACTTACCAGTATGCAGCTTAGTGATTGATAGTATTTAACTAATTGAAAGGGGACAAATGACTGCCAAATTTGTTCCTTAGATATTTATTTTTTTGTTTTATCTTAAGCCGTGTCTCCACCAACCGAACAGAGTTTGCTGGAATTATCTGACGTCGCCGAACATTGTTTGGTGTGGACACCTCAAACATTATGATCGGTGTGGTGGGAGTAGTGGCGGGAACCTGTTGTTGGTCATCACTGTTCGCTCACAGACCGAACATTTCAATTGAATTCACGAACATGTTCGGTGACCCATAAGTTTAATGTTTGTCCGTTTTTTGTATTCGCCAACAATGTTCAGTTGGTGGAGAGGGTGGAGACGCGGCTATAGACGAACCATCAACCTAACCTGACCTAACCTTACTATGGTATATTATATTCTCAAGTTATTGCATTGTCAATCAAATGAACCAAGTAAAGCTTTAGGATATGGATGGAAATAAATCAATCAGTATATTTTAAATTTATTTTAAACTGATTACATAAATGTAATAATTATAACACAGTACTGAAGTTATTTAGCAAAAGAGAAGCTGTTTTTCTTCGATGAAATTATGGTGCAATAAAAATGCCGAATTGAACGGATACCGGTTGTGATAACATGATGTTGCAATATCAAAACATTTAGTAATAGGTACTAAATTTATTGATCAGAATGATTACATCTTGTTTTTTATTTTAAATTATTGTGCACTAGCATTCATGATTGGGTGAAACGTTTTTGTTGCTGATAAGTTTGATTCTGACAGAAATTTACTAAACTAAAGCGATAGAATTCGTGCTGGTTTTCCGGGAGTGACATTTTCATAGAGATTATGAGTATTTTTTGTTGATAAAAAAGATAAGGCAATGAAAGAGTTTCATTGAGAGATTGGTGATCTACTACGATAGATGGAGAAATAATTCAGAAACAAAACAAATACTTTTAAATTAAATAATTGTTCTTATCGTGAATGTAATAATTTATGAAAAAACTTTTTTCCTAAAAACATTCGTCTGACAACTACTTGCTATCACAAAACAGGCAAAACCAAGTATTTTACTGAACGTGTATTACGGATACTTCAAATACGAATAACTGTCAAGCAAATTATTTGAAAACAAAATTCCTTTTCCATACCATACATAAAAAATACACAAAAACCACAATTATTCTGGAAATTTATTCAAGGTCAACACCACAATAGAGTTTTCAACACACATCCCCATCCAACAAATGATTACAATTAAAATATATAAACTAATAATAATAATAAATTGTACAACTACCTACTATCACATTATGACTAATTAATTCTTTTGTGAAAAAAGTTCATTTGTTTTGAAATGACATTGTGACTTGCTGCATGTTTTATGGAGATAAATATATTCCTTTATGACTGACTAATGGTGCAACTAAAAGCATTTTTGTAGTGCTTGCTGAATAACGATATTGAAGTAGGAGCACAAAATCCAGTTATCTCGCGCGTTAAAATCTTATTAACAACAAAGATACTAGTGAAATGAATTTATTTAAAAAATAATATATGGCTATGTCATTGCAAACATGGTAGACCTACAGTTTTAGGTGGATTTAGAACCACTGTGACGATCAACTTCAGTTGATGACATCACTTCTAAATATGTCCAAAAGTTTCTTTAGTAAGTAAAAGTAAATTCGTATGGCTTTTCGTGGTGGGGAGACCCTTACGGGTGTTTCTTTACTTTCTTTAGTAAAACGTCAGCAACTAAAAAGTGATGCATTACATTTCAGAATCAACAATACAAGATAAAACAAAATAGTATGGCAAATGTAATATAGGAATATTGACAGCATCACAAAACTATGAAAAATAGAAAGAGCCTTTACACCTTTTTTCTGATGAGTCTGAGACTTGTGTATGGGTGATAGCTCAAAATAAGCTAGAACGGGAATCTAACCCGTGACCACAGAAGTAAAAATCAGTTTGATAAGCGTCCTGAATAAAATGCTGCGTAATCTACTCAAAAGGTTTTCTAGCTTACAAATTATTTAATTGAAATTCTTCAGCTATTTTTCTCAATATTGTATCGTGGAACGTGAAGAATTTTCCAGAAAAGAGAGTTTGAAAGAAAAAAAAACATTTTAATTAAAACCCAATCGTTGATTCCTAAAATTAACATTCATTTCAACATTAAACCTAAATAATCTATCAACTACCATGATTCCATAACTAGTATAACCAGAGGTGATGTTGGCACAATTATAACAGGAAAAAGTCATTAACTTAGAAATAAAATAAAATATATGTGAAAATCCATTATCAACAATGATTATTTATCTAATATATTTTATGTATCTTAACAACAGTTACATTATTGTTGAGTGTTAGAAATAGGTAGGCATTGGTCATTCTTAAACATTAAAAATTAAAGCATAACAGTTCGTTGAAATCAAGGATTAAAATGTAAAATTGAAAGTATTTCCGGTATTATAATTCATTCCAAAGGCAAATGCACAGACAATATACTAGTGTACGTTGTCTGCGGCAAAAATTTAAATTACTTTCAATAAAATGAAACCCCGCTATTATTTATGAATAATTTATACAAGTTTCCTTGAATAAGAATTGTTTGACTAATTAGGTATTTTACAAAAAAAATCTTAATTTTAAAGGTTAGCTGTAAGAATGTTACAGACAATAAAAATAAACAATACGGGTTATAATACATAGTTTAAAAGAAGATTGGATAATTTTACTCCGCCATTTGCAGTAAAGAGTTAACGGCTGCATTCTTGTTGAATCGGTTCGCTTCATAGACAGATTTTATAACTTCTTTATCCATATTGGGAAACATCTCTTCTATCTGCAACAAAAGGAATAAATAAACTAATAACAATAATTTATTCGACCAATAGCACATACAATACTTGAACACTTTCAAATTGATTCATTTCAACTTCTTGATGCTGTCTTCTGTCGACAAAACTAGAACTGGAGAATAACGGGTTGAAGGAGGAGGAGAATAATGAAGAAGACAGAAGAAAAATAGGAAAAAGAAGACAGGAGAAGAAGAAGAAGAAGAAGAAGACAGGAGAAGAAGAAGAAGAAGATGAAAAACTCGAAGAAGTAGGAGGAGAAAACCGAAGATGAAGGATATGAAAATAGA
The DNA here is from genome assembly GCA_948455865.1 of Conomelus anceps. Lineage (NCBI taxonomy): Eukaryota > Metazoa > Arthropoda > Insecta > Hemiptera > Delphacidae > Conomelus > Conomelus anceps. Next base: position 16,417,791 of record OX418227.1, on the reverse strand, counting down.
GACTTGTATTTCTTGTTCCATAGCGATCTGCGTTGTTAATATTTACTTTTGTTGTAAATTTAACGACTTGCAGTCAGTTTTCAGGGTGTCTACTAGTTCCTAATTGTAAAATTCCCGACTTTTTCCCGACCACATTTCCAAAATTCCCGACCTCAAAAGTTCTATAAAACCAATTTTACTTCAGGTAATATATTCCACGACATTTCGATTAACGGCGGTAGTAACTAAGACTCTTTTACCTAGACATTGTAAGGGACTCCTCGGACTTGCGGGTATGAGAATCCAAGAACGGCGGAGACAGATGCAACACCGATAGCGTGAATTAGTCTGCAGTGTTGATTGCTTACATACACAGGGGCGGATCCAGCAGCAGATTTGGGGGGGGGGGATACCTGAGTGGGTGTGTATCACCAGGCACCATGATGGTGGTGGAGTGGCCCGGGGTGTTTTAAAATGAGGCCTAAAATCGTGAATTTGAAGCAATTTAAGGTGAAAGGTTTAATTGAAATAAAACCAACTTTCTAAATTCAATTGTTCACCTATTGCCTGTAATGATATAATATTATACTGTTAATACAAAATGATTCATGATTACATGCCTTTACAACGTCCTATACTGCCAAAAAACCAGAAACTTTAACTAACAGGTGTAAATAGAGTAATTAATGTAGCAAAAAATTCAAGTTCAACCCATAATTTAATGTTTGTATCTCACATAAACATTAAGTGGGAATATCACGTTGAAATGTTCATAATATGAACTTGACTACAAAAAATTATGCTATTGGTTAATACAGCAGCTATCAATTGAATTAAAAGATGATATTTTATGAAAGATAATATGAATCCTGGGAGCTGACTAGATTTCACACAGAAGAGGTATTTCTAAAAATCCCTTTATCCTCTTTTTAAACTTATCTTTGGGCAGCGTTCTTGTTTCCAGGGACAACCATTGTTACCTTTTAACCCTGCTACACATTTGTGTAGCTACATTCCATTGTAGCTACAACCATTGTTACATTCACCCAGATAACACAATCACTGATCACCCAAAATCCTTATTCCAAAGATGTGAGTCTTGAGTACTGTCAGCTATAAAACTATTGTTCAATAAACAATAAAGATTTATTCGAAAAATAATAACATTATGAGGTACTTGTTTCTAGAAAGTATAAAAATTACGAAACACAAATTTTAATAACCTTCTTTTAATGTGTATCGTTTCATCACACAAAGCAGTAGCATAACTACAGGGTCAGTCTAGGGTGGAGGATGACCAATGATGTTGCTGGGAGGGTTAGACTCTCGGTACAATAATTACAATAGTAATTTGTAATTTGGAGTAGTAGACCTCTAACGATAAATTGAAGCAATATACATGGCTACTTATTCCAAAACGGGGGTTCGGGGCAATCCAAGAAACGTTTTTTGAAAAATTACCTCTCTAAAGCCACATTTCAAGAGATTCTAGGCATTAATTCTTCTAAATTAACACTTCAACACTCGTTATGGAATTCCCCCCCCCCCCCCCAACGGAGAAGAAGGAGGAAAAGAAAAAGAAGAGGACGGAAAAGAGATAGAAGAAGGAGAAAAAGGAGAAAAGAGGAACGAATGGAAATGATAGAAAACAGTGAAGAAGTGGAAAAGAGATGCCAATAGAAATTGGTTGGAGTAGATGAAAATGAAAAAAAAAGACAAAATGGGTAAAATATAAGGATAGAATTGAAAGTAGAAGAAAATGAAGGAGATTTTTCAAAGTTGTTGACAAGCGAGGAAAATGAGACAGCAATGCCTAACCAACAATTAATTTTCAATTGAAAATATTGTGTACTTCAGTACTCGGTCTGAAAATTATGCCAGTTCTGAAAGGGTTTTCTGTATTCTGCAACTTATCAATAACTTACATGGCTGAGGACTACTATGGCAGAAAAAGCAGACTTGTTTCATTAGCACTGCTTTACGTTCACTCAGATAATCGCCCTGGAGCCTAGATCTTGGATCCTCAAAAAATTGTTAGGAGATTTTGGATGATTACAGAATAGTTTCTCAATTGCAAATAATGTATGTAATTTTTTTGTTAATTTCATTTTTCATTAACAGATGGGGTCAGTAGCATAACTATGGGGGGAAATCAGGGGGATATTCCCCCCCCCCCATGAATAAATGAAAATTTGGAATTTTTAGCAGGCCATTGTGAGACAATTTTTGGCAAGAATCAAAGATGTCTGGAACCACTAAAAATGTGGTTTTTAGGAGTTTTATTTTAAAAAAGTTTTCAAGGAGTACCCTTCAATTATTTTGAAAGAAATTTTCAATTAGCCCAAGGTACACTGTACATTACCCCAATCAGGAGCAGTGAGGGATCAAATATAGAAAAGTGGAAGTTTCAAGTATGGTACCAGATCTCCCATTGACAGTAGCACAAGAACTAGACAAAATTTACTTTGACACATAACGTGGGTTGAAGTGTTAAGTTACAAGAATTAATGCCTAGAATCACTTGACATGTAGTTTTAGAGAGGTAATTTTTCAAAAAAAGTTCCCCAAACCCCCGTTCTGAAATAAATAGTCATGTATATTGCTTCAATTTATTGTTAAAGGTATGCTACTCCAAATTACAAATTACTATTGAAATTATTTTACCCAGACTCTAACCCTCCCGGCAACATCCCCTTCCCTAGACTGACCCTGTAGTTATGCCATTGCTTTGTGTGATGTAACCATACACATTAAAAGGTTATTAAAATTTGTATTTAAAATTTCATATCATTATCAGGCAATTAATATCAGGCAATGGGATAGGTGAGCCATTAAATTTGGTTTTTATTTCAGTTGAAAATACCCTCAAATTTACGATTTTATGCCTCATTTTCAAACATGTCAAAATGACATTTGATTATTTTATTGCAAAAGTGTATTCACTAAATTTTATTGTTCCCAGCTACACATCGAATTATTCTTGTGTTTCCTTGTTAGCCAATTTAATTATGCGCTCGTAACAAAAGTATGTCAAAATACTGTTGCAATCAATTTTCTCATTTTCCCGACCAAATTGGAAAAAATTTCAAAATTCCCGACCTTTTCCCGGTTTTTCCCGACCTATTAGAATTCCCGACCTTTTCCCGACTTCCCGACTTTTCCCGGCAGTAGACACCCTGGTTTTATATTGTGAATATATAATAATGTGCTCACATTCGGCCGAACGTTTTCGAGGTATTGAATCTCATCTTCAAGATGAAGAAGACTTGGATTTCTTGTTCCATAACGATCTGCGTTCTTAATATTTACTTTTTGTTGTAAATTTAACGACTTGCAGTCAGTTTTATATTGTGAATATATATAATAAATGTGCTCACATTAGGCCGAACGTTTTCGGGGTATTGAATCTCATCTTCAAGATGAAGATCTTGAAAATGAGATTCAATACCTCGACGTACTGCTAGCTAACCAAACCTAACCTAACCTGGCTAGATGTGACTGAACCACCTCATACGAAGACGACCTTTGTTTACTAGGTCGGTGAAAACTATAGTCTTACAAATGGTGTCCACCCGGGTTATGACAGGTTTTAAAAATTTCGATCCAATTGAGTCGGGAAACCTGCTAGTATAATTAACATGAGAAAGTAAATTAATTTATTGGTTTTATTGATTGAATTGGTTTTATTGATTTGATGAAATATCTGGTAAATTCTTCGCCCCAAATACTATAGCAAAGTTCCTATCCAAGACACAGTTCCTAAACTTTGTAAAATTCTTTCAACCAAATCAAGCAATGTCATTCGAAGACAAGGAAAATACTGAAAATCAGTAGGAACACTGTATATTATGGTCTATTTTTTTATAATTCCACAAGCATCTCCATGAGTGTTAGTGTTGAATAGATAATAATTTTCGATTCTCAAGTTTTCAACAAAATCGTTATATCCAACTCTTTGTAGAATGGAATGGCAGATTGCAGTTGCATGAATACGTTTATCCCACAGCATGTGATTGATTTTGCCATGTTGATTATCATCGAGTATGCGCAAGCACCCTTAGAGGTCTATTCTTTAATTTAATACGCATGTGTGTTATATTTTTGTAATGACAAAGATGGTAAATTTTGACTAGTTATGATCAACATTTTATATTTCAACCCTTTCTCAGGGTATCTTTGTTGAATGGAATGTTGTATGACAGATTGTAGCAGCGTAGCCTATCTTATCTCACAGCCTCTATTTGAAGCAAATCATCTTTTGATACAATAATCATCAAGAATTGGATGCTCCCTTGTGCGATCTCACCCAGAGATGGAGTATTTTTTAGTTCACTTACCTGCTTGAAATCCTGTTCATTGTACTGAGCTCCATTCTGCAGAACTGCAGCCGGTGTAGGCTGTGTGTAGACCTGTACAGGCGTGTAGGGACTTATTCCGTAGATTGAGCTGCCACCCGTCGAGGGCACCATCATAACTGGAGCCACTCCTCCAGCCGGGTACAAGTACGGATTCACTGGCACATTCTAGAAAACAATTTCGAAATTCAATCACTTAGTGTCCGGTACAAAGGCTAATCAACATTCAATCCCCCATCACTGGCCAAAATCTGGATAATTAGATTAGATCAGGATAATTTCGTTGCACAAAGGATAACCAAGAGGTGATCAGCTGACATCTGGTCAATTTTTGAGGATCTTATGCTGCGCTCTAGTACCGCATATAATAAGTTATTTTGTGGGGTGTTGGTTATGGAATAAGAAAGTGGAGGGAGCATAACGTATTTACCGCCCAAGTTAAAAATGTGTAACCGAAATTAAGCATAGGCATTACGCTTTACACTTTTTTACTTAACATAATAAGATGCTGTACAATCTACGAAAATTGTACAGAATTTGTAATTATGTCCATTTAAGGTTCGGTGTTTAATGTTTAATATATTCTGCTATTGTAAATTTTAGATTGCAGCAATATGGGATCGAATGCTGGGGAATGGAACCAGAAGCACCTTAAATTACCCCAAGAAAAATTAATAGGGATTAAATTAAAACTTCAGTGGTACTACTCTTAACTAAAGAAATACGTTTTTATTACAACACATTTAAATGAAAAAATAAATGAAATAATTACTCAGAGATCAAAAGATTTCTATTTTCAAGCCGTGGATAACACCAGCTTTGGTATGCTCCATCCGAGAGAGAGATAGATTAAGTATTTTGATTAAGAAGCAGCCATTCAATGTAAATCTAAAAAAATACTTCAAAGAGTACAGGAACCGGCTCTCTAATATCATCCGCCTTTTAAAGAAACAATATTTTAGTAACCTGATTAATGAAAACTGTAATAATCCTAACGGCCTATGGAAGGTGATCAATGAACTTTCGGGAAATAGCAAAAAAAATAACGAATTTCCAATAAAACATTTCATTCAAAATGTAGATGTCAATGCTAATAGTATAAAAGAGGTCGCTAATGATTTCAATGTTTATTATTCCAAAGTTGGATACAATTTGGCAAATGCTTTAGACCTTGGCGGTGATCAGGTGGTTGATGATGAATATTTTTCCAACCCTAACAATTTCTTCTTTCAGGGGGTGGATGAGTCAGAGATCAAGTTAATTATAACACAAATGAAAGGGAGCTCGGCACCAGGCTATGACGGAATTGCCTCATCACTTGTAAAAAATAATGTTGAATATTTTATTAAACCTTTAACACATGTGATTAATAATAGTATAAGAGAAGGCATTTTCCCAGAAATTTTTAAGATTGCAACCGTGATACCCATTTACAAGGGAGGAGATAAGCATTTGTTCTCTAATTACAGGCCTATTTCACTCCTCACTGTCTTTTCAAAAGTTCTGGAAAAGGTAGTGAGGAAACAATTGAACACTTTCTTGGTGAGCCATAATATAATAGCTCCAGAGCAGTATGGGTTCAGAGAGGGTGTTGGGGTGAGTGAGGCTCTATTTGATATCACCACAGCCACTTTTAATAGCATTTCTAAGGGATGTCGTGTTGCTACGGCTTTCTTGGACCTTGCTAAGGCTTTTGACTCTGTTGACAGAACCATCCTATTTAGAAAGCTGGAGCATGTGGGAGTCCGTGGCCACCCTCTCTGTTGGTTCCAAAGTTATTTAAGTGACCGTAGACAGACAGTGAGATTGTTGAATATTGAAAGCTCCTTTGAAGAAGTTGACTATGGAGTAGTACAGGGAAGCACTCTTGGACCATTGTTGTTTTTAATCTATATTAATAACATGACAAAGGTTGGAATAGATGGAAGAATGTTTCTATTTGCTGATGATGCTGCTATAATGTTTGAGGATAAGAGTTGGAAAAATGTTTTTCAAAAAGTTGAGGTTGGTCTTCAAACTATAAAAAAGTGGCTTGATCAGAATTCACTTACCTTGAACTCTGACAAAACTAAAGTAATGCCTTTCTACTTGAGGAATGATGACAACAATTCCAGACTTGGTTTAGATATCAAACTCCATACATGTGCTGGTAACACTGTTCTTGGATGTAACTGTGAGGAGCTAGACCAGGTAAGGGCTCACAAGTACTTGGGAGTGGTGATGGATAGCAACTTGCGATGGGATGAACACATATCCAGTCATAAAAAGAAACTCAGAAAATATATATTTGTGCTTAAGAAGCTTAGGGCTGTCCTGAATCCTCCTGAGATAAGATTAGCATATTATGCTTATGTGCAGTCCTTGCTGCACAGTGGTATCATTGTTTGGGGTGCGGCATTCATGACAGTACTTAGCCCAATTCTTGTTGTTCAGAAAGCCATAATTAAAGCTGCAACTGGAAGGCCCTTCCGTTATCCTTCAGACCAGCTTTTTGCCGAATTTAATGTACTAGATGTGCGGCAACTGTTTATTAAGGCTTTGCTCATACATACATTCAAAAAACAAGGAGACTTTATAAGAAGGTGCAACCATAATTATCCCACACGTGGTTCAGGTGGTGCCAATGTGAGAGTGCCCAGATTGACGACTACAGCAGCCTTACGTGATCCAATATATATTGCTCATCAATTATGTTGCAGCATGCCTCCTCATTTCTTTAATTTTGCAAGGATAAAAATAGGTACTTACAAAAAACTTGTGATCACCTGGCTACTACAATATGGTAGAGAGAGATCTGAAACCCTTATGCGTTCTATCTACCGGTTTTAATTGAGAGGTTAGTTTATAAGTAGTTTATTATACTCCTATAGTTATTTAATCCTATCTTTTATATTGTTAGTTATCTGCTCCTATAATTAGTATTGTCTTTTTGTGATTCCATTTTATGGTTTAAAATTTGTATGCAGACGATTATTTATGATCATAGTGTTATTGTTACTATTTAGCTACCAAGGAACATTGTTGGAGGAAGCTTTGTTTTTATCCTTGCTGGTGTTTTTTTTTGGGGGATAACTTATTATTAGCGTGTGACTGTTGTATTTGTCTCTATTGTACTAGCATTGTAAAAGCATTTATATTTAAATTTTTTCAACATTTTTATTCTATCGACTTATTGACTACTGACAACGATGAAATGCTCTTGCTTATAGAAAGGCCACTTATGGATCTCTACTTACTTCCCATAATATTTATTTATAAAAAAATATGTTAGGTTTGTGTTCAAAACACAAGTTATCATTGATTCAATCTCAACCACATTTTAATTACTACTTATTCCCAGTTGTGCCCATAATTCGCGTGTTTGATGGATGGGGGACCCTTCCTGCTTCCAGAAGCATTTCTTTTTTATGTTCCTTTATATTTCTTTTTCAACACAGATTTTTTATTCCTTTATAATTATTATTCTTCTCTTATGTAATTATGATGCGGACTCTTCTTCACACACAGGCGTAAGGCCCATGTGAGGAATTTTTGTTCTCTTACTATATTTTGTATTAAATAGTTTGTAAACGGTTTTTTTTTTTGTTTATTTTGTATTTCATACGAATATACCGTTATAAATATTGTATTTGTTGAAGGAGAAATAAAACCATATTTGATTTGATTGATTTGATTTGATTTTTACTTGAAAAATTGGTTATTCACTTGAAAAATTATTATTTGTTAGCTTGGAGTCGGCGTAGCCGAGTTGGCTTATCGCTGGTCTGATAAGCCAAAGGTCCTGGGTTCGATCCCAGTTGAGTACAAGATATTTTTCTCGAGTTACTCCCGTGTTTCGGAGGACACGTTAAGCCGTCGGTCCCGGTTGCATATAAAAAAAAGCAGCCGTTAAAAAAACGGCGAGGTGGAACTACCCGTAAGGGTCTCCCCACCACGAAAAGCCATACGAATTTACTTTAACGGAAATCTCAGATTATCGAGACTCGCATTATTGGGACTCTACTATATAATAATAAGAGTGTAGAGTTTCTATCTGTGTACATGAATATATGTGACCAATTTTTTTATTACTCAAGCACCACCAGCAAAAATATAGAAAAAACATCTTTGCCTGCTGATGGGAGTTGCGCAAAAAAACGCCAATTTAGAAGGCTGAAAATATTTATGGTGAGATACCAAAAAGCGCTACAAACAACAAATCAAAACCAATCTGATACAATATGATATATTAAATAAATAATATTTTTTTTTTTTTTGAGGATGAAGCCCACATAGGTCTGAGACCTGTGCGTGGGTAATGAGTTGGATGATGGTGATTTATGAGTTGGACCTACAGTTTTAGGTGGGTTCCGAACCACCGGGAAGTGATTTTCAGCAGAGAACAGTGTCTTTTCTGCTGGCCAATCTAATCGGTCACCGTTACAAACAGGACCTACGAGAACGCAGCTTATCTATCTGATTGAACAGATACCTGCTACGGCTCGCGGCTATCACTTGAGCACCGTTAAAAAATAAAAAGATCAATAAATGCAAAATAATAAATAAAAAGAAGAAAATACATAGACCCATCAAACATCAAGTGATTGGTGTAGCCCAGAAATACAATTCTATAAATAAAAGCAAATATTCCTTATCCTCAAAATACAAAAGTACAACACATATAAGAATTTAATGTTATCAACATTTTTTATAGAGAAACTAAAAAAAAATAGCTGAGGAGTGATAACCGTGAGCCGTAGCAGGTATCTGTTCAATCAGATAGATAAGCTGCGTTTTCTTGGACACTCTTTGCAAGGGTGACCGATTAGATTGGCCAGCAAAAAAATACACTGTTCTCTGCTGAAAATCACTTCCCGGTGGTTCGGAACCCACCTAAAACTGTTAAGGAAGATCACTTTGTACCCATAACATAGGGAAGTGATAGCAGAGTGCCGTAGCAGCTATATATCAATCAGAAATAAGCTACGAAACTCCTGGGCGCTGTTTGTAAGGGTGACTGATTGGATTGGCCAGCAAAAAAGACTGTTCTCTGCTGTAAAATCACTTCCCGGTGGTTCGGAACCCACCTAAAACTGTAGGTCCAGCTCATCAATCACCATCATCCAACTCATTACCCACGCACAGGTTTCAGAACTGTGTGAGCTTCATCCTCGAAAAAAAATGTTGAATATTACTTGGTTTAGGAGGTTAATTGTTAGAAAGTGGTTTTTACTTACAGAATAGCTGAGCACTAGATTGATCATGCCTTCCAATCCTTCGCCCTGCTTGCCGGTCAGTGGATACCAGTCTTCGTGCGTTTCCCCCGTCAGCACCGAAGAGGGGATTGGCACCACAGTCCACGCTATTAGCTCGTCCATTGTAAACGAGCACTCATCATAGATTTCTATTGTAATACTGGTTACGCCCTGGGGCAGAAGGCTGCAAAAATGTCTCAAATTAAAAACAGAAATTTGTTTAGAAGTTCAAATTTAAAACTCATTTTTCCACAAAAAAGAATGAATTCCATTTTTATACAAATAACAAAAACACCTCCATTCAAATTTAAAAATACTAATCACGCCTAATATATAAGTCTTTGAGAAAGAGTTAGATTAGATTAGATTAGATTATCTTTCTTTATTCATGCAAATTTACAAATTTTGCATTAACTAGTTGAAAACAAAATTATCAACATCACATAGATATTATAGTAAATTCAGATACTATTTTTATAGTGCAAGATATTATGTACAATGATCTCATTTGTATGATCTTCAAGATATTAACTTTTGTAATGACAATCTAAGAGATGCAATTACATGAAATGGCGAAGTTTGGACAATGATTTGTCCATTCTTGATATTTAACCAGTAAAGTGGAGAAGAAAAGGGAAGACAAGAAGGAAATGAAGATGGGAAAGGAAAATAAATAATGAAAAACTTTTGAACTGTTCTAGCCACTTGTAAAAATTACCAAGTTGATTAAATTTCACCTGACACTAGTTATTTTAAAGGTAGCAGCTACCTATTCACCTCAAGCAATGAAAAATAAGTCTCAGAACGTTGTTTAACCAGGATTTTCTTGAAGACCTGACATGAACTAAATTTTAAGGTTATAAATAAATGAAATTTTATTGCCATTCAATTCATTGAACAATAGACAACGTCATAAATCAATCCATTAATAAATCAAGTCGTTAAACAACTAGTACAACTAGCTAGTTAAATAAATAGTTGAGTTGCAAGTACTAAGTACAACTAGCTGTATACAGATACATTATAGTGAAAAGATAATGAATTGTGATAATAATATCAAAAACATTCAAAACAACACAAGATGCCTCTAAACAACAATAATTCCAATACCAAAAAACTCATTAATGCTATAAAAAGGATTAGCCACCAGCCAATTAAACAACCAGGTCTTAAATATTTTTTCAGTCTCCCTTATCAACTCCAATGGCAGTTTGTTGTACAACTTCATACCAAGTATGTCATAACTATTAGTTGTTTTGGACAGGCGTTGATAGGGTATATCAATTCTATTACAATTCCTTGTTTTGTGGTAATGAGTTTCTTATCTTAATTTTAAACTGGGTGAGCTGATTAGAGCTCATTCAGGAGATACAAACTTGAAACACCTAGGAGATACAAATCCTAAATTTATCACACTTGTACTATCAACCGGGTTTTCCCTATAAGAATATGTATCTTTAATCATTGAATGACCCACGGTTTATTTTCTTGATGAATGACAGATAATATTTGTCGTGTATCAATGATTCTTAAACAACATTTGAGAATTAAATTCACTAAAAAAAACTAAGTTTCAGTACTTGCCATTGCATAACTTTGTTCCATCTTGGATTTTTACCCCCATTGGGATCAGTATGTGTTTCGTACACACAGTGGCCTACCCTGAGTCTGACGTACGGATCCATTCTGGTCATTCCATAATTTTTCACAAGTTTCGCCTGAAAAATACAGAAAAATGATAAAACAAATTTAAGGCAACACATAACATAAAAATAGTTACACATGGTGTTATGCTTCGTGTCAAGTTTCTACTTCTCGCCTTTCCACTTTTTCAAACTCGACTTTTCTACAGATATGCTGTAAAGATTCCAGCATACAAATAATTATAACAAAAGCAAATATTTCGTAGCACATACAATATGATTACATTACAGATATCTAATCTTTTGACCAACAGCATCAAAATAAGTACATACTGTAATCATAAACGTTTTTTATAAAATAATTATAGGAAATATTAACTGAACTTTCAAAGTCTGATTGAACGATTTTAGCGAGTTCTTCGATTTGACTTGACTCGACGCTGCCTGTGTGTATGTTCTTTATAATTTTCGTAAGCTTTGACCAATCAACTTCGAATTTTGAACACGTATTCTTCCAAACTTTATACAGATCGAGTTCGTTGGCCAATGAAATTGGCCTATTCCTTCATCTTTTATTGCATATCGCCACTACAGGATCTAGGTTAGTTTTGGCAAACGAAAATCAAAACATTGCACTGCTGGTTCATTTCGAGTAAAACAAAAATTGAAGACTATTTCGAAGGTTGCTACTCACCCCAATTATCTACCTTATTTTTACAGCGCAAGTGTTGACGTTTTTATTTTTGATTGTGTTGAAATCTTTTCTTAAATTATTTGAATTCGACAAATTGAATAAAAAACAGAACTTAAATTTGAGGCATGATATATTATGAGATCTATTGAACAAGAAGAAGAAACAAATCTTTTTCAAGATCTTCCCATGTACATTTGCTTGTAAAGTGCATTTTTTTGTGAATTGGAAAGCATATTCACAGAAATCAAAGAAGTTAAATGGTGCAGAGGCCTCTCAGTACACCGCGTCCAACCGAACATGTCTGCCGAACACTGTTGGTGAATACAAAAAACGAACTAACATTAAACATATGGGTCACCGAACATGTTTGTGAGTTCAATTGAAATGTTCCGTCTGTGAGCGAACAGTGACGACCAACAACAGGTTCTCGCCATTACCCCCACCACACCGATCATGATGTTCGAGAAGGCGTCCACACCAAACCAACACCAATTAATGTTCGGCGACATCAGATAATTCCAGCGAACACGGCGAACAGCACCAATTAATGTTCTGCGACATCAGATAATTCCAGCGAACACAGCGAACACTGTTCGCCGAGCATGTTCGGTTGGTGGAGACGCAGCTTTAGCGTATGGCTTATGATGGTGGGACGATCCTTACAGGTAGTTCCACCTCGCCGTTTTACCATGGTATGGGTACAAGTACAAAATGATCAATCTTAATATATTATACTTTTCTTCATAAAAATTTCCAAATTTATGTTATGTTTATCAATTGATTATCGATCACCTCAGCTGAAGTAGATAAAAATGACAAACAGGTCCAATGGTCTTAGCCCTCAAGAAGGGGTTTCATCAATAAAATAGACCTACTCATTATCACCCACCGATAGACTACTGTTAACTCGTTTATATTGTAGTGTCTATTACAAACACTTACATTTCCAACAGTAATGTTGAGTCTTCCTGATGCGTTTTGTACAAAAGGACTGCCATACATTTGCTGTTGCAGAGCTATGGCAGCTTGCTGATCAGCCGACTCTTGCTGGAGCTGGGACGATTCTGATATTCTGAGGAAATCTGGAGGTAGAGTTCCAAGAAACACCTGTGTAAAACAAAGAAGTTAATACTTTTGTCCTGCGACAGCTTGCTAGATTAAATGACAAAAAGTTACTTATTACAGCTTACCATGGGCTCTTACTGTCACATATTAGGTATGCTATCTTAGTATGGGGTAATTCATCAAAACAAAACCTTGATAGGGTTTTTAAGATCCAAAAGAAAGCTGTTAGGTATATGGAAAGAGTAAAACAAAAACATAGTTATAATGGTAGGAAACTCAACAAGCTGCCGCAGTTTACAAAGAGTCTTGAAAATATGGAAATATTTAGTTGATAAAGCGTTTTATAGTGTACAAGAGTTCCTTCCACATCAAAATTAAGATTAACTTTTTGGGTGAATTCAACGAATTGCAGTCAATTGCCTGCAAGTCATTGAATTCACCTATAAAGTTAATATTAACAACGCAGTTCGTCATGGAACAAGAAATCCAGGAATCAAAATTAAGCCTCACCTCAACTAATTGATACAGTAATTATGATAGCTAGCGCATAATATTGTATAATTGTTGATCTGACTTGTCTTATACTCCTTAGCTGGAGTCTCAGACGTAATCTACAAAAAAATAATAGGGGACACTTGAATAACTGAAGTAAATTTCAACTACCAATATTGTAGTGAACACTACTCTTCTCCTCACTGCTCTTGCGTGTCTTGGACATACTTCAGGAGTGGTGTTTCTCTTTGTTAGTATTAAAATAACATCAATTAAGAAGTAACTAAACTTAGCAATGCGCAATAGGCATAATCCTAGTTACGTAACAAGGGTACTAATAGCAATTGTTACAGAAATATTTCATGACTTTCCAATAGACAAATTAAAGCTGACCTAATCTTTTAAAAAGGTAATATTTATAGGTAATAATAAAAGGTACGGTAATAATTGAAAGTTGTTTTCAAAAAGTTAACCTTACATGCCCATTACAAGTTTTGATCACATAGCCACAAAAATGGTAGAAGATGAATGGATTTTGAATTTTATAATTACCCGTTTCCTCCGCTCTTCATTTATTTGATCAGATGAAGTAGCTGTAGCCATAACTGAGACAATTTCGCATTTGATAACAAACCGATCTTCTACGTTGACACTGACAAGTATTATCAATGGTTGCACAATAGAAGATTCGGAAGGCAGTATCAGTCTGCATAGGCGTAAATACAAAGCCCACCAAAAGGAAACCCAAACGTAGTTGATACAGCTGCTCGCTGTCCGTTGCTAGTATCTTGCTACCTGTATCTTTGATCTTTGCTTTGCAAGTTTGTGGACTTTAATAATTAAATCAATTATAAAAATGTCAACGCTTGCACCGTAAAAATAAAGTTGCTAAAATTGGGCTAAGTATCAGTCTTCATAATATTCAAAGCATTACAACTTCAAATAACATTAAAAAATTCAACAATTTGTTTGGCCATGGAGGAACAGGAAACTGCAAATTAAATACTTTTTGTGAAGAAATATAGAAAAGCTCTTTTAGATATAATGATAATTTTCTGTAGGATCATCTGAAATTATATAGCTTCTTCATTGTCCAAGTGAGATTGCTATTGATTTTGGAGGACGATTACAAAAATAATTATGATGTAAAACAGATTCCCACTATAGGCTCTAAGAAAATCACTAAGTTAAAATCAAAACATTGTAATATTAAAACTGACACTGTATTTCACTTTTATATAATGTTTTACTCACATAAGTTATATTGGAGATGCTCGAGGAATGCATTTCACTCCTGAAAAGAAGCTTCGTCAGCCTCACATCTTTTCAGAAGTGAAATGCATTCCTTAAGCATCTCCAATATATGTTTTGACAGATTGGTTTCTACTTTCTTGCAGATTTGACGCCTAGTGGGACCGGACCCCGTATGTGAGTAAAACATTATATAAAAGTGAAATACAGTGTCAGTTTTAATTTTAGATTGTTCATTAAGTATTTCGTCATTGAAAACATCACAGATTTCAAAACATTGGTAGCTGGTTCATTTTTAATACAAAAAATTGATTAATTTACGAAGGCTGACGCTTAGCTCAACTGTACTTCAATTGTTTTAATGCAAGCGTTGACGTTTTCATTATTATTGATATCATTATTATCGTCTTCAAAATTGCAACACAAAGATATAAGATACTGGTGAAAGAGCAACGGAGCAATGTTCAGAGAGCAGCTGTTTCAATTATGAGCTGAGACTGAAGGGGGTTTGTATTTACGCAGGCAGATCAGGTAAACTGCCTTCCGAATCTTAAAACGTTTGACATTCTAGAAAATTCTAATCCTAACCTATCTCTCGTATCGAATAGAGTCGTTCTATTTCTATTTCTGCTTTGCTATCAAAACAAAGCTTGTTTGTCTGAAGTCTGACATATTGTAATAGTTCATGTTGAATTTTCGGTAAATTAAGTTTCAAATACTATTTATTATTAGGAACATTTTTATTCTCAAGGTAAAGAGTGAAACTATCTTTTATCCAAAATGTCGTACATGTTAGGTCATTTACACAATGGTTGGCAGGTGGATCAAGCAATTCTGTCTGAAGAAGATCGAGTTGTGGTAAGAATCTTTTATTCAACTGATTATTTCTATATATAAAAATCTTACTACATTATTCCTATCCAATTTACGAGATCATGTGTTAGGATGCTACAAATAGGCATAATTTCACAGAATGATACTTGATTTATAGATTTCCTTGCTTTGATGTAAAATTTATTCCTGTAGTTTGTATCTTTCCATCAATACTTTTTTCGAAATGCTGTATGACAGATTGGAGCATACTTGATACTGGATGTTTTCCCACTAGCAGCATAACAGCGCCATGGTCATCTAGGTTTGTGTTTGTGGCCCAATTCATCTTCTATCCTGAAAGTACTCTTCCACGTTATAGTAGTTCCTACGGCCTTTTCTGGAGATATTCTGTGTGTTTGATCCTGAAGAACCCTACGTTGTCAATGCGTTTGTTTTCTTCGGGTATTTTATTGTAGATTTTGACACACATTTATTTAGGTCCTTTCATTACCAGGCTAGAGCTTACGCTTGGCACATGTGTGTCATTCCCCTGTCTGGTATTGTAAGTATGGATGCAGTGATTCTTTTGAAATTGAACTGGTCTCTTCTCCATCAACCCTGATTCCAGAATGAATAGTGCTGGCTATGTTATAATCCCTTCTTCAATGAATATGGGTCTGCAATGTGCCAGATGAGGCTGTATGGAACATTTTTTTGTTAGAAGGTTGAAGCCCACATAGGTCTGATACCTGTACGTGGGTAATGAGTTCGATGATTGTAATGGATGAGTTGCACCTACAGTTTTAGGTGGGTATCGAACTACCGGGCAGTGGTTTTACTGTAGAGAACAGAGTCTTTTGCTGGCCATTTCAATCGGAATCTGGTCATCCTTATAGAGAGGGCCCAGGAGAGCGTTACATATCTGATCTGATAGAACAGATACCTGCTACGGCTCAAGGCTATCACTTCCAAATTCTTTTGATAACTTCTGAAGAAGTAGTATATACTGTGCCCCAGGACTGTTTACCCATAATAATAAGCCATAGCTTAAGATGCTCTGAAAATAGCCAAAGTACACCTTCATCAGAGCATCCCTATCCAGGAGTGGATGCAGTTGGCGCATCGTGACACATACAGCGGTTAGTCTGGTCGATATGCGCTCGACATGATGTTGCCATCTGAAATAGTCACACCTAAATTTTTATGTTTTAGCCAACACTCATACTTGACCCTTCCAGTCGAAGCGAAAGAGCACTATCATGTTTTTTCTTGTTGTGGAATTGTAGGGCTTTTGTTTTGCCTTTGTTCAAGAACAACTTATTTCTCTTGCACCAGCTACTCACTTCATTTAGTCCTCCTTCAGCTTTGATCCTAAGGCTTTCTTTATCACTGTTCTGGACCAAATGGCTGACATCATCTGCAAAAAGCCAGAGCAGCGTGAATACCATCATTGTTCAGCATGTGTTTGATTTTACGATGGTGATCAATGGGTGATATTGATAATGGTAAACATGGAGCTAAACTGAAGAATAGCGGACGGGTCCGATTTCTTCAAATTTCTGTTTTTATACGATTATTCTTGTTATTGTTTGGTTTAGTTATTGTCTTATTAGTTTATTATTTTTCATTGTGTAGTATTCTTTTGTTTTCAACTGTAGTTGTAGTTTATCTCTCTTTTTTTATCTTGTATTGGAATTTTAGTTGTAGAATTAATGTATTATTTTTGCGTTTTTTTCTTCTTTTTAGCGAATTTTTTCAAATTCAGCTATTACAGCAGGTCGTGATGTGCGACTTTCAACCGGGACCATGATGGAAATTTGTTTTGGAGCCCCCAGAGTACAAAAATCATAGTGGCACAAAATGTTATATATGTAGATATATATATATATATCTATCTATGTGTCTGATAGCACGATAACTTTTGAAGGAGATGTCCGATTTCCACCAAATTTGGTATACACTTTCCTCTTGTGAATAGCTTGGACAAGTTCGTTAGCCAGGAAAATCCAAAAAGGTTAACCCCCTTTTCGGGGGTATTTTCCCGCCAAAATTAGGGGTTTTCAAGAAAAAAAGGGTTGTATTTGAAAATTTTAGTTCTATTGATAGACTTTAAGATAGAGCTCATGGAGTCAAAAATTTTAAGGTATTGCACTGCCTTCTAGCTCAACAAATTTTCAAGATATCAAGAAAAAACCATTGTTGTCAAAAGCTGTATCTTGCCCTATGGAGTTAGTTATTTGGTGCTAAAAAAGTGTTTCAGGAAAAAACTTTAATTTTTTTTTTCTTGACTGTACCTTATGGTTTTTGAGGCGCTGAATCCGAATTTCAACTCATCCACCTCGAAAAACCAGTGCGTTTTGAGAAAAGCAGCCATTTTCAAAATGGCGTCGAAAATTTTTTAATTTGTCAATTTCTGTGCAATATGAAAAAAGTGATTAGTTATCAGTATTTTTTGGTGATAAAAGCGAATATAGAGCTAGTTTTTTTTAATTTCAAATTATTTTAATTTCGTGGGGGGAGGGTTTGAGCGAATTTCTTGAAATGTAAATATTGCAGTTGGTCGTGATGTGCTACTTTCACCCTGAACCTGGATATAAACTTGTTTTGAGGTCCCTAGAGTACAGAACGCTTCGTGTTTTTTTCCAGAAATTAAAAAAATATATAGCCTATAGATATTCATAAATATTTGAAAAAATACAGAAATTCGCTAAGTTTTGCAGGTCCTGCGAAAGGAGTATTTTCTGTATCACATGTAATTAGTGGGAAGCAAATAATGGGAGTAACTCCCGTATGCTTCCATGTTTATTATGAAATAAATAAATCGTGAGTATAAATTAGTATTAAAAAATTCCCGCTCACCTTAAGCTTATTTTTTAATTAAATTTCTATCGGCTCGTTTTATACTTGTCAGTTTAACTAACGAAATCACTGAAATACAATTTTCCATTCCAGGTTATCAGGTTTGGTCACGATTGGGATCCAACATGTATGAAAATGGATGAAGTACTGTACAGTATTGCAGAAAAAGTCAAGAATTTTGCTGTTATTTATCTGGTGGATATAACAAAAGTTCCGGATTTCAATAAAATGTAAGTTGAAAAGTTGATCAATTTGGTTTTATATTTGATTCCATATGAAGCATGTACTTGTTTGGCACATTTTTAATGAAAGAAGTCCAAATTCAGTTTGAATAATGTTTTTCCTACTCTCCAATTGAAACGAATATTGTCGTTAATCGAAAAGTTCTTTATAAAAAAAAGATAACTAAGGCCCTTATTATACAGAGACAGTCAAGTCGCGGTCACAAGCCACAATTAAGAATACAGCCGGGTAAATTTGATTGAAAACCCAGCTGATGTTTCTAAGTATGTCAATGCTATGATGTACTTTGATATTGCTGAGCTCGGTCAGAAGCTCAGCTGACGTAACTTAGCTAAAATTGTGGCTCGCGGCCACGAATAAGTGGCTCTGTATAATAAGGGTCTTACAGTTTCTGGAATTCAGCTTTGTATTCGTAACCTTGAAACAGAATGATGACGAAGTAAAGGTCGCGAGGTGATATCGATGCCTTTCCGGAAACATCAGACTCGGCAGCTAGTGTGTGCTTGCAACGAAAAATGGTCAAATGTTTTCAGTACAGGTAGTGGCGTACTCTCGTCGTCCTCTGCCGAAGTGCACAGCATTTTTTATTTATTGGCTGCCGGCCGCTGCACATTCCTTCCATACACAAAATACTAAACAAGTAAAAAAAAAAAATGCTGAATTGATATAGAGATTATCATTAAACTAGATGCTATAACTTCAGTTTCTTTATTGATTCAGCAACATCTTATTTTAAGTATAAGAGTTTGTTGATTCCTTGTTTTCTATTAACGCACTGGGCCGGTTTCGTTGCTTTATTTGATGCATTTTCAACCGTAGTCTACTAAGGAACACTCATTCTGTTTATTTGTATTATGGAATTCCACAACATCAATCAAAAGTCTACCAATAAACATTGTATTTGCTATTTCATCAATGTAAACACTTTGACATTCTACAAATTTATTTATTCTCATGCTTCTATTATACTTATTTAAAGGTGGTGATTGGTCATGCGGTGAGCGTGGTGTTCAAGTGGTCGTGATGTTCAGTCACGACCGCTCAAGACTGCGCTTGGATGGATGACCGTGCTTCAATGACTTGATGTTGCAAGCTTTATTATCACTTACCCGGTGGTTCGGAACCCACCTAAAATAGTAGGTCCACCATGTTCCCCGTAACATGGCACAAAACGGCGAGGTGGAACTACCCGTAAGGGTCTCCCAACCATTAAAAGCCATACGCTTATTATTACTTCTTTTTTTTTTCAATTCAATTCATTTATTGCCAAAAAGAAAGAAACCATTTACATATACATATATATACACGTGAAAACTAAAAAACTAAAAAGTATATAATATAATACACATATACATACATATATATTTTCAAGAAAAGAAAAAAGAACTTGTCTTTAATTCTAGGCATCACCAGCAAAAAGATAGCTCTTTGCCGTTTATAGCCTTGAATAATGAAATATTTAAAAATAACTATGAAAAATTATACTTCTGCGCAACATCTTTGGAAGGCAACTTCCCTTTGAATCTTTTCTCTGCTGGATCGGCCATTTATATGGAGCTGCAGTCTTACACTCAGTAAATGCAGTATTAAATGCATTTCCCCTCATTCACTTATGATGTATTTAATTCAATTATGATTTATTATATATGAATATTACAATGACATAAATGTGTTGTATATTTAGGCCTACTCTATTGTGACAAAGAAAATGTTTTAATACCTGATGCATGTCAAATCATAATCCATTTCGTTGAAATGTGGGAAGCAGATCGGCCATGTTTATTTTTTCAAACAGAGCAATTGTGACTTTAAACTAATAATCGTATTTTTTGCGTTAATGGGTTTTAGCGTAAATTTGCGCAACCTCTCTATTGTTGATACTTTATACGCTACCATTTTGATTATAATTAAATTATTTAAATTTATTCTAATCGTATCTACTTATCTAACAAATTGTTTTTTTTTCAGGTACGAATTGTACGATCCGTGTACGGTAATGTTTTTCTTCCGCAATAAGCACATTATGATTGATTTGGGAACTGGTAATAACAATAAAATCAACTGGGCATTGGAAGATAAGCAAGAAATGATCGATATTATTGAAACCGTATACAGAGGGGCCAGAAAAGGACGCGGTCTTGTCGTATCACCCAAAGACTATTCGACCAAATACAGATATTAAGTAACTGCGTTATGGTCTATTAAGTGTATTCTTATTTGTAAGTAAATGGACATTTTTTTTTTTTTTCGTTCTCATATTTCATGTACAATTGGACTTAATTTTCCTATGATATTTTAATTCCGGCAAATTTCAATTCTCTTTACAATGTAAATAATAGTATAACATGAGAATATAAATACTTTTTCCATTCAAAATGAAGAAATCAATCCAATAATTGATTTTTTATTTTGGTCAAATGTGCGTTTGTGTTTTTCATTGCTTGCGAATTTCTTCTGACATAGTATGTGGTGATTAATTCAAAATTATTCAGCCATGTGATGAACTACAAGTAGTACTCTATTTAACATGAACTGGTAAATTATTATGTAATTCTTCTATTTTACGCAAGCAGGTGCGTTTTCTTGTGGGCCTTGACGTGCCTGTTCAGGTGCAATTACAATTACAATGTTGTAAAAACTTGCATGAAATTTTGCAGTAACTACAGATACAAGTGTGTTAGAGTGAGTTTGTAGTCCTAAATTGTTATGCAACAGGTTCCTAGTCTTTGTTATAGCAAAAAAAAAAAAAAATGGTAAAACTCCCTGATGATTGCTTCCTGTAAAACGTTTCATACTAATTTTGTTCATCTCAGATACAAAAAAGGCTACATCAATTGTGTTGCTTTCCAAACGTCCCTGTCAAATGATGGCTTGGACGCAGGAAGTAGCTCAGAGGTGTGCTAGATAGTATACACACTCACCTGTGCAGCCAGACCCTGTTTAAAGGTGGGAGTGGACTGTCAAACATAGAGCTTCAAAATTTGTTTCGGTGGGCTTGGCATACTGATACAATTCTATTAGCTCAGTGAGGAAAGCAATCACAAACTACCTCACTCCTCGTTTGTGTAGTACGCTCTTTGGACTAAAACATATCGTTGAGGTCTGAAGAGTCACCTACAGTCGAATCGGCTATGGTACTATATACATACATACATACTATGTAACGTTTTAATAAAATAATAAACCCGTTCCTAGGGGCACTTTCGTGTATCGGAGGACACGTTAAACGTGTCGGATCCGGCTGCCTAAAACAGTCGTTAAGTCACGCCAGAGGGCCTGAACTTGTTCAGGTGTGACCCAAAAACTCTGATCCCCATCCTGAGCCAGCTAGGTTACACGATATTATTACTATTTAAGCTAATAGTTTTTATTTTGACTTTTCCACAACAATTTACAAGCTGTAAAGCTTGTTGCAAGATTTCCGACTAATATAACTAGGTTTCTCGAGTAACCTACTATTGTGACTCAATAGATGATAATTCAAACTAAAGGTGATGCCAAGAACATCAGCTTGTTGGAAGTGATGGCCGTGAGCCGTAGCAGGTATCTGTTCAATCAGATAGAGATAAGCTGCGTTCTCCTGGGTACTCTTTGTAAGGGTGGCCGATTAGATTGGCCATCAAAAAAGGCATTGTTCTCTGCTGTAAAATCACTTCTCAATGGTTCGGAACCCACCTAAAACTGTAGGTCCAGCTCATCAATTACTATCATCCAACTCCTTACCCATGCACAGGTCTCAAACCTATGTGGGCTTCATCCTCCAAATAAAATAAAAAAATACATTAAAACCTTGGGACCTTATTAATTTGTGATCCTACCTTGAAGTTTCCTTAACTTCACGGGATACTTCAAAAGCATTCCAAGAGTTTTCAAGTCTCCCTTTATCCCTTTAAGGAAACTTCAATTTAGGTTTATTAGAACGGGCCTTGTTTGAATAAAGTCATACCATATTAGAACGGGCAGGATTTTTTTTTATATAAACTGCATGCTGGAACCTGGAAAGATTCTACACCTTCATAGGTAACGTGGACTTCATTAATAATATTAACCTTCAATTCTAGAAAATGTTCACATTGATAATGTGAATTGAGACTTTGGGGCAAGGTTTCAATGTGTAAGCCTTTCTTTTCCAATTTTTATTGAATACTTTTAGGTTTTTATACCTTGTTTCTTTTCATCTACCAGCCCATCATAATGATATCAGTGTATGGATTGCATGTAGTTTGGTACAAAATAACATTTTTTGTCTAAATTACAAGTGTTATTAGTGTCATAAAGACTTGGTTCTCATGAAGACTTTCGGAAGGTAAGCTATTAGTCTAACTATAGCAAAAAGTCATTGATTCCTAAATTTTCTACAGTACATACCATACTCAATTTTAAGATTTTTTATTGATGGTGATGCCCACATTAGTCCGAGACTTGTGCATTATCATATTTTTATCTTCGCCACAGGCAATACTATTATATAATATCCACGAAGAAGTTCAATGAGCCTAATGTCAAGGTTTTCATATAAGAATGACGCATTATATAATAAAACATATTTAATAAACATGTATACCAAAAAAGTCATAATGTTTGGACTAGTAAATTAACACAGTTATATTATTATGCAGTATTATCATTACTAAAATTAATGATTGACAGACTAGACGTTTTGTATAAGAATATTTCCAATATGAATAATATTTATAAATTAAAATGAAACATCCACTTTCACAAAAAATATAAGTAAATGAATAAATAAATATGGTATTATGTAGGACAGTATTGTTTTTCAAATGCTTATTTCTTTTGTCCGTCAAAAATTGTAAATAATTATCTACTAATAATTTATGAGTAATTGCAAGACTATGCAGTCAAATTAAAATATTTTACTCACTGAGCAGATGGCCATTTCGGACTGCGTGGGTCCATCACGCGGTCCGAAATGGCCTTCTGCTCAGTGAGTAAAATATAATAATTTTGTGCTCAAATATTTGACTGCATAGTCGTGCAATCACTTATAAATGATTAGTGATTCGCTTAGTTCGTCATAGATACCAAATTTCAAGAATCAAACTCCAAAGTTTTACCCTTTTTTTATGAATCTGTGTGAATAAAGCTGGTTGCTCAAAGCTTAGCTTTTGCGTCACTGTGTCAATTGAAGTGGAATTCATTACAATATTTTGTTTGATAGCCTGCTCCCGTTCCCTGAAAGAAACATTAATTTCAGATCTCAATTGTCTTATTTTTTAAAAACAGTTCAGACATTAAAGCACAGGGTAACATCTTTGAATGTTTCTAAGATGAAAAATCTTAACAAATTTTGGATCCTCAATGGTTATTAACTATTTTGAAAATTGATGATCGTTTAGGTTTATGGAGATAGATAACAACTGATATCAAATTCCAGTGTTTATATTATAGTAGAATCTCGATTATCCGAGGTAATTGGGACCAAGACCACCTCGGATATGAAAAAACTCGGATAATACGGAGGTTAAGTGCTGCTACCAGGAAAAGTCAAATAAAAGTAAAAAACTTGACAAAACTTAATTTTTAAGTTAATTTAGGTTAAAACGTAAAATAACTATTTACACATTTTATTTTAACTGAGACCATGACATTATCATAAAAAAGTATAAAACGCATCTTCCCACCGTATTATTCCTAAAATAAAAAGAGCTTTATTTTATTTTTCTCTCATCACTAGCTCGGATAACCCGGAGGTTCGGTTGACCTGGACTCGGATAATCGAGATTCTACTGAATTCAATAATTAATTGATATAATAATATATATTATATCAAATTTTATAATATCAACATATAAGCTTAGATAATACCAACATCTAATAAAATAAAATTTTAGTGTACCGTATTAAACTTATTCAACTCAATTGATTCAATACTTTCCAACTTTTTTAAGCCTTGTGATGGATTGCACAGTAGAGTATTCGATGATAACCAACATCGTAAAATCATTCTGTATTCAGCTTGAATACCATCATTCCTTAGCAAGTGTTTGCTTTTGCGAGGGTGATTATCGTCGAGTATTAGATGCTCCACTGTGCAAGCTCTCTAAGAAATGTGATAAGTAGTAGGAAAATTAGTTATTGTTTCTTAGTAGTAGCTTTGTATCTTAGCTGTAGGTGAGCTAAGAAATATAGCTTGCACATCCCTTAGAGAGGACATAGTGAGAATGGTGATTATCTATTATCATTGTATGCTCCACTTTGCAAGCATTTTTAGCCCCTTACTATGCAGAGCCATGACAGTGGCAAACGCGCGCCACTTTCAAAGCCCAATTGCACCAGCCGAGCAAGTGACCTAGGTCAATATAATTACAAAAACCTATTTTAGAATCAATAAACAGCTGGGTCCTAAAATGAACGAAAACTTTGATTTCACTTGAACTGGTCACTCGCTCAGCTGGTGTAATTGGACCTTAAATGTCGCGCGCACCTGTCACTATAAGAAAGCTCGCTTGGTTTGGTAGTTGATTAGATGGAAAATTGATAGTTTCACACTATAAGAGAAAATGGTTTCAAGAAAACTTCATGCCCATCAATGTATGCAAGACCCTTATCATGGCTATCATCAAGACCGGCGCTCTTTTGAATTGCTTTATTTGCTGAATGGTATCTTTAATTTTGAATGTTTCTTTACAAAGATAGTTCAACTGGATCTGGCATACACGATGTCATTAACTGTGAATCAAGTGGAGTAAAGAAGAAGAAGAAGTAGTAGTAGTAGAAGAAGAAGAAGAAATAAAAGAATGAAATAATCCAGCATCCAAACAATTTGAGAGTGGAGACCTACCGTTGAGAGTATTTGAGAGTGGAGATTTGGAGACCTACCGTTTCCAATTGTAATAAGTGTTGCAATCCAGCAATGTATTCTATGGCTTTTTGTAGAGTTTTCACTTTGCTAACTCGTTTCCCTCTGCAAAATATTTCATTATTGAATAAATCATTATTTCAGTATTACTCTAACCTACACATATAATATTACAAAAGCCCCTTTTTGACTCGATAAACAGCTGGATCCTAAAATTAACAAAAACTTGTAATTACTTACAGTTTACTCGTTTCTCTCTGCAAAATATTTCATTATTGAATAAATCATTATTTAAGTATCTCTTTCTCAGGATTTGTTGTCACCATTAATGCTAATGGCGGTTAAACGAGATTTTTTTACAAACATTGACAAAAATATTGCTATAGATGAGTTGGCTAATTTTAATGATGTACTTGAATTAAAACTACTTAAATAGGAGGTTCATCAAGGCTAAAATCATTATTATATTTTATTTTAGAATGTAATAAAAAATCCTTAGCAATTTTTAAATAAAAACGTTGTGCAAGTTTTTACACGGTCAAGTATTTACCATTTGTAATGTGTATGTTTGAACTTCTAGCAAAAATGTACATCCTTATAAAATTCTATCTTGTCTGTGTAGGGTAATTATTAAAATAAAAAAAGTGTTGAGACTGCAGGTTTTCTGGTAAAATAACTAGTAAAAAATCGGTTTTTCTATGTAATATATTTAAACATTTTCCGGGGGGGCGGACCCCCCTTCCATCTGGGGAGTATCCTCCGCAGACCGGCCCTGGCCCCTTAACAAAAGTCCTAAATTAAAATATCCATAGTAGAGTTGAAGCCATTCCCAAAGTCCTTCCCTCGCCAAACTTTCCATAGATCTCCCCACTCAAAACTGGTAGCATTCGAAATCCGTTTTTCTTCCCTTTTCTATTGGAGGGAATTGTATTTCAAAGTTGGTAGCACTGGAGCGCACGCTGCTAGCCGCTTCGTCAGTTGTGAGTGAGTGAGAGCGTCCTATCATTCTACTGCGTTGCAATGCAATCACCTGACACGGGTGTCTGTGAATAACAAGATGTAGCCGGTCAATTTGTTTACAGTATATTACAGTGTTTGACTGGTGTTTACTGGCGTTTGACTGTACATTTTGTTAAAAGTTTTCGACTATCTGTTGATTTTAATCCGTATTTATGACGTCTAATAACGGAACGAATGGATTTTTGTGGCAAGGAGGTCCCGAATCATTGATACGTGAAGTATTTGCTAGACAACCTATCTGGGATCTGAGAAGTCATGCTCATCATAACAGGGAGCTAGTAGCCAGACTTTGGGAGGAGATATCTGGTATCCTAAAAGCTCCAAGTAAGTATTTATTTGTAATAAATTATTCATGAACCCACTTGAAAGCTTCCTTTAACTCAACTTGAACTTGAAAAGCCTTTCGAGAGACTTTTGAAGCCTCATTGGAGTTGAGGAAGCCTCGAAGTATAGGTTCTACTTGAGAATACCCTTGAAGGAGCTGTAATTAGGTTCTGCACCTTGAGGTTTCCTTAACTCAACTTGAAAAGCTTTTTGAGAGAATTCTATACAAGCCTTCCGTGAGTTGAGAAAGCCTCAAGGTAAGTTCACAAATGCTTTTTACTCATTTTTCTTATAGTTATTGTTACAGTTTCAAGTGCACCTTTGCCCACCTGTTGTTATTAGTTACCGCACTAATTGTACCCGCCGTATCTTTCTCTCTTTCTGTCAAGTAATTATCATCTTCCAGTTTTTTCATAATGTATGTCCTCCTTTTTTACTATTCCTTTAGTACGGTAAATCAAAACATCTTAAATTCATGTAGATAATATTCTATTTCGATTTATTGTTAAAAAAATTATGTAAATGTCAGTTTTGAATTTTATTTAGATTTTCTGTTCAAGTAAATATCTATTTGTATGCCTCAGTTTTTAATCCCATTTAGATTTATTTTTTAAATAAGCAAAGTAAAGTTTCAATAACTCTATGGTGCTTCCATAGGGTAGCATTCAATATTCGATGATAATCATTTTCGCAAAATTAAACACAATGCTACTGAGTGGTGTATTTATTTATTTACAAAGGCATCTTTGAACAAGTATTTTAAGCCTAGGTGATGGTGAGGGGGTGATTTATAATGCAGGGTATGACTGTATAATAGAATACAGTGTGAGTACCATCATTGCACAGTACGTATTTGATTTTGCGATGGTGTTTATCATCGAGTATTCGATGCTCAGCACCCGAAAAGGGATTGAAAATTTACTTTGCTCACAGTATTAGAGAAGTGATAGTAATAATATATAGTAATAGTAATAATAATATTGTACCTAAAAACAACATGTGGGAATAGATTATCTTGAAACTGTCACACACCATTTCTTAGCACGTATTTGATTTTCCGATGGTGGTTATCATCGAGTAATAAGTTCTCCACTGTGCAAGCACCCTAATACTACAAAAAGTAGATTAAGTGCTCCGCAATACCCCCTATCATGAAGCGACTCCAGGAAAAACGTTTTGGGCCGGCCCGGGACTTTATTTATGTTTTGAAAATGTGATGTTATAAATACCGTACTCTGGAAAACCAAAAATTTTGAGTGGGCCCTGGCACCACCTGGCTCAGTGCCGTCCCTCCCTTACTCCTTCCCCGCCGCATTAATATTTTATTCGTTTATTCAGTTTTATGTAGCCTAGTAATAATAACACAATAGTGCCAACACATCTTTCACACACGTATTTCTGAGTATTTTATTATTCATACATTATTTTCAAATTAAAATATAAATTAATTCTTAAATTATTTTTATTTTATTTATTTATTTAAAAAAATAAAAAACAACAAATGTAATAGTACATCACAATCAGATACACTATATTAAACTATGTGTTTGTACAGAACATATAAGAAAAAAGTTTTTTTACTTCAAAGATTTCCATCAGCAAAGCCAAGCTTGGTGCGCCGGATGCAAATCAAAACAATAATATACTAACACAATAGTGCCTACACATGTGACATAAGTGTTCGTTTTTAGAGTGCAGTGGAAGTGGTAGCCGAGTGCAGTGGAAGTGGTAGCCGAGTGCCATAGCAGGTATCTGTTCAATCAGAGATAAGCTACGAAACTCCTGGGCGCTCTTTTCAAGGGTGACCGATTGAATTGGCCAGCAAAAAAGACTGTTCTCTGCTGTAAAATCACTTCCCGGTGATTCGGAACCCACCTAAAACTGTAGGTCCAACTCATCAATCACCATCATCCAATTCATTACCTACGCACAGGTCTCAGACCTATGTGGGCTTCATCCTCCGAAAAAAGAGCTAGCTATAGTTATTCATTTTAGCATTAGGCGGTTCACACACGAAGCTTTAAGCCTGGAGTCGAGCTGTCATTGGTTGAGCCGTAACAAGAGAAAATATACTGTATTTCGTTATTGAAGATTGCTTCTTCAGATCGGAGTATTTATGGGGGGGGGGGGGGGTTCTATGCTGTGGTTTTATTGTTGAAGTTGAAATTTACCTATTATGCATTGCATTTGGTTGGGGGGGGGGGGGGGGGGGGTAGTTACAAAGTGGGGATTATAACTTTATGTCGGGAACGTCTTTTTTATTTAGAAAGTGGGGAGCATTTGTTGTTTGCCTGACTTCGAGGCCCGTAGCTATAGTTTGTTATTGTTTGTGCCCTCTTTATATATTTTGCCCCAGTGGTGACGGCTTATCTTCAACCTGTTGAATGTGATACTGACAAAACTGCAAAATACAACATAATGTAGTGGGTCTACGACTGTATTTATGAATGTTCCTTCAGTGTCTCATGACTCGGAGGATTCTTGAAATGCCTCTATTCTAAATACATTTCAAGAATACCTCGGTGTGTCTTTTGCCTGTTGTGTCTTTATATTCCATTGTAATTTTGTCTTAATGAATAAATGGATAATTTTAAATTATTTATTGTTGAATTGATATTGTCGAAACTCAGTCTTTAACATTTCAAATATTCGTTTCTTTTAGATACAACATAATTTTGAAATAATATATTATATATAGACCAATATAGATATAATATAGACCAATATTATATCTTATAATATAGACCAATTAAAAATATATATCCTAATCGTCAAAATTGAAGCTGATTAGGTTCATTTTCCAGTTTATTCCGCTAGGTCTGGTGAGCCATTTCGAGCGAAAAACTGATAAAGCGTGTTGCAAGACTGGTAACATATTGAAATTTGTGGCTGAAGCTGGCAACGCTGGCTGGCGTGTTGGGCTGACAAGGCAAGGCAACGCAGTAGTAGTAGTCGCTTTAACGATTTTCACTCGCGGGCGGACGAGGCGATTTGGGCCTCCTGACCCGAGAGGGTGTTTGTGGGAAAGGAGCGGGAGAGGGGAAGAGCAAGGCGCGCGTGCGATGGCGAAGCGAGTGAGCGAGTCGAGTCGACTGTACAAAAATCTCCCTGTATTGATCACTGCAGACGCACTGCGAGCTAGCGAGTTGAGCTGAGCGAGCGAGTGGGAGAGAGAGCAAGTGAGAGAGTGGGAGCGAGAGAGAACGTGTGAGCGAGTGAGAAATTTGAGAGTGTGAGTGAGGAAGTGATGAGAGTCAAACGGAGGATTTACTAGCGACAGACCAGCTTGAAATTGATGATAGAGATGAGCGGCTACTGGATGAAGAGAACAAGGGAGAGAGAAAGCGAAAGTGATTGTGATTCAGAGAGATAAAGTGAGAGCGTTGCTGAGAATGAGAGAGAGGGTGTCAGAGAGAAAAAGTTATTGAGAGAGAAAAAGAGTGCATGAGAGAATGATCGGAGGGGGTGAGGCTGA
Organism: Conomelus anceps; assembly: GCA_948455865.1. Classification (NCBI taxonomy): domain Eukaryota; kingdom Metazoa; phylum Arthropoda; class Insecta; order Hemiptera; family Delphacidae; genus Conomelus; species Conomelus anceps. The sequence goes on along the minus strand of OX418227.1, from coordinate 16,387,521 downwards.
GTCAGAGAGAGAGAGTTTGAGAGGAGCGAGAAAGATAATAAAAAGATGGGGATGTTAAGAGAGTAGTTAACGGGCAGAGCGTGTTGGATTGAACTGCAGGTCTTGAAAAAACTAATTAAATCTCTGATAGAAGTTTACTGCAGTATCTATGTGATGTTGATCATTTTCAAAATTTGCATAATTTGTAAATTTACATGAATAAAAAAAAGATACTGCACTTTTAGGAAAATGCTTTATAGTTTCATTGATGAGGATGATGTGTGAGAGGATTGAAGATGTATTGAAGAGGATGTAAGAGGTATTGAAGAGGATGTAAGAGGTATTGAAGAGAATACCGCCGTTGCTCTGTCCATATTTACATTTAATACCTTTACTTTTTCTATTCTATCATTTTATTCTTTCAAACAATTCCTCCACTTATATTTTTCATCAAACTACAATAACTATTATTTTTTTAATATCAAAACTAACACGGTATTTCTCTTAATATGTAGAATCTTGCTATAGAGAACTGACCTTTATGAGTCGAGGCGGACGCGTTTCGAACTATGCGGTTCTTTATCGGCGCTTGGTTGCAGACAAGCGCCGAAGTTGATCCACATAAATCGAAACGCGTCCGCCGCGACTCATAAAGGTCATTTCTGCACAGCAAGATTCTACATATTAATATATACATATTACCTATGTACATACATATATACCTACATATTATCTATATACTGCAGTTCACGAAAATGGATATTAACAACAATTACTGCATTTCTATTTAAATTATTATTTTTACTCCTAGATTTCTTGTTCCATGACGAACTGCGTTGTTAAAATAAACGTTTTTAGTGAATTTAACGACTAATTTATTTTATTAATTTTAAATAAGAATAGTTAATATTTTACTCACTCTTTAGGCCTTGAAGATGAGTTTCCATCAGGCTGACGAAGCTTCTTTTCAGAAGTGAAATGCATCCCTCTAGCATCTCAAATATAAGTGAGTAAAACATTATACAAAAGTGAAATGCAGTGTCAGTTTTAATATTAAAAAGTTTCCATAGCTCGAAAACGTTCGGCCTAAATAGTGAGTAAAATATTACCTATTCCTATTTAAAATTGACTGCAAGTCGTTAAATTCACCAAAAAAGTTATTATTTTTACTCACTTATGTGGGAAGAGTGCAGTTCAATTCTGAAGAGAAGCTTCATCAGCCTGCCACCAGGGTCGTGTTTTGCTGAGGTTATTATTTTTCTTCTTTTTTTGTAGATTACGGCTTGGAGACTCCAGTTAAGGAGTATAAGTCAAGTCAGATTAACAATTATACTTTCATATACACTAGTTACCATAATTACTATATCAATTAGTTGAGGTGAGGATTAATTTTGATGTGAAAGGAACTCTTGTACACTATAAAAAGCTTTATCAACTAAATATTTTTTCTGTTTCAGCTGACACAATCAAAACAAAATGGAAGCACTTGAGAGACAACTTCCGGACAGAGCTGAAGAAAACGGTGAGAGGGGCCGAAGATCCGATCAAGCCCTATCAGTCGCAGTGGACCTATTTCAACGATCTGCTGTTTCTCAGGGAACAAATGATGCGCAAAATAACACATAATGCAGCAACAGGAGGATATAACAACGATCAAGGTAGCACGGACATCACAAGTGAGGATGGTTTTGTTTCTCTGGCTGTTGAGAGTGAAATGGTAACTGAAGAAGGTAGGCTGGTTGAAAGACATCCAAATTTTTTCGGACATTCTTTGTTCGATGATAATAATTCAGTAAATAACGAGGTATTCGACAATGCAACCAACTCAGAACATTTGAATCTTTGGGCTCAGCAGGAATGTAATAGGAAACGAAAGTCAAACTGCCAAACAAATGATGAATTCGTCCAGCATTATCCCAAAGTGAATGTCATCGAAAGGTTTCCACCGGCCTTCAATTGCGATAACCTAAATGACACATCCAATGATGATGATTATCATTTTTTGATGAGTCTTCTACCCTATGTCAAATCTCTGTCGCTTGCTAGAAAAATGCATCTGCGTCTGAAACTGCAGGAGGTTGTGTGTGAGTTCATCTACAATATCAAGATACCAAAGGACAATAATTGCAGAAATCAACGGGGTAAAAAGAATGACTCGTGTTCTCATCGTGCTGGTGTGAGGGTGAAATTGGAAAAAAATGAAAATTAGAGGTCAGCAACTACAACAAATACAGGACTATTTAAAAAGAAGAAACATATTTCAAACATTCATTTCTTCTGAAACTGGCTCTTTATTTCAGTTTAAGTTATGATTTTTACTCTGAAATTGGAGAGATTCATTTCACTTCTAAAGAGAAGCTTCATCAGCCTGATGAAGCATCAGAGGGCTAATGATGATGAAGCTTCTCTTTAGAAGTGAAATGCATCCCTCCAGTATAAGGGCTTTTGAAAAGAAGCTTCATCAGCCAACCAATCTTTCATAAACAAAAAACATAATTCCAACGTTTAAAGAAAACAGAAAGTTGACAATTTTTAACAACCCAAATAGAAGTTGCTTTCTTGGTGGCATTGGGGCTGTTGTTTATCAGCAGTCAACTGCAAAAACACCACGGGAACGATGCTTTCCAGTATTGCAATACTAAGCAAAACTGCAATCGAAATATTAGCAATTAAAATATTTTTAAGTTCCACGTGCAAATGTTGTTTCAGAACTCGCCTTATCGTTGGTTGAGAAATTTCAAGCTCCTTTCTTGGTCATGATGTGAATTTCTGTGGTCTCAAAAACACACGATCGTTCCTGAGTTGTCGTTATTTTACTACAGTTGAACAACAGCGCCATTGCGGCCGTAATTGGAACTTGTACTTAGGCTCTTGAAAATTTTAAAGTTTCCTCTTTGTATGTACGTTGGAATTATGCTTCCATGTTTTACAATTTGAAAGAAATGAATGTTTGAAATTTGTTCTTTCTTTCTGACTAGCTGTCCGCACACGGAGCGTTCGCCGAGCTTCCCAGACGCTTTAAGCGTTGTAAATAAGTGGCTGTGATTGGCTTAGTAAGACGCTTGGCGAACGCTCCGTGTGCGAGCTGCCTTGGCAGCTTGTCTTCTTAAAAATGTGACAATACATACCCCTTTTAAAAGTGCAGGCCTACTGTTAAATCTTCGAAATGTTAGATCTTTCTTATCAAATATGTTTGAGTTGAAGGTTTTATTTTACAGAATTATGTTTTAGTAACATTTTATTTAATTTCACAAATTTTACATATTATGTGTTACCGTTTTTCATCGTATTCTCGTTGTAAAATACGATTATTTCCTCTTTAATTTTTATTTTATTGTTGGGATGTTATTATTTTAAGGGTGTTATTTTAAAGTATTTTATTCCAATGATTTTCGAATAAAACTTTGAATGAAATCAATCTTGTTTGACTCATTGCACATTTCCATTTCATACTTATTGCGTAATAAGTAATTTAGTTTTTGACCAAATAAAGAGAGGTGTTTCAAGTGGGCCGTTTTGCATTTGTCTGTCTGATTTATCTGTTTAAAACGAGTGGACCAAATTCGATGAGATTTTGCATGGATCTTCTTCCTTTAGGGAATGCCCAGCGATGTATGTGTGAGGATTAAAAAAGTTATTATTTAAATCAGATATTTGAATTATTTATCAGATATTTAATAGGGGAAAAAGGGAAGGCACTCATGTCGTCTTCTATAAGAAACATATGATTTTAAAAATGAGATTCACCTTCATAATGCAGTTGGAATCAGTTCCAAGATAGCCCTTGGGCCCTCTTATTTATCTGGTTGAGCCTTCATATTAAATTAAGTTATTCATAAGAATTCTTGAGAGAAATAAATCATTTCTAATATTTCAATTGACTATAATAATAAGTGATCACTAAATTGTAATTATACAAATCTAATTTTTCTAAGTTTTCTTGGGGTGGAAATCCAGAATAATATGAAATGGGATAAACACTTGGGGAAACTTATGAAAAAACTTTATCATGCACTTTTTGCACTGAGGAACTGTGAGAGCCGCATCTAATGTCAAGACAGCCTAGAAAGTGTATCATGGATATTTTCTATCGCTGATACGCTATAGTATCTTGTTCTGGGGGGCTGGAAAAAATAATTTAAACCCAATATTCAGGATGCAAAAGAAGGCTGTGCGGGTTCTGGAAGGCTTGGGTCCATCTAATTCATGTGGGCCCATTTTCAGGAAATACAGGTTCCTCACAGTTCCAGCATTGTACTTTATTGAGACCGTGATTTTTGTCTTCAAAAATTCGGCGATATTTGAAGGCAGCCATGTTGGCCATACTTTTGGCACAAGAGGAAAGAGTTCAGCTGTTTTTCAGTATCCAGCTCACAGACTTAGTCTTTTGGAAAGGGGACCGTATTATTCTGGGCTCAAGCTTTTCAATTGTCTTCCTGAAAGAATAAGGTTATGTGGTGCTCATAGGCTATTCTTGTCATCTATTACTGATGTGCTGGTGGATGTGTGTCCCTATACTGTAGAGGAATGTTGTAGTGCCTTTATGGCTTGACATTTTTGTTTTACACAAATGCATTTATAATTTCATTGTTTTCTTCTCTTTTTATTTATGACATGTTACATGCCACTTGAGCACTGCTCAGATCTGTGGCTCAACGTAATAATAATGATAATAATAATAATAATTAATATTGTTCTATGACTTCATTCATCAGAAATGTGAAATCTGATCTGGTTTGAGCAATCATCTGTCTGGAAAATAGAACGCAGCTTTGAGTGCTATAGAGTGACTTTTAATAAAATTGAAGACATATAAAATAGGCTACACAAATTGAATCAAGGGTTAGATCTGATGATTTTGTTTTTAATTTTGCGATGGTAATTATGATTGAGTACATCGAGTATGTTACTCTGTGCAAGTACCCTTATTCTTGGGCGTGAGGTCTACTGTTCACAGAACTACTAGTAATATTAAGCTCATGTTAGCAAAATACCCTTATAAAGGATATCAAACTTACCGAAGAAAGAAATGGCTCTTTTAGGAAATCAGGTGCTATGAGAGTAATATGTAAGATAATAGGAAGTGATAGCCGAGTGCCGTTGTAGGTAAAGATAGTTTCACGGTGCGTGGCGTCTCGATGGAGCATGCGCGCTGAGCGCTTTCTCCCACTACTGTACTTGCTGCCTCGCAGTACAGTCAAGTTCAAATATTCCCTAAGTCCGCTAACGCTAAAAGGTTCAGCAGTGAGTGTATTTGACGCGACTGTACTTGACGGCTGGAGGGGAAGCGTGGTGGGTAAGACTTTCTGTCTCTCTCGCACTACCTCCCCTGCCACCAGCGAGACGCCATGCACTTTGAAACGGTCTGTATCTGTTCAATCAGAGATAAGCTACGAAACTCCTGGACGCTCTTTGTAAGGGTGACCGATTGGATTGGCCAGCCAAAAAGACACTATAAATCACTTCCCGGTGGTTCGGAACCCACCTAAAACTGTAAGTCCATCTCATCAATCACCATCATCCAATTCATTACCCACGCAACAGGTCTCAAACCTATGTGAGTTTAATCCTAAAAAAAAACTTTATACTAAATCACATTTTTCGGTTTACCGTATTGTTCATGAAGGTGCTAAGCGTGGAATCGAATTCACGCTTCTAATAAATGTTTGTCATTGGCTGAGTGTCATCGAATGTTGTGGCTCAGCCTATGACAACCATTTATTTGAAGCGTGGAGTCGTTTCAACGTTTGGAAAACGCTCCGTGTTTAGAATATAATACGTTTTCCTCATTTTAAGGATAATTATTATTAATCTAATATCAAAACTGACACTGTATTTCAATTAAATAGATGATTTTCACTCACTTTTACTGGAGATACTGGAGGAATGCATTTCACTTCTGAAAAGAAGCTTCGTCAGCCTTCTCTTCAGAAGTGAAATGCATTCCTCCAGTATCTCCAGTATAAGTGAGTGAAAATCATATATTTAATTGAAATACAGTGTCAGTTTTTATATTAGATTGTTCATCAAGTATTTCGTCGGTGCTATGAGAGTAATATGTAAGATACCGTTATACTAAATCACATTTTCGGTGTTTTGTATTGTACAATGAAGCGTTTGCTAAGCGTGGAATCGAATTCACGCTTCTAATAAATGTTTGTCATTGGCTGAGTGCCATTGAATGTGATGGCTCAGCCTATGAAAACATTACAAATTATTATTAAATTTTCATGGTAAATTCAACGACTTGCAGTCAATTTTTTTTTTTTTTTTTTATTTGAGGATATTTTTACTCACTTGGAGGCCTTTGAAGATGAGTCTCCATGACTCGAAAAAGTTTGGACTGAAGTGAGTAAAAATATCATTTATTCTCAATTAAAATTGACTGCAAGTCGTTGAATTTACCTTTAAAAAGTTAATATTAACAACGCAGTTCGTTATAGAACAAGAAATACAGGAAGATAGTTATTACATAGGGTGCAGATACTACGTGCTATTCCTTTTTTATAATTAATTGTGTAATAATTTATATAATTTTATAATTGTGTGTGGAGAATAAGGTATCTCACAAAATACTAAAAAATGTCAACTTGTAGTGATCAACCTGTGATTACCTGTTTTCAAGAGGTATCAGCCTTCTTAATCTCGTGAATGCGTAGTTGACTGCTTCCACTCTTCTTCTTTCTCGGGCATTCCTTTTCGCCATTCCTTCTTCCCCCTCTTCACCACCAACTAGTTCATTCTCATTCTTCCAAATTTCGTCCAAATGCGATTTCATGTTTCTGACTGCAATATTTTACTAGAAATAAAGAAAGGACTTCTGTATTTGTGGGGAATATTCACAGTATGTTTTGTAAATCTTTATTGTACCGTACATAATGGATGTGTATTTTGTGAATAAAACTTTATTTGAATTTGAATGAAATTTGAGTTTGCAAATCATGAAACGACATGCAACAATAGTGAATAATGCCATACTTTTCCCCATTGGTTTTAATTTTATTTTTTTATGATGCCTACAAGAGTCTGAGACTTGTGCATAGGTAATGAGGCACAACATAAATGCCAGAGAGAACGGAAAACGAACTTATGGCCGCAGGAGTAGGAGCAGTCTTAACCTTGCGACTGACAACATACAGGTATGTTGTAGGTTGAGGTAATTACATAATTATTTGTACATTTAACTGTAATTCAATTTTATTAAGTATAAATTGAGATAATAAAGATCCATCTTGTTTTCACTAATATATAATAAAAACTTGAAAAACACTTTTAAGTGGAAATTATGACTCACGTTATGGCGTGACGGCCGTTTCACTCTGATGTTAAGAGCATCGTCAGACGACGTAAATAAAACTTCATTGAGAAAATGAAGATCCATCTTGTTTCCACTAATATATAATAAAAACTTAAAAAACACCTTTAAGTGGAAATTATGACTCACGTTATGGCGTGACGGCCGTTTCACTCTGATGTTACGAGCATCGTCAGACGACCCACAGTCAAGTGGGTTTGTCTGACGATGCTCTTAACACCAGAGTGATACGGCCGTCACGCCACAACGTGAGTCATAATTTCCACTTAAAAGTGTTTTTCAAGTTTTTATTATAAATTGAGAATTACAAAAAATACACTGGAAATAATTAACCGAACATAGTGAGGTCTCAGTATTAACTCGACTGCTCGGCATTTCGTCTCTGTCTTTCTGTATGTATGTTATGCGATTACGGCTAAACGCACCGATTGTCATGAAATGTTGCATGAAAGTTCCTTATTCCTAGAGAGATTTATGTATAAGGTTTTTCAAAAAAATTCCCCCATCATTTTAAGGGGGCCCAATTTTCCCCCGAGTATCTGGTTTGGGTGCGGGTAGTTTTAAATTAACATTAATTTGAGAGAGGATTTAATCTGTTCAATCAGATAGAGCTACGCTGCGTTCTCCTGGGCACTCTTTCTATGGGTGACCGATTAGATTGGCCATCAAAAAAGACACTGTTTCTCTGCTGTAAAATCACTTCCCGGTGGTTCGGAACCCACCTAAAACTGTAGGTCCAGCTCATCAATCACCATCAGCCAACTCATTACCCACGCACAGGTTTCAGACCTATGTGGGCTTCACCCTAAAAAAAATCTGGCAAAATCCAATAAACCCAACTGGGTATTAATAAAGAGGGAGGCTGAAAATCTTAAAAACTTCAATGTTGAGATTTTTTATGGTAGGGCTTTTTGAGGTGAGTGAAATGGTACGGTATATACCTATTCTTGATAAATGTACTATTTGGGATGGGGATGGGAAAATAGAATTTAAAAAAGTGCATTGTTGATAATTCCAATTTTTTCGTTTGAAAGTTGAAGATAACTCTAAGAAGAAGGTTAACACTGAACTAATCTCTAAATATTGGAATGGAAGGGAGAAAAATGTAAAAACTCAAATATTGAAATAATTGGGAAACTCTTCTCATCAGGTAGACCATAAAAAATCTGGAGAGTTCCATTCGAAAAATTTGTAAAGTTAGTCTCTTTGAAGCTAGGGACGGAAAACTAAATTGTACTGAAAAAATTGGAGTGAATAAATTTTGAAATTTCTTGTAAATTGATAATAATTTACACTTTTTATGATGAAGTTAAATATTAAGAGCTGCTGAAAATGCATAGTAACCCTTTAGCCTATTATGTGAAAGGGCTGATCTCTAGGGGTAGTCAAAAATTTTGATTTTTACAGTTTTAATCATCAATGATAGATATATTAAGCAATGAAAATTTAGTCGAAATTGCTCTTGACCGTTTTCCAGAAATATAGTGTTGGGCGAGTGAGGTCTGCTGATCACAGAACTCTATTATTACTAGTAAATAATATTGCAAACAAAACACAAAAAAATGAAGATGTCTTATAATTAAAGTTTTTAGTATGAGAAACGAAAACGAGTGATAAATGAATTATCACTTGTTTTATCATGATAATTATTATCATTTATTAAAGCAATATTAAATAATTTTTATATTGATTCATCCATATAATAGAGTGACACCAGTTATATTAAAAGCTATTGAAAAGATTGGCATACCTGAGAGTATAATGTAGAATATCCACAATAAAAATTGAAGATCACTGTATTACTGTACTACAATAATTTTAATAGACTAATAAATTCATTAAAGTACGGTATATTTTCTTAAGAAAAGCTTTATCGAACAAAACTACCTAATGCATTTTAGAAACTACGCAGTTTTTCTATAAAAACTTACTTTAAAAGTTTGACCTGCTGTGACTAGTTATATTATTGAAATGTAAATGAGACTTCCAAGCTAGTTATCAACTACCTGCATAAAGACATATCGATTTTTACCTCTGTGACCACAGTCTACTGTATTTTATTTACATAAGCAGACCTCTACCAGCATGTATTTTCAAGAACACCTGCTGAAGTAGGCTTCATTGTTGATGCAGGGTGTACTATATATGCATGTCATAGAATACAACATGTTACTTGCAAAGGAGAGCTCTTTTAGCCTTTGTAGGCATACATGATTTTGAAAACTCCGGTAGTTTGGTTATGGTGGATGGATCTTGTATGTTGAACTTGAAGCGTTTGTGCTTATAAGTGCTTTAAAATTTAAAACCTACCTGAGTTGGCCAAAATGTCTACATTGGGTGCACGCTGCATTGTAATATAATTTTAATAGAAGAGCATCCATTCTAGCATTCTCCTATTAAGCATTGATCCTAAGCTGCGAAATAAAACACACATGAGATGGAATTGTGTAGCCTATAACAGATTGGAGCAACGTAAATACTACCATTCCACAGCGATGGTGATTATCGTGGAATTTTGGATGCTCCTCTGGACAAGCACAGTTAGATTGGTTTCATACCATGGTCGCTGCAGCCACAAAACTTTTAATGTGACCGTTTTCTTTTTTTGGTTTTGCGGTAAGTTGGCCCATCTATCCATGAAATCTGATCGCTTTTCAGGCAGCTGCAGACGTGGTAGTGGCCGCACAAGTAACTACTGCCCCATAAACTACTATAAGGGGCAATATTAGAAATAGAGTTCTCTTGAACCATATATGAACCAGAACTGGCCTGTTATTATTAATTTAAGTAGTATTTTTTGTGCTCATATACTTCATAAATTAACAGAATAAATAAAAGAGAATATAGAAAAGATTAAAGTAACATAGATTGATTTTTCATATAAATACAATATTAATGAATATTTAATAAAATAGCCCAACTGCCAATTTATTATTACTGAATTATTGTTCAGTATCAAATTGGTTTCGGTTTTGCATCATGAGTTTGAGTAGTTCTGTGCTATGAAAGTAGAAAATCTGATGAGTACACACAGTATGCTCCCAATCCCAAGGTGGCCGCTTGTTTCTGTATCATCAGTCTCATTTGTATCACCTTCCTAACACGTTATTCATTTTCCGTATCATGAAATTGAATTAAATTTTGTCAATTTTTTAAATTAAATATCAGAATATAATTAAAAAATATATTAAATAATAAAGATAAGAATTAAATCGATTGCTTATTCTCATTTCAGCCTAGAAATTTTGAAAAGTATCAAGAAAAAATGAACTGACATCTAAAAAATATAGATGGCATTGACTTTCACGAACAAGTGATATAAACATAACCTAGAAGTGAGTTGTCCAGCGTTATCAGAAGTCCAGATTAGTGATGTGATAATTAACTTAATTTTTATCTTAGTAGTGAGTAAAATGTTTTGGAATGTAGTTCTTATGATTTCATGCATCAAACTGCTACTCATACCAGCCTAGTAAGTAGAAATTTTATATGAATTAATTTGAAGTTGAGATATAAATTATTCGAAAAAATGATTCAGATGTTTGAACTTTGAAATGAACGTGCATTGTTCAATGTTCAAGTTACTTGTTGGTATTGATTACGATTTACAATCGTCATTCTGATTACACACATCATTTTGAGAACAATATCAATGACAACTGAGCACAAAGTTATAAGCTTTACTTAGGCTGCTGGTTAATTTATTATAAAGAGAATTATTTTAAAATTCTTATTCTACTACTAAATTCTTATTATATATATATTATTTACGTAATGATAATTTAAAATATTACTCAATACATGAAAGTTATTCAACAACAAAACACTCTTGGAAATTTTAATCGTGTGTCAACGTCAATAAATGTTACAATAATTACTAAAATTTACATGAATCAATCGTATTAATAATTTATTAACATATTTATTTTAAAATGTTCCGTATTAATTTCAGCCGTTCAACCGACTTTGAAGTACATCGGAATTGGCTGGCCATAACTCATAGTTTGCCAATCAAGAACTGGTATAAAGAAGATACTTCAGTATGGACGTTGGACTATCCACCCCTGTTTGCCTGGTTCGAGTACATACTCTCTCATGTGGCAAAATATTTCGACAAAGAAATGCTGGATGTTCAGAATTTGAACTACGCGTCAAATAATACGATTTTATTCCAGCGTTTATCAGTCATAGTATCAGATTTATTCTTAGTTTATGGCACCAAAGAGTGAGTAGTAAACTGTCTTCATAATTTTCATCTTCATTATATTTTCCCAGCAGCAAGCGGTAGAGCGACACTTTTTGCATTAATCAAGAGTCGCTCTCACAACTAGTTCAGCTGTAATATCTATGCCTATCTACATTTTCCTATGCAAGTTTGGACGTGCCTCAAAAATTTAGAATGCCTTTCAAACCAACCCCTAAATGCTCAACTTTTTCTATTAAACCGTGTGAGAATAAATCAAATTTATTTAGATTCTTCAAAATACTAATACAGTAAAAACTAGAACAAAATTAGCACCCATTGTGCTTGCAGAGGAAAACCTGTGCGCAGGTGTGAGTTGCAAAAGTTTTATACATGATAAAAGTTTACACAAAATTCGATTGTCGAAGATGAATGAAAAGAAGAGACAGCGTGATGAGGAGGGATCCTACATATTTATATTAAGTTTTTTTTTTAGAAACAGTGCAGTGATTGGTTAGAACAGTTTTCCTCAATTTTATTTGAAACAATCCATTTTTCCATTTCATTAATTTGTCACTTATTTATGTATCCACTTGTGCTTTCAATAAAATGAGTTAATAATCAAGTTATTATATGGGAAGTATGCCCAATTGCTACTAAAACAAGTTAATTATATAGGAGTGCCATAATAGAGTCTTTAGTCATACACATATGATAATTAAATATATGACGAAAGACTATATTGTGGCAGCCCTATATAATTAACTTGTTTTAGTAGCAATTGATGGTAAGTGATAGCCGAATGCCGTAGCAGGTATCTGTTCAATCAGAGATAAGCTACGAAACTCCTGGACCATCTTTGTAAGGGTGACCGATTGGATTGGCCAGCAAAAAGACTCTGTTCTCTGCTGTATAATCACTTCCCGGTGGTTCGGAAACCACCTAAAACTGTAGGTCCAACTTATCAATCACCATCATCCAATTCATTACCCACGCACAGGTGTCAGACCTATGTGGGCTTCATCCTCAAAAAAAAACCTTTCTAAACTAAATCACATTTTTCGGTTTACTGTATTGTTCATGAAGCGTTTGCTAAGCGTGGAATCGATTTCACGCTTCTAATAAATGGTTGTCATTGGCTGAGTGTCATCGAATGTTGTGGCTCAGCCTATGACAACCATCATTTATTTGAAGCGTGGAGTCGATTCAACGTTTTTTAAGACCTATGTGTGCTTCATCCTCCGAAAAATATATGTAGCATACTTACCATTTATAATAACTTTATTATTCATTCATTTCTTCACAATAATATACAGTGCTTATAAGCCATGCACAATCAAGCGAATAACGAGCGGGAACAATAGCATAGGTTACTCTAAAACACTGAAATATCTGTATTGCATCAACAGAATTAAGAAGCCCCAACCATAAAATATGAAATGTAGTAGTATTAAAATAAAAGTTGTGAAATATAAAAAAATAAGAACATTGGTAGATGCCTCCCGCCAAGTTCTCCCAAAAAGTTGTGAAATCGGAGTTAACTTCAATGTTCCACATTGTTAAAATAGACGATTCACCTTCTTAATCGTTAATTATCCCATAGATGAAAAGCGTGTGGCTTTTATTAGTGTGGGACCCTTACAGGTAGTTCGACCTCACCTTTTGAGTTACGTCATGGGGAACATGATGGACCTAATATTTTAGGTGGGTTTCGAACCACCGGGCGAGTGATATTTATCCCATAAAAATAATGTCAATAGATATTGTATCTGCATTGGGACGCATCTACTGGTAAAACATAATTTATGTAGCTATGCTTACGAGCATAGTAACAGAGTTGAAGGAAATAAGCATCCGTCAAACTTCGATTTCATGAAGTTTTTGAGTTAGAACTTGGCGGAAAGCATCTACAAAGAAGCGATTTTTTGTCAGATAAAATGCTTTATATCCGCATACTAATAGAAATGTTACAAATAATTATAATAATTAGGACACATTTTTTTCAGATGTTGTGTTTATCTGAGCACAAGTGGTTTACGAAAGAGTAGTAAATGGAGCTCAAAATGGGGCTCACCCACTGCCATTCTTCAACTGCTTTTAATGGCCAATGCCGGCCTATTGATGATCGATCATATCCATTTTCAGTACAATGGAATGCTATTTGGTATTATGCTGCTATCGTTAGCAAAAATAATGCAGGTAAGAATTTAGTTGAATGCTTAATAATTCAGTTTTACTGATCCAACAGTTGCACCTAAAACATATCATTTTATAAGAAGTTTTTACCCTTTCAATTTATAAATAGAATACCGGTACAATAACATCAAGAGTCAGTCTAGTTACTGTGTCCCGATTATTGACAACGACCGGTCAGCGTGGTCTTGTCTACCTGGCACCGTTGTTTTATAATAACATTCCCAAAAACATCAGAGATCTATTAACCCAGAAAAAATTTTGGTGTATGTTTGAAGAAATATCTTATTGACTTGAGGCTGGGATGTGGTCATCCGATTCTGGAATGATATTGTATAGTGTTTTATTTTGATGTACTTAATTTTTTTATTTCATTAAATAATTTTTTCCTTCAATGATATTGGAATGATATTTTTTTCTATAATGAAATGAAATTTATTCATAACACTGACATACAAATCACAATGATACATAATGGACAAAAATAATACAACAACAATAAACTGACAATAATGCAATTAAATCAAATTATCAATAAGAATGCAATAGATGAACAGTTTAATAAAATCAATCCATCATTATTCCCCCAATATAATTTTGGAATGATATTGCACTTCTGGATATTGAATGTTATTTTATTTGAATATACATGTAGTAAAATATTCTTTTTAATGTTTATTAGAAGGATATAGTTATTATTTATTGTATACTATTTTGTAGCTTGCCGAAGTACGGCGGGCTCCTTCCTCAAGTTCGAGCTTGCTCTTTTGGGGAAGTACTCCCTAATTATTTTCTATATTGAATTTCTTTCTTTTAATTTTTTACAGTAAGTTTATAACTTATTTTGTATTGAACTATGTATTGTAATAAGGAATAAATAAATAATTACAGATTTGTTGAGCTGTACTCTTGCTTAGTATTATACTTCAGTGCTGTATGGTTAATTTTATATTACTATATATTAGTTGACAAGCTAATTTGTATTGCAACAAATGCCTTTCAAAAGAGTTGATGGAATTCGAAATACTGTACTTGAATTAATTTTAATCAAGTTTCTATTACACTCTTGTATTATTTAAATCTGCTAGACATTTTTAAAACATATCTAATAGGCCTAGTTCATGAACAAATTTGTCTGGGGATGAATTTGTGAAGGGTACGCAGTTGAAGGATAAAAATTCCTATTTATGTAAGCCAGTGGACAACATATTAAAATATATGGTGGCCAGTAGACTCTAGAGTCTGTTCAGCGAGCCTACAGAATGAAGTAAACAAACTTTGCATGTGTGTGAGTGAGGAATTCCGAGAATTGTACTGGCATTGGTCGGTCGGCCTATTCACATTCATTGCCAACTACTGTTCATTCAACAGCTAATGTCGCACTTCCAGTTTGTGAGATAAATAAATTATTATTGCATTATTTCAAGAACATATTAGATTTTAAATTCAGTTATCAAGTCAGTATTTTCATTTCAAATGTATAGGTAAAAATAATTCAATCGACAAATTTATGAACAATTCTAATAATAGTGATACCAGTGATTGCTGAATGTTCGGATACATTTCCTAAGCATTGAAAATAAGAAAATAGCCATCTCATTCATATAATTCATTATAATCATGTATCTATTTCCATTTACAATAAATAATAAGTATTATCCAAGTAGGTGTTTGAAAATGATTATTGAAAGTCGTTTTCAATGGGTAGGCCTGTTACCTGTTCGATGCGTTTCGAAAAATAGGCTATGTGTGATAATAGGCTATCTGGCTTCGTACACCACTCCGTAGTCTCGCTGAACAGACTATAGGTAGCATGTATTTCCTCAACTGATTGGATTATGAGTTACTAACATTCCGGCTCAGGTGTTCTGGTGGATTCTTTTTTCTTTTCACTTTATTTCTTCTGCATTTTATCCAATAACTGTTATTTTCTGTAATGGCATTAGGTAAATAAGAATTTATGTTGATATAAGTGTAATATACATCTAAAAGGACTGAAAGACCTGTTCCCACATACAGATGCTATAGTCTATGCGGGTTCTATTATTCATTGTAAGATCGTGATGTATTATAAATATGTACTTTGTGAATAAATAAAATCGAAATTGAAATTATGAAAAAGTTTCCAAATATTAATACAGTATAACTCGAATTATCTGTATCAATTGGGACCGGACTTCATTTGGATAATTGTATTATTTTTTTTAGAAAAAAGGAAATAAATTTCTTATTTTCGGTACGACAATGCATTTTTCATTAAAATGCATTTTTCAAGAAAATACTACATTTTTAAAAGTTATTTAGCTTAGCCTAACCTAACCTACGAAAATATAACATGTTTAAAAGTTATTTAGCGTAACCTAACCTAAGAAAATACTACATGTTTAAAAGTTATCTACCTTAGCCTAACCGGGTTGAGCGCATTTAGTGGAGGCCAAATTAACGATGGAAAGGATTACATTGTCCAACCAGCCCAACCAAAGCTAACATAACCTAGCCTAACTGTCAAGAACAATGGAATACTTTCCATGGCTATTTTGGCCCATGCTAAATTGCGTTGAACCCACCGAACCTAACCTACAAGTGATGTACATCAGTTGTATTATAAATCCAAGTCATCGTGCTATTGCCTTAAATTGTGGCTTGATTTTTTTTTCTCAAAGTGATTCGGATAATTAGAGTTTCACTGTAATAATTCTACAAGATTATTTTCGAAATGACAAATTAGCCCATACATTTTATTGTTCCTCACAGGATAAATGGCTGGTGGGTGCATTCTGGTTCACAGTTCTCCTGAACATGAAACATATATTTGCATACATTGCACCAGCGTATTTCATCTACTTGCTGCGCAACTACTGTTTTATGCGGTCAGCACAAGGAAACCAATTCCGATTGCATCTGTTCTCATTTACGCGCACTTTAAAATTGGCTGTGATAGTTATATCTGTATTTACTGTATCATTTGGACCATTCATATACTACGGGCAATTAGGCCAGGTAAGCTTTCAATAGACACTAATAGAAGTTTACTAAATTAATGAATCGATCAAATCTTCAAAAATTAATTCAGGAACATCGCATCATCAGTAAAATGTAATTGATATAGTTTTGTCACTGTTGATGCCCACATGAGTCTGAGATTTGTGCTTGGGTAATGAGGCGAATGATCATACAATGATATTTACTTCTTGAATTTCGTGATCCATAACGATTTGCGTTGTTAAATTTGCCATAAAAAGTTGATATTTACTATTCTACTTTAGTTTGAGAATTGTATATAGATTACTGATTATTTATTTGTAATGTATGAATTAAATTCTCACAACTTTTTCTCAATTCCATATTTTTCTACTTATTCGTTTATTTGTAGAATAATTATTTGTTATTTAGAATTGTATTGATTATATTTTCAATTATTGACGTTTTTATTTCTTTTACAGGTTTTATCTCGCCTATTCCCTTTCAAACGTGGGTTGTGCCATGCTTACTGGGCGCCTAATTTTTGGGCTTTGTATAATGTGTTGGACAAAATTCTAATTGTCCTATGTAAGTAATAGAACTCATTTCCTTATTCCTAGTTCATATACGAGTTATTTATAGCCATAGATAGATCAACAAAAATCGATAGAAACACAAAAGCGTGCTGAACGTTATTGAACGTGCTTGTACAGTGGTGCATCCAAAACTTGATGGTAATCACCATCGCAAAATCAAACACATGCTGAGGAATGGTGCATGGCAGATTGAAGCAGCATGAATGTTACCATTTCACAGCGCTGGTTAAAAGTGTTTCAAAAACACTTTCTTATGTTTTTTTTCAAATTTCGCTGTTTCATGTAAATGCATCACTTATTACCATTTCTATCATTTGCTTCATGGGACGCGTAATAACTTGTAGCATTATGTTAAATACTGTGCAATATGTTAAATAGCATCGTCCAAGTCTACAATCTATGTGATTTTAATAGTTTTGTTTGTAATCCTCATGCAAAATTTAAACATTTACCTAAATAAAGTAATCTAATCTTATCCAATCCTGCAGTATCTGCTTTCAATACATTTCCATTTGTGTAGCCTCTATCTCATACCTTATTATTGATGATGATTCATTATAATTGTGGTTCGGAACCCACCTAAAATAGTAGGTCATTCATGTTCCCCATAACATGAATCAAACGGTGAGGTGGAACTTCTCGTAAGGGTCTCCCCACCAGTAAGACATGCAATTATTATTTTGATTCAGTGTAATTAATCTAATTCTCTTCTATTCTATTTCAGTTAAATTAACGGGAAAATCCCTGAAGGCGAATACTGCTAGTATGACTGGTGGTCTAGTACAGGAGTTTGATCATGCGGTGCTGCCTAGTATATCGCC
Source organism: Conomelus anceps (assembly GCA_948455865.1). NCBI lineage: Eukaryota > Metazoa > Arthropoda > Insecta > Hemiptera > Delphacidae > Conomelus > Conomelus anceps. Next base: position 16,369,473 of record OX418227.1, on the reverse strand, counting down.
AAGAATTACACTGGTTTGCACAGTGCTATCAATACTGGTAAGTAATAATCAATTTTTCTAACGAATGTTATGAAAACATTTGCGGAAATTTGTGATTTTTTCTTCATCTAGTAATACAATCAGCATAATTATTATCGATCAAATTAATATTGAAAGCTCTATCGCAGATGTTGAAAATTGTACTTCCAATTTATTTTGTTGTAGATACCCGAAGTGGCACAAGTCGTTAGTTTTATTTACTGGTAAAAATGAGCATAAAAACTTATGTTAGTGTTACTGAAATGAATAATGTTATACCTGTACAGAAATAAATATATAACTTCTAGATTTATACACTAAAAACTATAAGTAATCTTAATTTATAGATCAACACAATAGATGAAATTAGAAGAAAACACTAGAAACTCACATAATGACATGTTATTTTGGGAGCCTTTCCGATCAAAAGTTTAACTGACAGATTCAGCCAGTGGACCTTGTAATCAGAATGTGAACAGTGGACAGTGTCAGTATAAAAAATATAGTTATTTGTGCATCTAGGGACTAAAGTGCAACTTTTACTCCCTGTGGAAAACTGTTGAATATTTCCCTTAGGGAGAAAAAGTACTTTAGTCCCATGATGTATACAAAATTTTTCCTCCACCTACACCAATAACACTATAACAATGTATAATATTACGTTTTCTATGCAGACGCTCAGTCGTCTGTCATAGATGAACGCTCTCGTAAAGATGACGTTCGACCTTACAATCGAAATACAGCTATTTCTTTTCTTAGATAGAAATATTCCAAAGATGGAAATACAGCTCTCTTGAATTTTCCTCGACCGTGTACAACAATTCGACAGTGTTGCCATATTCCTTTCTCTTCAATCGCGGCGTTGTCGGACTTCTTCCCATGTTATTCTTATGGGTTTACTTTTACTCCCCAGGGGCTAAAAGTAATTACTTTTACTCCCTAGGAAGAAAAAGTAAGTAGGCTAGTCCCATGGGGTATAAAGTAGTACTTTAGTATTTAATTCCAGGGAGTAAAATGCGACTTTAGATAGTAGCTGGAGGAAAAGATTTTATCTCATGCTAAGCAAATAGTTAGTGTTGATTCTGAAAGTCCTATTTAAAATTAGATTATTCACAAAAATGACTATATTGCATTAAAACTCATTCAAACGAAGTAATACCACACACAAGCATACAGAATCCGTTTTCTGTGATAATATGTACTACTTTCCAAATTGAAAACCCAAAAGGTCTTGCTGATTAGCCCTCTAGTACCGATGAAAAAGAAATGAAAATTATAAAAATAAAATAATAGTATCGTGTGACCTGGCTGGCTCAGGTCTGGTGTCAGAGTTATCAGGTCGCACCTGAATGAGTTCAGGGCCTCTGACGTGACTTAACGACTGTTTTTTTAGGCAGCCGGGACCGACAGCTTAACGTGTCCTCCGAAACACGGGAGTGGCTCGAGGTAAAAACTTTCGGTCAGAACTGGGTTTTGATATCAATTTCTAACCTCCAACAACTACTTTACAACGTAGTCATAGATAAAAGTTTATTTAAATTTATACATTATAAAAATAATCCTAAAATGGATAGTTCTGATTCAAGTTGTTGAGCGTAGAGCCTGGTCTAGAGCCAATGACGAAAAATTATAGTTGTGTCATAATAGCTTCATTTTGAAACTGATCTGATAAAGTCAGCTGTTTTGATATAAATTTCTAACCTCCAACAACTACTTTACAACGTAGTCATAGATAAAAGTTTATTTAAATTTATACATTTTAAATTATTTAAAAATAAATTTTGATCGATTTTTTGCTGTTTTTATTGTAATATTGTAGATAAACCGTTTCTCTGTTTTCTGTGGTAATATGCACTAGCTAAATGCCTGTCAGGTGGAAAACGCAGGAGCTCTTACAGATTAGTTTCCTTTCTGAAAAACGAATGAAAATGATGAAAAATACTTTCTTTTCAATATGTTTATCAGTATCTGTTGAAGTTTTAATCAATTTATGAAGTGTTTTACCATTTTCGCAGCCATGTCTCATAAAATTGTGGAGGTGTCCTGGCAACCCGCTACATTTTATGCGAGCGCTAATACTGTGCGCGTTCGGAGCATTCATGTTCGGTTGGCACGTTCATGAAAAAGCTATTCTAATGGTTATCATTCCTTTAAGGTAAAGTACTTAATCACATTATCATTCTAAACATAGTTTTAGACACATTTAGCCGCGTCTCCACCAACCGAACATGTCTGCCGAACATTGTTGGCAAATACAAAAAATGGTCAAACTTTAAACATATGGGTCACCGAACATGTTCGCGAGTTCAATTGAAATGTTCGGTCTGTGAGCGAACATTGACGACCAACAACAGGTTCCTACAACACCGATCATAATGTTCGAGAAGGCGTCCACACCAAACCAACACCAAACAATGTTCGGCGACATCAGATAATTCCAGCGAACACTGTTTGCCGAGCATGTTCGGTTGGTGGAGACGCGGCTTTTTACCTCAAATATTAGTTTTTACTACTCATTTAATAATAATAATAATAATAATAAATTTATTTCTCTCAAAAATAACATTACAATTTTTAAATAAAACAGAAATAGTTACATATTAAATAATACTATTCATTGAACATTTTTGTTTGAGAAATTAGGTACTCCCGATAATTCCTTTATGGGAGTTACCAGCTGTGAAATTTAAATACATTTTGCAAACATGAAAACAAAATTAATAAGCTACATCCTAAACTCGTAGCATTAATAAATACATTTATATTTTAAATTGAAACAAAACTTACAACTAGTTTTCCAATCAAGTTAAAAGGAAGCAACAAAATTAAGTTGAATGATACAACACTTATTATACTTTATGTACTACAGTTATATGTTTTCATTTATTAATTGAGAGATCATACTTTACTTTCATCTTAGATTCGCAAACCATACCTCCACATCCTGTCTTTCCAATAACCACTTCTTTAACATATGTTTGAATTTTCTTGGCTTTTCCTGTCCTTTTATATTATCTGGAATTATATTGTGAATTTTTGTAGTTGAATGCTCTCAATCCTTCTGTTAAACACATTAGTCATTTTAATTTTTCAATTGTTCCTTTTACAACATTAATAATTAGACATTTTAGTCAATTTTATAAATATCTTTATTGTTTAATTTTCTATGATTTCGGTACAGATAACTCTAGAATTTCACTTGGCCAATATCTTTGAAGTACTTGATTATTTTAACAATTACGCTACCTTTCACCACTGTGATGTTGAAGATCCAGCTTGTTTCCTCTAATATGTAATAATAACTTGAAAAACACTTTTAAGTGTAAATTAGCTCACGTTATGGCGTGACGGCCGTTTCACTCTGTTGTCAAGAGAATGACTCTTGACTCGTGAGTTAATTTCCACTTAAAAGTGTTTTTTAAGTTTTTATTAAATAAGTTAGTTCTATAGTTTCATCCATTTTCAGACCCTATGCTATCATTAAAGATTATTATATTTGGATCGTATTAATAGTGTAAAGTCAATGGATTGATGAATTGCAATAATTTTAAACTATCAATATAGATTGCATGATCTATTCATCGCGATATCTACTGATAGTTTAAGGTCTCAGATGATCAATATTTTCTTGGATTTCTTGTTCCATAACGATCTGCCTTGTTAATATTTTTATTGTAAATTAAACGGCTTTCCGCCAATTTTAATTGTGAATAAATAATATTTCTACTCATTCAGGCCAAACGTTTTCGAGTCATGGAGACTCATCTTCAATTTGAAGATGAGTCTCCATGAGTCAAAAATAGTTTGGCCTGATTGATTAGAAATATTATTTATTCACAATTAAAATTGACTGCAAGTCGTTAAATTTACAATAAAAAGTCAAGATCAATATTTATCGCAAAATTTAAATGTGATCCAAATTTTAATATACACGTATATTGATTGTGCTAGGTAAAAAAATACTAACGGATTGACGTAAAATATTCAGAAACAAAAAATATTTTAAATTGGCAATCTAATTTTAAATTAGCTGTAGTAGCTCCTAGAGGTTGTGAGAATTTCCGGCTCAAAATTATCAATTTAATTTCAATATTCTTGAAATATTTGTGTTATGTAGTGTTTTTCGGTTTTATCAACCATTCAAATTGATCATTTACTGTCGGACTACTTTTTTTAGTGGAAATATTTGATGGAAACAGAAATTTGAACACAACCTATGGACATAACCTAATTTGGACTATTTATGTGACAAATTTGTAATTTGAACTGTTTTGGGCAAATGCCTGTAGTTTTTTACTTGATTGTAATAATTTCATCAAATAAATAAATCTGTATTCCATATTGACAGTTTAAGGTCTGTCATCCCTCCTGTGCAACTATGGTCCATTTGATCAAAAACTATGTTTTAATAGTTCCACAGTGTATTGTATTATAGAACTATAATATTTATACGACAATTAATTAAAATAGACTATAATGTTGTCTCCCAACACAGATTTCAATTTACAGATTTGATAAATATTTTGTAAACTCTGTGGGGTTGTAATCGATTTGTGGAATCATTCCTTTATTAAGTAGATTCTTTCAATAGCATGGTCAACATGTCTACGATATTGCGATTGCGAGACAGTGCACACACCAGGCTCCAAATAAATGCCTGTCATTGGCTGAGCCGGCGCGGTTAATGACACTCAGCCAATGATAACCATTTATTTTAAGCGGGAAGTGGAATCCACAGACCACACTTGGCAATCGCTCCAAGTGCGGACAGCCCAAGATGAAAGACGTGTTTTATGTGTATTTGTGTGTTTATGTTATGTTTTGTGTATGTAGAATGTGTTTCAAGAAAGTGTTTAGGCTATATTGTTGATAATATTATTTATTATTATCATTATTGAAGTGTTTTTTACTTTAGTTTATTTGTATTATATATTTTTTCTTTTAGTACCAGCATATCATTTATCTTGTTTTATATTCTGTAATCTATTGTTTTTTTGTGCAGAAATAAAGTTTATTCATTTATTTAAATTTTTCTTTCAACAGTGTGATCTCAGTTGTGTGGAGGAAGGAGGCAGAAATCTATGTGATGATCTCCACAGTGGGACACTACTCATTGTTCCCGTTATTCTTCACGCCTTTCGAGCATATCCTCAAAGTGTTCATAGTATTGATACATACGGTTTACGCATTCGAAAACCTTTCGAATTTATTCGATGTCAAACATTCACGTTACAGCCTTCCTCTACTCACAAAACTGGAATCTTCCTACGTGTTGGGTTTAAGTTTTCTGTTCATTTTCGAATCTATAGTGTACCCGGTGACTGGTTTCTCTTCATCCTACCCGTTTGTGCCGTTAATGCTTACTTCGGTGTACTGTTCGGTGGGTGTGGCCTACTGCTGGCTAAGGTACTACTGGAATTTTGTGTCTATGAGTGAGACTGATCATAAAAGGAAGGCCTATTGATCTTAAATGTTCTTGTCTAGGTTGTGTTATTTGTTAAAATTTCTTGAAAACTCTGATTGTGAAAAACAACGAGTGTCAAGTTCAAGTCAATGTAAGAGAGTTTTAGCATAGCATTCCCCCAATTTTCCGCTAACGCTAAACGTTTCCCTTGATGATGAAGATCTCATGGTTCTGAGACTTGCGTGATAATTATTTAAACTCTCTTATTATTAACTCTCATTATGAATGTTGGAACTACAGTTGTAGGTAAATTCTGAACCACTTTATGGTTATAAAGGATTTTATATTGCATGCATTGAGTTCATAATAAAGCAGATAACGTCGTGTTATCGTTCATAATTGATCAACACGATCGCCCTGACACCTCGCTCAGAGAGTGACCACCACATATTAGGTTAGTTTTTTTTTTTTAGGATGAAGCCCACATAGGTCTTAGACCTGTGCGTGGGTAATGAGCTGGATGATGGTGATTGATGAGCTGGACCTACAGTTTTAGGTGGGTTCCGAACCACCGGGAAGTGATTTTAGACATCAGCGTGGATTTTGCTTATTAGGCGGGTTCGGGCACAGTGGAGCATCCAATACTCGATGATAATTACCATCACAAAATCAAACACATACTTTGGAATGGTGGTATTCACGCTGCTATTTTCTGTCATGCACTACTCTATAACAAGAGTCTTAAAAATATAGAAATATTTAAAAAACGATTGAAAAAATATTTAGTTGAAGCTTTTTGTAGTGTACAAGAGTTCCTTTCACATCAAAATTAAGCCTCACCTCAACTAATTGATGTAGTAATAAATTATGGTAACTACTGTATAAGATTGTATAATTGTTAATCTGACTTGTCTTTTACTCCGTAACTGGGGTCTCCAAGACGCAATCTAAAAAAAAAACACGTGTTTGATTTTCCGATGGTGTCTATGCTTGTGTATTGGATCCACTGCTCCACTGTGCAAGCAGCTTAATCGAAACCTACGCTGAATTCGGCGCATGCTCAGAACTGACCTGATGGGGTTTAGCGTTATTTATTCGAATTCTTTATTTCCAGAATTTAAATTCTTGGATTTATTGTTCCATAACGATCTGCTTTGTTAATATTAACTTTTTGTTGTAGATTTAACGACTTGCAGTCAGTTTTAAAGTGTGAATGTATGATAAATGTACACAAACTTGGCCGAACGTTTTCGAGTTTGTGAAAGATGAGATTCAATAACTAGAAAACGTTCGGCCAAGTGTGAGTACATTTATTATATATTCACAATTTAAAACTGACTGCAAGTCGTTAAATTTACAGCAAAAAGTTAATTACAGAATTGTGCAAATTATGTCTAAAAACCTTTCATTCATAACAAATGTGGTCAAAAGAAACATTCAAGCCGTACATCAGAAACAATTCCTGTTCTCTCCTTACAGATAAGGCATTGGAAATATTTGAGATAATGATAGAAAAATTCGCCAAAGTGAGTTTAAAGATTGTCGTCATTAGCGGAAAATTGAAGGAAGGCTCTGAAAAAATTTATTATTTACCCACAGAACGGTTCATAGGCCTGGATCTACCAGCTGGCTGCTAGATTTATATTTGTTGTTGACAATGAAAAAATTAAACATTTTTTGTTAAGGCACCTTTTACCCACCAATTTTTATTTATGTTATAACAGTATGTAATATAGGTAGACTGAGGCCTGTTACTTGCCAGTTTCATGTTATTGTTGTCAATGTTAAATGTAAAAAGTTAAATACTGAGGTGCTTTATTTGCTTATCTGTTCATCAATGGTGCGACAGTCATATGGGTGTAGCCACTCTGAGCTTGGTGCTTTTTTCGGAGTTAAGGGATCGCAACATCCTTCCCGGAATCATAGGGAAGTTTGGAAACAGCTGTCTTGAATCGACCAAATTGGACGATTTAGGGCAAGGTTATTAAAAACAAGGTTGCTCCGTTTTTTGTAAACTAGTAAAATGGTGGGGTTATGGAACAACCTTGTTTAGGTTCTATTAACCTTGTACTTGCACAGTGGAGGACAATCACTATTGTAAAATTAAACACATACTGTAGAATGGTGTATGATATATTGCTGGAGCCATGTGAATACTACCATTTCACAGCATGTGTTTAATTTTGCGATGGTGATTATTCTCATGAACCATTGTTCTGCATTACTTCTTGAAACTCTATACATGGAATTTAAAATAATTTGGGATCATTTGGTAATTCGGAACCTAACTAAAAATGTAAGTTCTCTATTTTTTAAATCAGTAGACAAGCCAACTGGCTAATTACGTCAGACTTGTAAACTAGACAGCACTAGGCAAGTGTTGTCAATTCGTGCGTTTATTGGTAATCCTTGACGATCTGCCACTGGCATGGTCCCATATCCGGCAACACTGCAATTTGTTCCAGCTGCCTAATTTAATGACTTGAAGTATAGTAAGTTTTATACATCACTAACAAAAAATCATTTTTATGCTAAATATGATTTATGAACATAATGATTACATTCCATTACAATTATATATTTATTTTTACAATATATGTTTTCAAATTTCCTGTCTAGTATTACATGAAAAATTAGTATAATACTAGTGAAATCTTAGAGCACCGTAACTTACCTTATTTATATGGACTAATATTGGGTGTTTTTATTTTAATGTGTAGGAAACACCTAGTATTTGATGTTTTACATGATACTCTCATTTTTCAAACTTTTATGTCATTCAGTTACATGTTATATAATTAATTAGGGTTGGGGGAATTGGCTATATCTGGAATTCACTATATCTGCTTGCAAGTGGAACTGCCTATATATGTACTCTTCGGGAACTGGTTGTATCGGGAACTCACTATATCTGCATGCAAGGGGAACTGCCTATATGTGTCTTCCCCGGATATAGCCGGTTCCAGATATAGCCAATTCCCCGTTCCCATGAATTATTCTAGTTGTAACGATATTATATCTGAATAAGTATTGGCAGTTATTTGTGCAAAGAATACCAAATTATATTGTTTGTCAAACCAGTTTTGAACAAACTTTGGAAAAAATATTTTTCGAAATAATGATAGAATAGAAAATGAGCATGAAATATGCATATCAGACAAAAAATTACATACTATTGGATAAAATGCGTAGATAATAGCTAAATACCCCCTAAAATATACAGTAGCAGTCTGATTTATTAAAATTCGAAATAAACTAAACATTACTGACAAAAAACAAACTAAACATGAGCAGAGGTGTCATTTTGGTTCTAGTTTTTTAACTCAAGTTGTTAGATCTACAGGGGTAAGTACGAGAAAAATAAGTCAGGGGGTTTTCTCCTGAATTGTTTAAAATGACTTTACAATTGTTGTTTTACGAGAAATTTTTAAATTAGCTTTACATATTAATTTGGTGTCCAGATTATTTCTATCAAAATCAGATTTCTAACATTCCGAAACATCATTTTTAATTACGAGTTAACTGAGCAACTAGAGAATAGATACGGTACTACAGATAGTACCTATACTGTGTATCAACTTGAATAATTTATATAACATGTAGAACAGTCGATATCGTTCACAAATTCAATGAGTTTAATTTCAATTCATGTATGCTCAGCTAAATAGAAGAAAACTGAAAACTGAGCTTTATTAAATAAGAATGTTGTACACTTGTATTTTTCAATTAAGTATTTCTAAATTTCCGAACCGTATTGAAATTTCTATTTCAAAACAATAATTCATAATTACTTGACTTTTGCCACCCCTAGATGACAACAATGGTGGTAGTGCGAGTGATACCGTAATAATTTTCTGTTGCTGAAAAAGTAACTTATCTGTGAAATTTCTCATGTTATCTATAATGAATAGAATATTCATCTAGTTTTTCAATTATTCATTAAAACTTAGTAAGGGCATTTATATTACAGTGGCATTTCTATTCCACTACTGAAATCAAACTCCAGAAACATTAATTTATTGAATTCGTGCATTTAATAATCGGCTGAACATGTATAATAAAGAAGTGGTTTATTATCAGTAAGAAATTGGGATTTTATATAAATATAAGGTAATATTGGTTTATTCTAGTCTTAAGATTCATGAGTGCTTGGAAAATGTTTTTTTCACTCTATAAAGTTGAAAATTAAATGTGGTCTTGTTTTAAAGATCAATTTTTGCATGATATAAATAAATGTATACAACCTATAGTTGGTATTTGTTCTCAATTTCTAAATCCTTTTTGTCTAAATCATGTTTAGGCCTATTATACCGTATGTGGTTTTTTGATATTCGTTTACGGTATGTGTTTAAATACATTTTAAATACAGTACTGTACAGGGGTGAACCTAGAAAAATTTTCATGGTGGGATGATATCCTCTACCATCTAAAAAAATGGTCCTCACCTCACTTTATATTAGCATAGACCAACATCAAGATTGATTTATCCTCATTCTATGATATTAGGCTCAAAATACAACTTTTTTGTATTGTTTGAAAATTTTGGGCAAAAACATATCCCCTCCCTCGGTTTGCGAAAATATTGTATTCATAATTATATTAAATACTTTTCTGTCATAAATTAAAAATGTATATGGCCAGTACCGGAACGTTGAACTAGAAACAGCATGTTGTAGTAATTATTGAAGTATTCAACTCTCGATTCTATGGATTTGGTGCTTTCGACTTTTAAAAATCGACCATCGAATGATGTATGGATGCTGCAGGATGCTGCAGTTCGATAGTCGATATTCGAAAGTCGAGAACATCACTTGCACTTGCAAATTGCAAACGTTGACTGACGTGAGTCGTGACCAAACACCACATTTTATAACCTGAAATGTTGTGTAAGTTGAAAGTGTTGTTTTGATGTTTAGTAAGACGAAATTGGTATTCAAAAAGTATCTTAAGAATGTAGGCTAATAAGAATATTTTGTATAAACGAAGTGTGAACATTTTTAAAAGTGTTGTCGAGTTATCACATTCTTTGTGATAACACTGAACGATTGATAAGATTCAGTTTGACAAACTGAAGTGGTACTGCTTGTGATTAATACTTAACTGTGGGGTTTAAAATATATTTCAGTTCATAGTTATCTAAATGCTGTATTAATATTTAACTGTTGGGTTTAAAATATATTTCAGTTCATAGTTATGTAAATGCTGTAGTTATATAAAAGGATTATCAATTTTTTGTGATGGAATCAGATATCGCCGAAACTCACTATTCCTGTAAGGTTAAAGATGCGACCAAATCATTTCCAAGTAAGTTGAGCAAATTTGGAGATTTAGGTATTTGCAATCCTATTCAAAACATTGGCGAACTTATAAAATGGAAACCAGATGAGCAGTTATGTCAGTGGCGAAACTTTGTCGTTCCCAAGGTTCCTACCACGGATCATAAAGTTGCAGGATTTGGTTTCAATTGTCATGATAGCAAGGAGTTGCAGTTGACAAGATTAGTAGGTAGCTCAACGCCAAAAACCATACTTTGTCATGATTACAAAGGTGGATACTTGGATGACAGGTGAGGAAAATTTGGAACTTTATGTCCGGTATTTATGAACGTTCCTAACGTTCCTTGTGTGTCAGTGTGTCTTTACTCGAGGGAAACTGGAGGAACGTTCATAAATACGGCCCTAAGAGTTTTCATGTCTTGTTACGGTATGTTTTGTTATGTTCGCTGTAGTAACACTAAACAACTATCGGCAACCTGTCAAACATGGGCCACTGGTACTTCTAACTTGAAAATAACTATCTGCTTCAAATTTCAAACAGCTGAATAACAGGGAATTATTTATTGGTTTCTTGTCCTTGAAGAAACATGTCAAGTTTGAAGATGGATAAATTGTACGGATTTAGAAGGCTGTGATCGGGTGTGCCGGAGAAATTTTAAAATTTTCTTGAGGATTCTGTTTTATTAGCGATTGCCCATTTCTAGAACATTTGGTGGCCGATGTTAAGAAGTATAAAAATAAGTATTAATGCTTTGAAGGTTTTCTTTCTTACAAACAGTGAGAATAAGTTAAGAAAACATTGACTCAACTTTAATAGACTTAGATAATATCTTAGATTTTTCTCGAATATGAATATTGGAACATTGAGTCACATAAATTGTCCTTAACCGGCAGATAACTTATTTGGTATGTTTACCTTATATTCTAGTGCAGTGATAAGTCTAATCTGGCTTGCGATATGGTTTTAAGTAAAGCCTTAAATCATATATGTAAAATTATAATGTAAATATAATGCATACAAAAAGAAGGAACGAGATATAAATTATATTTTCTGCGTTGCTAAGCTAGAATCACAGTAGCCTAACTCATTTATTGCGTTTTTCGCTTTCAAGTGGTACTGTACAATATTATTGCACCCAGTGTTTATTAATGAATTGGGCTCCTACTTTGAGCAAAACATTAACTGAGAGTAGAACTCAAAATACTCTGGCAATGTCTGTTGCAGCAAAAGTTTAGTTTATTAGTAATTATTATTCATTGTCACAAGACGTTTCCTGCCTCAATTGTCAGTCGATTAAGCTTTCATATGTTAAAACCAATACATGTTCAAATTTGGTCAATAATTAGGACTACAAAAAAACGACTGTAGTTTCAATATAAATATCTTATGAACATTTTTTAAACTAAATATAAAAGTGACGTGTCCTTCCTTTGAAATGAATATAATTATTAGTAGTAAGACATTCAAGATAGGAGCACTAGATAAATTTCATTGGGTTAGCTATAAAATTTTAATGTGGTTAAAAATAAGTAAATTTATGGCTAAATACTGCTTCACAATGTCAATTTTTCAAGAATTTTCCGGGGGAATTCCCCGGACCCCCTTCGCTTTGATAAGATCATTTGAAAAGATGATTTTCTCAGTTGGGCCATTGCCTTCTTTCTCTTGTATCGTATATTAAGTATCTTGTATACCGTACTAAATTATGTACCAAGGATAGTCTTCATAAAAAAATGAATTTATGATACCCTGTTGCCCCAGTCCGGTTTGCAAGCAAGTTCGCACAGAAGTGATATGAATTACTAGCTTATCTCATAAAAATAAGTATTGCTCAATTTTTTAGCCAGCTTAAGTAGTTTTCCATTTCATCTGACACATGGGAAAATTTTTTTCAATGTCTGTGCTAGTGTATTTATAAAAAGAAGCTATTTTATTTATTTTTCTTAGTTTTGCTTAAATTATCACTTATTATGAGAACTGAAAAGAGTTTGTTGTAAACTAACTCTTTATATATGTGGTAAAGACATTGTTGAGTGGCTATAAAGATAACGGCAAATCTACAATAAATTTACCACTGAATAGGCCTAATTTGCTTTTCCTCAATTTGAAAAGAGCGAGCTTTATGGCTAAGCATCTCATCTGGATTGCTACTATAAATTTATCAATAATAAATTATGTCTTACAATTTACATAATATGTGATTAACCCCCGGTTCCACAAATGATGATGGCTCATCATTCGTTCCACTTTTATACCAAGCTGCTATGTGAAAGCATATGATAATACCTATGCACATGCTAGCATTCGTATAATCTATTTATCTTGAATAGTGGAGCACAAAATGGAGAATAATAGTAGTTTATGCAACGATTTTATTTTGACCCTTATTAAGGCACGAGTTAGATGTAAGTTATAACACGAGCAAATGCGAGTGTTATAAATATCTCACGAGTGCCTTAATGGCCAAATAAAATCGTTGCATACACTATTTTATCTACGACCACTAGTATACATTTAATTAAAACAATTTCATTTTACCTGTGACGGTCAGAGATACCTAACCTCTCATCTCAAATACGAGAAGTTATAGTAGATTGTTAGGTTAAAGCAGCTGGTGTATCAGTTTGATCAAATCAGCTGATAGTTTCACAATATTGAATTACGATATTGATTCCATCAAAAATGCTTCTGATTGGTCCAGAACCCGTGTTATAATGTAGAACCTGTACTATAATGAGCTCATTATGCAACGGGTTTCAAAAAGCATTTTGAAAAGACAGCTGTTTTGGCATCAATTGTGAAACTGTAATGTATACATTATGACATGGTCGTAGATAAAATGTATAAAAGTGGAGCCATCATTATGATGGTTCTATAAACCTTACATTAATACATTGAGTATAGAAGTGGAACTACCCGTAAGGTTCTCCTCACCAATAAAAGCCATGCGCTTATTATTATTAGATTATAGTTCTGTAGTCCTTAATGTCTTGTGTCCTCGGTCACCTCCTAAATAAGATTGAGGCCTCGGGGTGGGGGGGGGGGGGGAGTTGATTAAACCCGTGTTTAACGTGACGACATTCAAAAATATATTACGAAGTCACCAGATAGAATGTCAATTAATGACAATAGAATGGTATAACTGATTTGATATTTTGAATTTTTGTGTTTTAAAAATGAAGTTATTAACTCATTGTTTTCACTTCCTTTACAACTTTGTAGAATTATTTAACCTTAATGTATTTGTACTCAATATGTGCACCGAACATAAACTTATAGGTATTTGATTTTTATTGAACCATTATGTATTAGTGATAATATTTGATTGTTTAAAAACCATTTAGGTTCGCATTCTTATTTAGCTATTTTGCAATTAATTTTCTTGTTCATATATTCATTCCATTGATATTTCTTTTTTACCTTTACAAAAAAATGTTACCTATGTAAAGAATCTCAAGAAATATACATGTATTTTATATATTATCGAATGGGTTTGATTTTTTTCAATACATATATAAATCTTCTTTTAGATTAAAAAAGAATACGGGGGCCTATTTTTTCGCTTTTTTGGGGTGCCTAATTTATGGGGAGGGGCTGGTGCTAAATTTAGTGGGGGTGTGTCATGGGGTTGGGGGTGGGGCACCCCTGTTAAATTGTTATATTTTCATTCATCGCCAACAAAAACTTTCAACTTGGTACTATATTAAAATTTTAATTATTATTATAACAGCGGTATAAAATGATTCTTCCAGATTTCCAAATGGTGTTGAAACAGATGATATTTACACGTTTTTCCATTGGTCGGCCATCGACATTTTTATCTACTTCAGTCATAACATTGTCAGCATACCGACTCTTCCCTGGCTGAATGCTGCTCATAAACATGGATGCAAGGTGCTAGGTATGTTTTCTATTCAGTCTATATGCACATACAGTAGTTGACTTATTTTGATTAGAATAATATCTACAAGGTAATAATTACTATCTCCTTCAATTTGAGTAGAGCCTGGCATATTAATATGTCTGCTCTACAAAGAAATAATTTTTTATTGGCTGTTTTCAAGGAGAATATTTGTATCTCAAACTTGTTACAGAATGTAGTTCTGGCCAGAAGTGTTCCAAACCAATTTACTCAAATTTCTATGGAAAATTACCCATAATCTATTATTTGTAATCCAGGCCCTGGTTTTTTGTCTAAAAAGTGAAAACCCTAGGTTCTGGTACTAGGTAGGTACTTGTATGGTGGACAACTTTCACAGTATTTACACTTTTGGATTTATTATAATTAATTTTTTCTTTTTCAAACCTTTTTCAATAAATTATACTCACCAAAAAATTAAATACGTTCATATAAACATGAATGATTTTTTTAGGAAAATAAAAAGTTCTTGATTTTTGTATTAAAGAGTATGATTACCAAAAAGGTCCGAAAATGCTTCGTTACAGAATTAAATATAGTGGTAGTTGGCAGCTATTCAATTTACTCATTCAGACATTTGTAGTGCCTTAATTCCACTTGTAATTTGGTCGGATTTTATGTAAAATGAGCTGAAAATCGAATAAAATAAGTTAGAAGTCGGTATCTATACAGTCATTTTTAGTTATTCAACTAAGCGAAATGGCTCAAACCCGTTTTATCAAGTTTGAAGTGAATTAACTTAGTTAATTATACAATTAACATGAATTTTTCTCTGATAAAACGACTAGAGAATTCAATTCTGAAGAAAAAATGTCAACTAATCAAATAATCAGCCGAAAACATACACAAATTTAATTAAATCTTTTTTTTCTGCATTTAAAATCAATTAAATCTGCATTTAATTGAATCAAGACACACATTTTGTAAAATTCGTTTCAGGTTGTTATTTCCATGAGCTTTTTACAATAAGACTGGCAGTCATGACTCTAATTAGAGAATTTCTTTCTTGACTGGAGAATGCTTTTGGACCCGCTTTAAATGAAATGAATATTTATTATTTATTTATTTACCAAGAAAGAATTTTACAATACAATAAGAAAAATTATGTACATTTTAAATGAAACAATAAAACATATTTGTACCTGAAAGTTTGAATAACATTTTAAATACATGTAAAAGCAGAAAAAACGTATAATTGAACCATATTTGACAAGAAATGTGAGCGCAAAAATATAAAATTTTCGTCCGCGCTCAGGACTATCATTAGAATACAATGATATGTTTAGCCAGAAAACAAAAGAAAGAGTCAATAACTTTTATGGTTGATGAAAAAACAGAAATTATTTTAAAAATTTGTTTCAGGAACATTTATAACTGAATTCTATGACGGAGAAGCTGCCTGGAGGGAAATATTGAAAAATGAGGATAATTTTTCAGCCGTAATAAACAATTTGGTTGAAATCTGTAGATTCTTCCAGTTCGACGGTTACTTGCTCAATGTTGAAAATGTCATACCACCAGAAAATGTCAGTCGGCTAATAGATTTTGTCAGATTATTAACTGAAAAACTTCATCAAGTTTCGTCTGACTACGAAGTTATCTGGTATGATTCAGTAATTGCGCCCACTGGTAACCTGAAATGGCAAAACAAATTGTGTGAACTGAATAGGTTTGTACCATGTATTTATTCTAACATTTCTAAGCGCATTAATTTATATACAGAATGATCGTAAAGTCGCGCAACCCAATGTTTGAAGCCGTGTAGGAATGAAAGATAGATTTGTATAGTATGATTTCAATATGGGATTTTTTCGTTCATTTGTACTGTATGTGGCAGCACTGCTAGATCATGCTACTGGGTGACAGTGAGCCAGACAGCAGTTGGTTTGTTTATTTTGAGTCACAATGTCTTTTGCGCAAGAACAGCGCATCATTCAATAATTTCTTGTGGTTTGTGGTCTCCTCCTCGTTCACCAGATCTGTCTGAGTCCTCCTGATTGTCATTTGTGTGGGTATTTGAAAGACAATGTATATGCAAACAACCCGCATACACTTGAAGAAGCATTGAAGACTGTATATCAAATTATCACTACTGCTACATTGAAAAAGGTTGCTTACAATGTAAGAAAATACGTTGATGCAAATTATGGTGGACATTTCCAGCATTAATTATGAACTAGTAAGTAAGTAAGTTGTAATTATAACTTTTATCATAAACTTTGAAATTAAAGAACCAAAAATATTCCAGCTTTCTAAGACTGTTATAATTTTGGGTTGCGCGACTTTACGATCACTCTGTATAATTTACATAGGCAAAGTCTTTGTGATCATATTATGTGGAGGGTGTGGAGCAGTGTTAAAAATTCTTCATTTCTCATTTCATGAATTCTGATATTCTCAAATTAATTTGGAGTATTTATTTTTCTTGAAGTTTGTCCCTAAGTTGGAAAAATTTAATTGATAGAAAATTTGAAATATTATAAAGACGAATTTTTCCCAATTTGGAAAAAAATTAATGGCATAGAAAGTTTAAATTATAAAGTTAAATTTTCTCAAGTCTGGATGAATTGATTTGCATGAAGTTTTAGAAGTTGAAGCTATTATTTTTCTTTACTAAGACCTATGAAGAATTCATTAGAGCTTCCATTCTTATAATAATTATTATATTCAAGACGTATGAAGAATTCATTAGAGTTTCCTTTTTATAATAATTATATTTAACTTTTTTGTATATATTTATTCGTACCAGTTATGAATAAAAGACGAATTGTCACAACCACATTTATTAAAACTTAAAATAGTTAGCCTACTTAGTAGAGTAATAGCTACTTATTAGATAGTTACTTAGAGATAGATTGAGTCTGATTGAGACTGATAATGGTGTAACAACCGAAACTAGTTTCTCTAAGTTTTAATAAATGTGGTTGTGATAATTTCGTCTTTTAATCATTATTGATACCTTCCAAAATATCACCTTTGCCACTACAAAGTTAGTACCAGTTACCTGGACTAACCATTAATTTTATTCTACAATCTTAAAAACTAAAATTTTACTAGTAGTTCTGTGAGCTGTAGACCTGACGACCAAGAATAAGGCTGCTTGCAAAGAGGAATATACTCGATGTACTTTAAAAAATATACGATGTACCTTTAAAAAATACTCTAACGGAACCAAGAAACGAAACACATGGCTACAACACCAGATTTGGAAGGATCGCGGAGAGGCATAGATTGGACTTCTATAAGAAAAAAACACTCTTTATGGGGAGAAAATTTTTCAATGCACTTCCTAGAGAGTTGCAGGAAATAGAGGAGGTTGAATACCTACATAAGAAATTAAAGGAATATTTGGTGGGACTATCCCTATACTCCTTGCAGGAGTATGTCAATTTGACTGTGAGATTTTAGAATCTAGTTTTTATCAAAATTGTAACTTCTATTATTATGTGTTGTGACTTTATTAATTCTTGTGTAATTTGTCACTATTCAAATGTATTTGTACATTTCAATTCAATTCAATACTCAATGATGATCACCATCGCAAAATTAAACACAATTATCGAACTTGATACCTAGTTGAATTTGCGTAATCTATTATTTCATGTCTATTTTCCACAAAACGTCTCTGTGTATTACGTCAGCAAGGCTGCGTTTCTATTTTCATCCTTCCTGTACTTGTCCAAAGTTATATAGATATGGAACAATAGATTAGTACAATAGCATAGTAAGCATTCCTTAGATTATAAAACATCTTGTAAAATTAGTTCAGTCGTCATTCTTGTTCACGTACTGTTACTATGCTGGTCAGTAGACCGATTTTGTTCTAATAAATGCTTTTTAAAAACACATTGGCGTGTTCCGTTATCTTAATTGGCGCCCGGCACAGGAACTGTGGACGTTTTCATTAAGTTCTTTTAACTTATTATTTCGCGACCAATAGTCTCGAGTAGTGAAAACGCGAGTGTTAACTCCTCATCCACATCAACAACCCTAAACGGAAGCAGCCAAGTGGTCATCCTGGCAGACAAATATAACGTCAACCGGCCGTTAATAAGCAGCCCAGCATCAACGGACAACGAAGAAGACCCGGAAGCTCATCACCACGCCACCCCAGGTGCGAGTTATTCCGTCATCCAGTCATCAAGGTTAGAAACAAATTTTTCAAATTCTAGAATGGCGGAGATAAATAAGCCTCTTCCTCATGAACTTTTAAAGTACATCCCTCGATATGATGGAACTTCATACAAACTTCCACAATTTATCTCCACTTGTGAAGATTTATTTGGAACATATTGTGCTGAAAATATAGTAGAAAGAGATGGAAATCATTGGATTCTTTTCAAGGCGGCCATGAACCACCTTGATGGACCAGCTGAAGCAGTAGCCTATAATAATTCTTGCTCTAATATCGCTGAATTAGTTAATGCCTTGAAACAAAATTTTGCTGATAATAGATCTGTACCAGAATTGATAGCAGAATTAGCTGTAATGAAATCATACTATAAAGAACATCCAATTGAATTTTTGAATAGATTAGATGAAAAACGCACGCATGTATTAACCAGATATAAGTTGGATGGTGTATCCGGAACTTTATTAGAAAATTTAACTCAACAGCTTAACGCAACTCTAGTTAATACTTTTGTTCATGGTGTACACCCAACTCTAGGATCTCATCTACAAGTATTGCAAGTACAAAACTTGGATGATGCTAGAAGTAAATTGATTAATGACTGTAGTATTATATTACAACAATTGCGCTTCAACACCACTATTGATACAATGAACAGACACGATAGTGGATTTACACAGGCAACCAATTCTTTTAGAATTCCAAATTTCGAACGAAACAATCAGAAACAATGGACCCAAGGAAAACCTTTCCAGAATTTTTCAAGAAATTTTCATGGTAGACAACAATTTTCACAACCTAGATCTCAACAAAATCAACAATTCTATCAACCAAACTTTCAACGTCAAAATTTTCAACAAAGCTTTCCGCAACAGAATTTTCAACAACAAAATTTTCCACAACAGAATTTTTCACAACAAAATTTTTCACGACAAAATTTTCCACAACAAAACTTTCAACAACAACCACTAAATAATAACAAAGCACAATGGAACTCATCCAATACTGTATCAATGCGTACACAAAGGACAGACCCTGTACAGAAAATGAGGAATTACAGATCACCATATGAAGTAAATTATCTGGAAGAAACACAACAAAATGATTCCACACAAGAGCAAATACTTAATATGCAATCTCAAATCAACTCTCTGACTGACTCAATCAATAAGCTAACCGATCATTTTTTAGAGTCAGGCCCCAGCTATGCGGAGGACCCCCCAAACAATTCGATTTGAAAATTCTAAACAAATCTCTCCCGTATTTTTGTGATAAGAAAAATCGCAAATGGCTAGTAGACACAGGCTCACTCAAAAACTACGTTAATCCGTCCTTAGTCTCACCAGATTTTACTAGGTACAGAGAAGATTTTATTGTCAAAACTCCAAATGGAGAAAGCAAAGGACAAGAGTATATTTTTTTCGAATCAGAAGACATCTTTTCGAAGCCATACAAAATAAAAATGTATCTATTTGAATTCTCACCAAAATATGACATACTCCTCGGCCATGAAACACTAAGTGCAATAAAAGCAAATGTAGATTTTAGTGAAAACGTTTTAAAATACGAGAATGGATTTAAAGAATTGCTATTCTCCTTAGATAATAAGAGCATTACTCTTCAACCAGGCTTCAATGTGATCTCGGTCCCAGTGAAGTCATCTTCAAAATTGAAGGAAGGATTAGTCAAAGCAGTAAATAACGATAAATATAGAATTGAAGAAGGACTAGTAACTATTGAAAAAAACGAATGTTTATGCTTAGTTTTCGCCGAGGAACTCATGACCATTAGTCCTGAACCTATGGAAATAGAACAAGTGGATACCATTAGTGATTGTAAAAATATTAATAAAACCTGTCAGTCAAAACGTTCAAAGCTTTTAGATGAAATTCCAAGTCTTATACGCACTGATCATATGAATGAAGAAGAACGGTCGAATATCATAAATTTAGTGAAACAGTTTCCAGAACTCATAAAACAAGAAAATGATACATCCTGTAGCACTAACCTGCTGAAGCATAGAATAGTCACAAAAGATGACACTCCAGTATATACTAAGAACTATAGATATCCTCAAGCATTTCGGGAAGATATTCAATTAGAAATAGAAAAATTATTGAAGAACAAAATTATTCAAAATTCGAATTCTCCTTACAACTCCCCAATCTGGGTAGTGCCAAAAAAACCAGATGCCTCAGGCCAGCGAAAGATACGAATGGTACTGGATTACAGGAAATTAAATTCGAAGACGATTGATGAAAAATATCCCTTACCAAACATTGAAGACTTATTTGGAAAGATAGGACGTGCAACTTATTTCTCAGCAATAGACTTAGAATCCGGATTTCACCAGATTGAACTACACCCAGACTCTGTTCCAAAAACAGCATTCTCCACTGAAAATGGTCATTATGAATTTCTTCGTTTACCTTTTGGATTGAAAAACAGCCCAAATCATTTTCAAAAATGTATGGATATGATTTTTGCTAAGATGCCAAATGTTTTAGTGTATATGGATGACATAATTGTATTTTCGGATAACCTGACAGAGCACCTCAAGCATCTAAAATCTGTTTTTGAAAAATTGAGAGAACATAACTTAAAAATCCAACTTAATAAAACAGAATTTTTCAAAAGAGAACTACTATACTTAGGACACATTATTTCAGAAAAAGGCATACAACCAAACCCTGCAAAAATAGAAGCAGTCAAAAATTTTCCTCTACCACAAACAGTAAAAGAAGTTAAACAATTTTTAGGACTCATTGGATACTACAGAAAAATGATTCGAGATTATGCTAAAATCGCAAAACCTCTTACAGTAGCCCTCAGCAAAGATAAAACATTCAACCCAAATAATCGTGAATTTAAAGAAGCTTTTGAAAAACTTAAACTTATGTTGCAAAACGGACCAATCTTACAATTACCAGATTTCTCACGCCAGTTTATACTAACATCTGATGCCAGTAATTTTGCGATGGGAGCAGTACTCTCACAAGTGTTTGATGGAAAGGATTTACCCATAGCGTATGCCTCCCGAACACTTAACAAACATGAAGTCAACTTATCAACTATTGAGAAAGAATTACTAGCAATAGTTTGGTCATGTAAACATTTCCGCCCGTACCTTTATGGAAGAAAATTCTTAATACAGACTGATCACAAACCCTTACAGTGGCTACATAATATTAAAGAACCGAATTCAAAGCTAATACGTTGGAAACTCTACTTAGAAGAATTTGATTTTGAAATAAAATATGTGCAAGGAAAAACAAACTATGTAGCAGATGCGCTTTCCAGGATTCCACAGCAGCCAATCAACATGGTAGACTCACCACCAGATCTTGCTCAAGACGTTCTAGACGAATTTCTTCAAGAATATGGAACAGGGAATAATGAGAATAATGAAAATCATGAAAATAATGATGAAGTAGCTAGTATCAATGTAACAATTCATTCACAAGATAGTTCAAACAGCCAAGTTGCAATAATGGAAGAAGATAAAATCATGAATATAGAACACAATCAATTAATTTTAGAACGTAGTAACCAACCGCCCAAAATACAGAAATTTTTCGGAAAAACCAGATTGACCTTTTATATATTGGATCCGTTCGATATAGAAGAAATAAACAATAAATGTCTCGAATATCTAATTCCAAATACGACCTATGGAATATTTTGTTCTAAGAGAGGATCATTAGAATTAGATTATGAAATGATACTCCATAGCTTTTTGAATGTAATCAAGGATTCCTTCAAATCAATAAAACTAAAGTGCTATAAGAAAATCAACCTTGACGTTACAGACCAAGATGAACAGAAAGAAATTGTTGCTAACTACCATTGTGGTAAAACTTGTCACCGAGGAATAAATGAAAGTTATAATCACATTCGGAAAACCTACTATTGGCCATCAATGCTTCGAGATATTACAGATTACATAAATAAATGTCAGATATGTTTGAAAGTGAAATATGATAGGAACCCAATTCAAGTGGAATATAGGATCGCCCCTACGCCACAAAAACCTTTCGAAAAACTACAAATTGATACCTTTCAATTCAATAAAATAAAATTTTTAACAGTTATTGATTGCTTCTCGAAAAGACTGTTGGCTTATCCACTAGGAAGTTTAAATCAATTGGAAATTCAGAATCACATTTTTGACTATCTCTCATCTTTTCCTACGCCACAAATAATTCAAATGGACAATGGCAGAGAATTTGACAATGTTAGTTTGCGAGAATTTTTCAAACTATATGGAATCGAACCTTACTATGTAACACCTGGTCACCCTGACTCACAAGGCTTACTCGAACGAGCGCACTCCACACTCATAGAAATCCTTAACGCCCTTCAACTGGAGAACAAAAACCGAAAAACAGAAGAAAACATGAAATTAGCTCTAATCGCCTTCAACAACACACTCAACTCTAATCTTAAATTAACTCCAATGGAAATCACATATGGTGTATCGAAAAATCCATACATGAACGATTTGACAAATACATTAGTAACTGAAGAAAGAGCGAACGAGTACTTAGATCGACTCAAAACAGTCCACAAATTTATAAAAAGTAAATTAGAAGCTGAAAAAGAGAGCAGAACTGAACGACTAAATAAAAATCGCGAAAAAGATATTGAAATCCCTGAAAACGCCTACATAAAGACGACATTTAACAAGAAAAATAAACCGAAATTCTTCAAAGTAAACTACAATCAAGATACAAATCGAGCAATGAATCTGAAAGCAATTCAAAAACGCCCCTTTAAAGTTCATCCAAATCGCGTCAAAAGACCACGAAAAGTAGTTAAAAATAAGGAATCTGTTTCAGGACAAGATGCTACTCATCATTCTAACGATAATCCACAACCTAGCACCAGCAAAGGCCTTCAGAACGACCGACTTGAGTAAAACACCAGGAATAATCCCGATTAGGATTCAAGATGCCTTCATTATCAATGGAACCTACACGTATGTACACCACATCAACACAACATCCTTACATAGTGAGTTGATGAAACTTGAACACTCAGTGAATCTACTGAATACGAAAGAAAAGGACAAAAACAAAACTAGGTTACTTAAATTGCATTTAGAACATGTAAAGCTGAAATTTGATCATATTTTACTTAATAAGTATAGAATAAAACGAGGTCTTATTAATGGGTTAGGCTCTGCTATCTCTTGGTTGACTGGTAATATGGATGCTGACGATAAAGCAAGATATGATGAAATTTTGCAAAAAGTTCACTCAAATGAATTCAATTTAGAACATGATATCAAGAATCAATTGTCAATTAATAAAAATTTGATCAGTCGATTTAACAAAGGCATTGATGTAATCCATTCAAACAATGAGAAACTCAATAACTATTTCAACTCAGTAAGCAATAAATTTGATTCAGTTGAGCTAAATGAACAGCACCATATTTTATTCAACACAATTACGCTCATTCATAATAAGATAGATGATATTGAAACAAGTTTGGAATTTTGTAAATTAAACATAATTCACTCTAGCATACTAACTTTTGAAGAATTGTCTCGTGTAATGAAATCTATTAGAGTTAGCTTAATTTCTGATGAGCCAGAAATACTATGGGAATTAGGAAATGTACATTGTTCTATTCATAATGAATTCATCTCTTATTTCATACAATTGCCTATTGAATCTCCTATGTATGAAACAATTTTTATGCTGTCGTACCCAGTTAATACAAATGACGAAATTGTAACTATTCACGTGCATCCTTCTCTCGTAATTCGAGGAAAAGAATTATTAACAGGCGATTGCACACTATTAAATAATAAATATTATTGTAAGAATGCGACAAAAATTTTAGATAAATGTATAAGAGAAGTTATAGCTGATAAGAAACTGAGTAGTTGTAGAACTTTAGTTATAAATGATTATAAGCCTTTTGTTAAATATATTCCAATTATTAATCAATATTTAATGTTTAATGTAAGTGAAATCATTGTAGTTAAAGAAATCAGGAATATTACCATTTATCCAAAATCAACACAATTGATTACTCTTGACAAAACTGAAAAAATTTTCAATTATAGCAAACCATATTCATTTTGGGAAAGTAATGTTATATTTCCAACAGAAATACCAACACATGTTAATAAAATTATTACTAATCTAACTTTTGATGAGATTCATAGAGCAAACACTGAATTAGAACCGTTAAGATTAATTGAAGACTATCCAATTAGCAGATCATTTTCAGATTATATTATGTTTGTATTAGTCATAAGTTTGATAATTATTATTTGTATTATTGTATTTCATTATATAAAAACAAAACTTAATTTTTACTTAGCGCAAAAAGAAAATAATAAACATGTTTTGGATAAATTACAAGTAAGATGGGATACAGCAGGAATTCATCTCACCCCTCAACTACCTATACCTACATGAAGGTGAGGACACCTTCATCTTGAGGAGGGAGGAGTTATATAGATATGGAACAATAGATTAGTACAATAGCATAGTAAGCATTCCTTAGATTATAAAACATCTTGTAAAATTAGTTCAGTCGTCATTCTTGTTCACGTACTGTTACTATGCTGGTCAGTAGACCGATTTTGTTCTAATAAATGCTTTTTAAAAACACATTGGCGTGTTCCGTTATCTTAATTCAAGACAGTTAATTGCTCAAATCAGATCAAATTTCACATGTCTGATGAATAAATTTATAGAACAATATTAATAAAATTTGTATAATTATCATTTACCAGGTGATCACTTGTTATTTTACTGAATTGAATATTATAAATTATTAGTTTCTATCAAATAAATATGTTATTCTTGTTATTGATAACTTGTGATTCATATGAAGGCTCAACCAGATGAATAAGAGGGCCCGAGTCTATCTTAAAATCTGATCCAATTCTATATAATGAAGAATCTAATTTTTAAAGTAATATGTTTCCTATAGAAGAAGGCCTCAGTACCTTTAATTTTTTTCCTTTACTTAATATCCTTTAAATACAAACAAATTTTGAAAATCCTTACACATACATCGCTGGGCATTCCTTAAAGGAAATCAATGCAAAATTTGTGGGAATTTGACTAAAGTACTGTAGCGATTATGAAATTGGAAAGTTGGAAAGAATGGAGAGAAAGAGGAAACAGTGGTTCTCGGTGTCATCTGCTATGTAAATGCTTACTTTTAAGCAATTAATTACACTGCTTTTGACACTTTTTTTTAGAATTACTTTATTACTTTATTGATTCTTCTTTCATAAACAACACAGTGCAATCACAAAGGATAAATTAAATCTAGTTACAGTCCTACAGTTATTACAACAAAATAATCATGTACAGAACCTCTGTAGCCATGAAATGACAATAATATAGCAATAAAAGAAGAGAAATATCTTAATCAAAAGACCCTGCTGGCAAGGCAGACCTGTGAGCCAGCAGTGAGTTCTTGAAAAAATATGTATTAACAAACAAACTTAATGAAAATCCTCAACTTTCTCCCTCTGTAACGCCACCGAATAAATACATTTCAAGGAAAAATGCCATTAAAGTAAGAATCCAACTTATAGATATATGAAGAAAAAGTATGACATCAGCATAAAATTCTGAAGTAAATTTTAAGTTATATGAACTAAGATCTTAAATGATATGAAGGTAAGAAGATGATGAAATGAAGTATGAAATGAACATAAATGATGAAGATTAAATATTCCGGTTGTGATCCCGCAAGAACCATTTGAGCATATGACTGTAAAATGTAAACATTTTTACCAACAGTAAAAGTGTGGTCCATCTTTGCCCCAGTCTTCCTAATTATTAGTTATTTTAGCCATTAACATCAGCATTAGGAATCTTAAAGTAAATATTTTTTGAGACCCAATCATGTATTTCCAGCAAAAGTTTCTTTGTTATTTTTCCATCCAATAAAGTACTTGGAATCATTTTAATAATAGATTTGCATATATAATGAAATTGCCGGCGACATACTGTGAGGTTGGGAGTGTCTGGTATGTATGTAAGCAAAGTTCTATGACGCATTTGGTATGGTGTCTGCTTTAACTGAAATGAATTTGGATTTTTTATTATGAAAAGGATAACGTTTTTCACATATAATTGCCTCAATGTAGGAACATTGAGTTCTTTGAAAATTTGTCTGCTTGGATATAGTCTCGGCCTGCCAAGAGCGGCTCTAATTATATGTTTTTGCAGAGTAAATAGTTTGTTCATGTGCGTGTTGTAGGCACCTCCCCATACTTCTATACAGTAATGGAACAGAGAATTGGCATACGCATAATATATTTTTTTAATTATATCAACATTATTTATTAAGCTTATTTTATAGAACTTCACAACAAGAAATTTCAACTTCGTGCACAAATATTGTATATGCGTTTTCCATTTTATGTTTTCATCTACCATGATACCCAAGTATTTGATAGAGCTAACTCTGTCAATTTCTAGGGATTCAGAATTACTATTATGGTTAAATTTGGTTGTATCAAGTTCGAGTTTGATTTTAAAATCCATTGGCGCTTTCCCCACAGAGGTAGGCGAAAAAGTAATAAATTTGCTTTTTTTGGCATTGAGTGTCAAAATATGATTATCAAACCAGTTCTTCACCATTTTTAGTCCTAAATTGGCTGAATAGAAAGTATCCTCCCAAGAGTTTCCTGAGAAAACGAGTGCAGTATCATCTGCGAAGGACAATATCTCACAGTGAGGTACTTTTAGCTGTAAGAGATCATTAACATAGATCAGATACAGTAGTGGCGATAACACTGTGCCCTGGGGGAGACCAAATTCAGAATTTTCTACTGTGTGGTATCCACTAAATTCAGAGTTTTGCGCGATGTGACCTCCACCATTCTGCAATCCAATCATTTGCTCTCTGTTGCTTAAGTAACTTCGGAATAAATCGTTTGCAGTTCCTCGGATTCCACATCTCTCCAGCTTGCTCAGTAATATTTTATGGGGTACCGTATCGAAAGCTTTTGCAAGGTCAAGAAATATAGTTAGTACTTTAGCACCTTTTTCAATATTTCCTGTGATTTGATTAATCAGGTGAAGAACGGCATCTTTTGTAGACTTACCAGCTTGGAACCCGTATTGGTTAGCCTCTATTAATTTGTTTGCATTCAGGTAGTTTACTAACCTTTTTTTGAGTAATTTTTCCATAATTTTGGCGAAACTACTCAGTATGCTTATGGGCCTATAGTTTTCAGGTTTATGTAAATCACCAGATTTGTGGATTGGTATTATACGAGCAATTTTAAATTTTTTTGGAAAGTGGGCCTCAAGAAAGCACCTATTTGTAACAAATTCGAGAGGTTTTACAATAAAATCACTTATTTGCTTCAAACAGACACTGCTAAAACCATCAATTCCAGGACTAACATTGTTACTTAGTTCATTTATGATTAATTCAATTTCAGAGCAGTCAGTTGGTCTGATGAAAAAACTATTTAAGGCATGCTGGGAATTAGAAGATGGGATTTGAATATTGCTAGCATCGTTTATTAATCTTTCTGCAAAATTTTTCCCTACCTGTGCAAAGTAGCTATTCAGTATTGATGGTTCTACTCTAGGCTCCACTTTTTTTGTTTTTATATTTAACATTTCTTTTATATAATGCCATGTTTTTGTGGAATTTCCCTGAGATTCTTCAAATTTGTTTTTAAAGTAGTTAATTTTAGAATTTTTTATAATATTATTCAAGGTATTTCTGTATGTTATGTATTCTTGTTTCAAATTGTTATTGCATGGTTGTTTTACAAGTTTTTTATGCATTTTGTCCCGCTTCCTGATGGACTTAACAATACCAACGGTAATCCACTTTTTAATTGGGGTGAACTTGGGTTTTATAACAATATTATAGGACGCTTCGTTAATATGTGAGGTCAGCTTGTTTAAAAATTTATCCATAATATCATCAATATGGGCAGTTTCATCATAAATCTCCTCCCACATTTCAGTCTTCAAGCTATCTTTTAGTTTATTGTAGTTTATTTTTTTTATTGTTGAAATATTTCTATTGTCATTATTTTCTGGTGGAGAGGACTGATTTAAGTGTAGGGTAGTACAGAAGTGGTCCGTTATACTTGTTTTGATAATGGCACCTATAGCATTATCTTGGAGTGTGCTACATTTTATAAAAATATGATCAAGACATGACATACTGTTATTCACAATTCTAGTCGGCTTATTTATCATTGATTTAAATCCATTCAACTGTAACATACTTAAATACTCCATAGGAAGGTTTGAATTATCTAATATATTAATATTTATATCTCCCACCATTATAATATTATCTGTAGTTTTTAGTGATTGTAAAAACGTGTCTAGACTAATTGTGAAGCTATTTATGTTGAGAGATGGTGATCTATAGATTGCCAATAATTTGAATTTTTTATTTGCAATGCTCATATCCATACAAATGGAATTTGCATGATTGATATCAACATCAAGAATCTCAAACTTAATATCCTTCTTGATAAACATACATAAGCCGTCACATTTATTGAACCTGCTGTTCTTATTAATAGATTCATAGCCATCCATGTAATGATCAAATTCTTTTTCATCTTTATTCCACGTTTCAGTTAAAATAATTACATCATAACTTATTTTACTGTTGCTCACATAACACATGAATTCATCTATATTTTTGTTTGTGCTCCGTATGTTCATATGTAGTAGATTAATACTAGTGCTGTGTTTATTAGAATCTATTTCACTGTATGGATCGAAACTGAAAAAATCATCATGCTCAATAGTGTTGCTAAGCTCGCTACTCATCAAGTCAATAATGTTTTCATTGGATAGCATAATTAAGAAAGAAAGAAAATGAAAATGAAGGATGAAAAATGAAAGGAGTGTAATGAAAAAGTTTTAAAAATACAGAAAAAAAACATGAAAGTCATCTCAGCCATACCGGCAGCTCCGTAAAAGCAAACTATTTTTTTATCAGGTATTTCCACGAACCAGCACCAATAAGTTACAATACATCAACACGAGTAATCCCTAGTTAACTCAAAATTAATCTATAATGTGAAAAAATCTTAATTGTCTGCCGGAGAGGAAGAAAAAGGCCAGGCTGACGAATTAGTGGGTAGGACATATAGTAATTAGTCTAGTAGACAAACAACTTGAAAAGAATGGCGAGTACGAAATTACAAGAGAATGTAGTTGGAACGACAAAAATCAAAGATAAGAGCGAAAGTGAAAAACTTGTTGCATAGTTTATCTCGCATCTTGATAAAATTAAATTTAGTAGGCCTATCATTGATTACAAACAACTACAGGCTATACTCCAACAGTCTAATCAATTTTTAATGTATAGTCCCACTATCACTCATCGCAACCAGAATAAAGTGCTACTCGTATATCGGTAACCCATAATACTTTTCGCAGCTACAAATATCAAAATAAAAACAACAGATAAGTATGGCAATTCAAAATCAAAGCTGTCATACACCGTTAAATTCTGTCGCAAACTTTGTCGCGTGTTATATAGTGAAAATTTCATGAATCATTATATGGCATAAATACAGCAATAATAAAGTACAGCGAAAACAGATCATTATTCAATACAATTTAATAGTCCAAAACATGAATTTAAATCTTGATGGTGGTTGGTATAGCGTTCAAATCTTCCTCAGCCTTGACAGAATAAATCTTTCCGCCATCCATGATCCTTACCCTAACCGTCCCCGTTCCATCAACCCAAACATATTTGAATCCAGATTCTTTTTGAAGTTTCTTTGCCCTGAATAGAAGCATCTTTCGTTTAGCAGTTAGAGACAAATTAATGTATATTGGATGGACCTCACCTTTCAGTCCTATATGCTTGGTAGACAGATTTTTCACCCGACGTTTGCCCTCCAACACTCCCTCTACGATCGTGCGACGTACGAACTTTGCTATGATAGGTGGCGGGTTTTTTGCATCCTTACGTTTTTGAAGGCGATGACAACAGTCAATCGCCTCAGCACTAATATCCATGCCCACAGCTTTACAGGTCTCTAGTACCAGGTTGGTCACCTTCTCCTGTTCCATGTATGGAACTCCGTGAATTTCCACTGTGCTTCTACGCCCGTACTGCTCCAGCTCATCCACGCGTCCCAAGGAGTCACTTAACCTTTCTCTCAGTTTTTCATTCTCACTGTGTAATGTCTTGATTATTTCCTGCTGAGATAAGATTAATTGTTCTTGCCTGGATAGAATTTTAGAGTTCTGGTCGAGTTTTTCATTGCATGATTTGATAGATTCCTGTAACGCTGCCAACATGCCCATCACTTCAGTCTTGAGGTCACTCATTGACTTATTGAAGTCCATAGGAACTGGAGAATTATTATCCTCGATAGGGTTATATGGATACTTAATCGGAGTCGATTTCGGGTCAATACTACGCTGCACTCGGAATTTTCCTAAACATTCTCTGCACTTCCAGGAACCCTTCGTGAGTAAACTAATTTCATCCTCACTCAAGTTTTTGTCAGATTTCCCGCGTATACACTTACTATGGAAAATCGAATTACATTCAGAGCAAACCAAATTGACTTTGTCTGATCGACCGACAGTTAATTTACACTCTGCACATACACTCATCTCGGTATTTAAGCAAAAAATAAGATAGACAGAGCAAGAAAAAATGACCGAATAACACAATATTAGGCCGTTAATTAAACAGTATTGCTACAGGTATGGCGAGATGACAGGCTAAGCCGAATAGTTCATAACAATCTCAGACCGGTATGCGATAAGAGAGCACGAAAAACGACCGTTCACCGCAAAGTCTAATCAAGAACTGAACACTTTTATAGTGTTTACTTGGTAATTAGTAGAATGTTCTAGTTGTTTGATTAGACATTAATGGAATCTTTTCGAATATTGTAGAAAGTGCTAGTTTCCTTGATTTATTTATTTAGAAGTTGGTAGAGAAATCTAGAGATATCTCAATTATGATAAAGTATATAAATAGAGGAAGTCTCATGTAAATGAGTTCAGTCTTGTTTGAGATGTCGTGATAAACAAGTGAGACAGTCAAGTAGTTCAGTTATTGTTCTACGTTGATAAGTGGCAGTAGTGACAGTTCGCGTTAATACAGACAGTGAAATCCCGTTGGCGCTTTTACAAACCATGCAATGAACTTTCGTTGTCTGTAGTGATAATTATTTTATCTATTACTGTATTGACGGACTTGTGCTACGTAAGTTAATTGTTCTTCCTCGACGTTTCTTCTTGAGTATTATTGGACAGTTTATTGTACAGTTATTGTTTAATATTAGATCGGCCTTTTGACATTTAGTGATTGATTCGTGTACAGTTCATTGGAAACTCATTATCAGTTGAACAATATCGTGTTATCTGTTTTTAATTGCTTATTTTTCTGTAAGAAATTACTGAACAGTGTGAGTTGTGAATTATTTGTATTAATAAAGTGAGAGTGATAAATTTAAGTGTTGCCAGCGTTATTTTAGACATAGAACCCGTAACAGTACGTAACAATTAAACATACAGTAATTAGTGTAAGTAACAATTGAATGTACGGTAATTTTGAGCTAAATCCCCCAAAATTCGTTAGTTTGCGACTGGCAACAAGTTGTCTGCCAAGCTGTATGCTCCATCCCTTTAGCTATATTTCGGCCATGGTGCACCCAAATATTAGAAGACATTTGTGGATAGTGGCTAACAACATTGCTGATTTAATCAATGGAAGAGATTGGAAAAAGTAAATAATTTATCCTAAAACTAATTACCTAAGGTTGCCCAGTGGAACATCCAGTACTCGATGACAATCACATGTTGCTGTGCAAACACCGTAACTATAACTCTTCTCCTATATTCTAATAAATCACCTTATATCTTTTGACCTAAAATTACTTAATTTTTTACAACATGTAATTATTTACTGTTGCAGGGTGTTCTTCGATTTTTGTGATGGTATATTTTTGAATTATTGCTGGAGTGAGAAAGACCTAGCTGAATCAGTGTCGCTTGCCGGCTTAAGAAAGTATGACGTCTACGTGGGCGTTGACGTATTTGGTCGAGGATGTCATGGAGGGGGAGGATTCAATTCGTGTGAAGTAGGTCACTAGAAACTTTGCTATTTACTATATAGTTTATTATTAAACCATTGCTTTTTCTAGAGTTCCCCAACTCACTATTTATTTATTATTTCAAAGTAATATGTAAATACACAAATACTAACATGAAAACATAATTTTGTAAAATAAATTATATGGCCACATTACTTGTAAAAGTGGCCATTAACTTTCCAAAGATTATTAAAGAATGCGTAACGTGTATAATAATGATGGAAATAAAACCTCATATTATTTAAACAGAATTTATTAATTTCGAATTCCTTTAAGTGCTATTAGTTTATACTGAAGACTTCCGCAATGGCGGATATTGACAACAGTATTGAATAGCTGATGGAAATCGATGAATGCTACTGTACAAAAATATCAGTCACCACCGGGAATCGAACCACGGACCTCCCAATTGCCGGTCGGGCGCCTTAACCACTAGACCGGTTGGGCGCCTTAACCTCATATTATTATATTAATTTCAGCTAAGGCCAAAATGTGAAAGACATTATTCAATAAAATTGTAACTTTCTTGCATGATAGTGAAAACCTGACATTGGCTAAAATTTGTTTTTGTCAGGAGTAAGTACGGTACCTCGAAATAAGTCAAACTTTATTATTTATTTCACCTTTCAGGCGATGAAACTCATCCAAAAATACGACTTGTCCACGGCGATATTTGCTCCTGGCTGGACGTTTGAAAAATGTCCAGCAGAAGTAGATTTTCTATCAAGAGAGATTTCATTCTGGAAGTGTATATGGCCCTATCTCTTCATACATGGGCCTGCATCGCTGCCTTTCACTACATCATTTTGCATAGGCAGAGGGAAATCCAAGTGGCTCAAAGGAAAGGTATGTTATCATCTGTTTAATCTATATAAATTTACTCAACATATGTTTCGACACTGAATTATTTCGGTTGCAGTTCGATATCCCATCCACTGAAATAGTCGCAAGAGTTTCGATACCTGATGGAAGTATCGATACTTTGATACACGAACCATTTTATACACAATTGCAATCAATGGTATCTAGTATCGATATTGTCAAGTATCGAAACTCCTGCGACTATTTAACTGGATGGGATATCGGAATGCAGCCATTATTTCTGCTATTTGGCAATGAGAACAGTTTTCAGAGAACCTACACCTTCAATGTTTACAAATAATAGTCATTCCCCCGGTTGCCCAATTGTCCTATCATAATGGTGGTTCATTATCCATTCCACTTTTAAACCAAGCTGCTATGTTAAAGCATATCATTATACCTGTATGTGCATGCTAGAATTCGTATGATCTATATATCTTGAATAGTGGAACATATAACTAGTATAAAATGTATTAAAGTGGTAACATCATTCATGCACATGCGCAATCTTGTTATAACTCAACATAACCTAAAACAAGCCTTATATTAATGGCCAGTACTAGCCACTAATACATGTATTTTAAAAGAGTAAACGCTAATTTACTCTCCAACCCAAATAATAATATGATTTATTCAATTTATAAGGAACTAGCTGGCTCGACGCGCGTTGCTGCGATCTCATAAAAATTCTCCTTGATTTTATTATTTGCCACCTCCCGCTGAGGTTACATTTCAAATTAGGAAAGAAGTTAGTCCTAGGGCTCTTCCAGCTGAACATAGAGGCTCCATTGATTTCTTAATCACCACCTCTGAATAAAGAAACATTTCAAATTTAATCCTCCTACGACTATAAGGGTAGAAGCTAGGTTTTTAATTTTATTATTCGCCACCTCCTGCTGAGGATGCATTACAAATTTCTAGCTGCATTGGTTAACAGATGTCATCAACCTGGCATAATTACATTTTTCATCATACGCAGTCGTATGTTTCCTACATATTGCAAGGCTCCAACTGCACGGTAGCCTACATGCAAAGTGCAAAGCCTTTTGCTGTTTAAAGACAGCGTAAATAACGCCGCTAAGGGGCCTGACATATGATTAAAAACTGTTGACTTCTATCAGCTGTTCCTTTAAGCTGTTTGGCCGGCAAGTTCAGTAGGTTAGGTCTATAAAATGGATTACTTAATAATAATTATTAGCTCCCCTATTAAAATTTATGGTCAGAAACCATCCCTAATATTCACACAACATATTCCCAAAGTTTCATGCCAATCTGTCAAGTAGTTTTGAAGTCTATAGGGAACATACATACATACAGACAGACAGACATTCAGTTTTATATATATATAGAAGATGAAGGGTAAACATCTGTGGTATGAAGCTACTTACAGCTTACCTGCCTATTTAGTACTATCGTTTATCGGTTAGATTTAGATTGTTTTATTTTAAAGTTTGACTAGCTATTGTGCCCGTCCTTCGTACGGATTATGTTTAGAAATAAGACTAAATATGTTTCGGCTTTTTTGATAGCAACGATCATGAAGTTGTTAGCAGCTTAGGCCCCGTTCAGACGATACAGTTTTTTTGCGGTACGGTTTTTTTACTGTACGGCGTCAACTGTACTGTGATGTTCACACGGTCCGGCTTTGCTGCTTATTGCTGTGCTCTCCTCCTTCTTCCATTGCGCTTCCAGTTCAGTTTTATTTATTCCAGTCCAGGATTTTTTTTTTATTTTTGTAAGATTTTTTTTAAATAAGTTTCTTACTGAAGGTTTCTCTTAAATTTTGATCAAAGTACGCAAATTCTGGTATCAATATTCTACACATTTTTCTCTCATTATTTTTATATTAATCTTAAGTCTTGTCCCACAAGGCGGGTCTCTCATATATTAGAGAAATTAAATTTTCACAATTAATATCTTCCACTTCTGGACACTGGAATTCACTAATAAGAAGACCAATGCTGAAGAATATCAATGAAGAAGATCAATGCTGACGATCTGAAGACTGCTTCCAGCGTAATAAGCGTATCGTTTGAACATATCCATTACCGGTACAATACATGTGCCACCGGATACGGATAGTTATTTTGCGGTACAGCTGATTTTAGTGATACAGTTTTCGAAGACAAAACCGAATGTAGAAATCGGCTAGAACAGTTTTTTTACTGGATCCAGTCGAAACAGTATTGTGTGAACATACAATATGAAATGTACATGCAAACGAAAGCACTGCAAAATAACTGATACAGCAAATTTACTGTACCGTCGGTCCCGGTTGCATATATAAAAAAAAGCAGTCGTTAAAAAAAGCGGCGAGGTGGAACTACCCGTAAGGGTCTCCCCACCACGAAAAGCCATACGAATTTACTTTACTGTACCGCACAAAAACTGTATCGTGTGAACGGGCCCTTAGTAAACAACTTAGAACGTCAGCAATTCAGTGACAGGTATCGGAGAGAATATTTTTTGAGAACAGCTGATTAATATATCATGATAAATTACGTGATTTGTTCTTATGTGGTAATAATAGTGCTACCTGGCGAATTCCCAAGAGCCTAGCACAAACCGCACCTTCCTAAAATGTTAATTTTTGTTTTGATAAATTTAAATTAGAAAATTTTGTTTGTTTTCAACAAAGAAATAATTGATAAAACATAAGATGAGCTTTGATTCACCAGACATTGCACTGAATGAAACTGCGCGATTGATATCAGGTTGTTTGAAACCAACGCCAGTAAATAAGATCTACCCGATAATTGGAATTGCTCCACCTGAAATTCGAAGAGAAGTGGCTGCTCAAAGTGAAAGGAAAAAGCAGAAAAATGATCATAGACACCCACTTCATGAGCACCAAGAGTACCCATGGAGA
Organism: Conomelus anceps; assembly: GCA_948455865.1. Classification (NCBI taxonomy): domain Eukaryota; kingdom Metazoa; phylum Arthropoda; class Insecta; order Hemiptera; family Delphacidae; genus Conomelus; species Conomelus anceps. The sequence goes on along the minus strand of OX418227.1, from coordinate 16,332,892 downwards.
CTGAAATCCCGGCGCAGCTTCATAAAAGCTACTTGTGAGCTGACAACACCGCCAGAAGCTCAGCGACTGGCATTATGGAGAAGGAAAGCTCCAGACTCAATAATAGAGCTTAAAGAGGAAGGAGCTGCTGGATTTCAGTTGCCATACGTAACATGGAAGTCCTTGAACAGACTTCGGACAGGGGTAACCAGATGCAAGTCCGAACTTGTGCGATGGGGCTACAGTGAGGATGAGGAATGCGAGTGCGGAATGTTGCAAAACTATGAACACCTATTGACCTGTCCTAACATGAGAATAAACTGTACTATAGAAGACCTTATTATAGCAAATGACAAAGCAGTTTCTGCGGCAACATTTTGGAAAAACATTTAGTATGGTGACTCTAGACACGAAAGAAGAAGAAGAAGATTCACCAGACATATGTTTCCTAAAAGACTGCAATGCTCCGACTACACAAGTCTGCAGACAGCGTAAATAACGCCGCGAAGGGCCCATCATTTATATTTGAGAACAGCTGATTGATATATCATGATAAATTACGTGATTTGTTCTTATTCTTATGTGGTAATAAAACTTAGAAGAAATGTATCCAAAATCGCACAATACTTGGTTTTTAAACGTTTATTATTCTGTTAAAAAAAAGTTAATTTAGTTTTTTATAGCTAAAGACATTGTCAAAAAGGTTTTCAATACTGATAAATAACTTAAATCCCGATCGATGCTCTCGTTTTTCAGGAGAAGGCCGCGTAAAATGTATCCAAAATCGCAAAACACTTGGTTTTTAAACGTTTAGTACTCTGTTAAAAAAAAAGTTAATTTAGATTTTTATAGCTAAAGACATTGTCAATAAACTGTTCAATACTGTTCAATAACTAAAATCCCGATCGATGCTCTCATTTTTGAGGAGAAGGCCGCGTAAAATGCCTTTGGGGCCGTGACAGACAGACAGACAGACAGACAGACAGACAGACAGACAGACAGACAGAAAGTGAGATTAGACTATTTTCGGCTTATTTGATGTATAAAACGTAAAAATAACCAAAAAATGTATAATTCTGATAAATGTACAGACAAAACTCTAATTTTATTTATATAGATATATGTCCATTCTACCCTTTCTATTCAATCAGGGTCAAACTCCTCTTGGAGGCCTGTCATTGGCTGATACTAGACACGCCCACTGATAACAAAAAGTGATTTTTTGGTATGTTAATGGATTGACATGTCTGGTACTTATTATTTTTCAGATTTTTTGAGGATGAAGCCCACATTGGTCTGAGACCTGTGCGTGGGTAATGAGTTGGATGATGGTGATTGATGAGTTGGACCTACAGTTTTAGGTGGGTTCCGAATCACCGGGAAGTGATTTTACAGCAGAGAACAGTGTCTTTTTTGCTGGCCAATCTAATCGGTCACCGTTACGAACAGGACCTACGGGAACGCAGCTTGTCTCTCTGATTGAACAGATACCTGCTACGGCTCGCGGCTATCACTTCCGGCTATGACTTGTCATATTATATTGTATGTTTTAAGTGATAAACGCAGTATATTGTGATTGTCATTAACCTTTTATACAGTGACTCGTAAGTGCTTGTGGATAATTTGTTCACTGCGTGAACAATAATAAGTCCGATTTTGATTTTATTTTTTCTCAGCGAACCGGCTCTGAATGGGGTTGTCTAACAGAACAGGAATACCAACTTTCCAGTTGCTATTGTGTTGGTACAGAGGAACAAAATTCAAAAAAGTCCTCAGAAAGTGGGTGCATAAAAATAGTTACTACTGAATCCTTTACCGGTGGTACTTGCCTGGCTATATCCAAGAAAGATAAAGGGCCTGCTTTAAAGGATTCAATGATCAGGTGATAATTTTTTTCTGTCAAGGAATTGTTTTGTTCTCTCACTAGAAATGAATATTCATTTTGATTTTTGTAAATACAACTGATTCTATAAATTTTCGATAGCAATAATAGATTTCTAAATTTTATTCTAATTAAAATTGATTCAATTTTATCACATTTATATTGCCATGCAGCAACTTTGTATCACATTACCCCCAGTCAGTAGACCTATGCATTGTAATGAAAAGGAAATGCGTATGGGTTTTATTGGTGGGGAGACCTTTACTGGTAGTTCCACCTCGCCGCTTGAACCATGTTATTGGAAGCATGATGGACCTACAATTTTAGGTGGGTTCCGAACCACCGTGAAGTGTTTTTACAGCTGAGAACATAGTCATTTTTTCTCCAATCGGTCACCTTTACAAAGAAGTCCCAGAAGAGCGTTGCTTATCTATCTGATTGAACAGATAACTCCTACGGCTCACAGCTATCGCTTCCCTCATTGTAATAGAGATTAAATTATGAAAAAAAGAAGTTTGTGTAGAAATTGGAGAAGGAAAAAATGAGTTTGCAATTTGAAATTTAATCATTTTTAATAATAATTTAATAAATTATAACTTATAATTTTCTAACAAAAAACACAGTATTTGACAAACAGTTCAATAATTTTTTTTAGAAGGATGAAGCCTACATTTTACTTAAGAGTTGTAAAAGACAGTATTAGTTTTATTTTATCAATCTATTTTCTCTTTCCATGAGTGTGTAATAAGGGTGGTGACCTCCAATACAGTATTTTACACTTGAAGGCACCTAATTTCACTAAATATTTAGTTAACAAGAAGAATGTAATCTAATCCTTTGATCTGTAATTTTTGAATATTTAATGGAAGGAAAGAAAGAAAGAAAGATTTATTGCCAATCAAAAACAAAATGATACAAAATGAAAAAGCTTTTACAGCTAGACAATTAAACTTAATATTGGCGTTGCCAGCAAAACAAATGTTTGGGCGCTGGCAACGAGTAATCAGTAATATATGAAAATAATTAATGATAGAAACGTAAGAAGTCAAAAGAAAAGAAAAAAATAAGTAGATAAAAGGTATTGAAATCTAGTAAGAATGATACAGAAGAGTAAGCTAGAAAATAAAGAATTATTTGATATTTTAAGAAAGAATAAAGACTATTTGAATATATATACATAGTAAATGTAGTTAGTAATTAATTATATATGATGAGAAAAATTATTGGTCTCTAGTTTAGTAATAATTATAATAAAATTAATATACCAATAAAATAATGTAGTAATGAAATAGAATAATTCAATGATTAACTTTTTCTGAAGTATTGAAGAATTCAAAAGAGAAAGAGTTTGAAACAATAATTATATAAAAGTATAGAATTTGAGAGGTAACAACTTGTAAGCAGTGCATAAGTAATGATCAGGGAAGGGTTTTGATATGTGTGTGAGAAAGTGAGAAAGGAATTTAATTTGTGTAAATGATATCATAGATAAACCATTATTGGTTGATCCCTATTCTATGATGATATGCTGTATTGCATTTAATTTTGTGGAATAAATGAATTTGATTTGAATTTGATTCGAAGTTTTACATAGTAAGATGTAACTGTCAATGCTTGATAAACCAGGTAATTTAAAAAAAATATTCCAATTTTGAAGGTGTTCATTGCAAAACGAAGATCTCTACTAGTGGTGTTGAAGATCCATCTTGTTTCCACTAATATATAATAAAAACTTTAAAAAACACTTTTGTGGAAATTGTGACTCACGTTATCGCGTGACGGCCGTTTCACTCTGATGTTAAGAGCATCACGACCCACAGGATACTGTGGGTCGTCTGACGATGCTCTGAACATCAGAGTGAAACGGCCGTCACGCGATAAAGTAAGTCACAATTATGTTTTTTAGAGTTTTTATTATTTCTACTAGACTTATAGGCCAAACATATAAAAAGCATATTCAAAGTATCTTATTTACAAATGACCAAAAGCTTTCATAAATGTTCATTGTGACCGCTACCAGAAACCCAAATTATATAATGTGTTAATGATATTAATTTATATTCTGTAATCTATTGCTTTTTTGTGCAGAAATAAAGTTTATTTATTATATATTATGACACTATCCACACTTGTAACATCTATACCAAATTAGTGTGATTTCTCCAAGTTGAAGTTTCTAAGACTTCATAATTTTATTTTCAGGTTACTTACTTGTGGGTTCTCTTATCCTGGTCAAATTTCAATACATGTCACTTACAAATCCACATCTGAGAATGCTGCTCTAGCATTATTACTATTTGTAGAATATAAATCTCATCTCAGGTAAGAATCTCTGACAGGTTGTTATTAGGTATTTTATAGTGAAATATCAATTACACAAATAATAATACTAAAAATATGGATGTATTTTTGTGTCAACGATTTCCATAAGCCATTTAATGCAATTGTCAATGTCCGCATTAGCGGAGGTCTTCAGCATGATTGGTAGCATCCTGTAAGACTTCTGTTGCATTGCGATTGGAAGAAAAATTATTTTTCAATGTGTTTTTGTTGTTCATATCTTCATTTTGGACTATATTTATTCATTAAACTATCATTTGCATCAAGCGAGTTTACTAGCCACTAGCTAGCAATTTCGCAATTTGATTGTAAAATAACGCAGTGTAATCCTTTTTTTTTTGTAGATTACGTCTTGGAGACTCCAGTTAAGGAGTATAAGACAAGTCAAATTAATAATTATACAATCTTATACACTATTTACCATAATTACTATATCAATTAGTTCAGGTGAGGCTTAACTCTTGTACACTATAAAAAGCTTTATTAACTAAATATTTTTTCAATTGCTTTTTAAATATTTCTATATTTTCAAGACTCTTTAAAAACTGCTGTAGCTTGTTGTAGAGTTTCCTACCAATATAACTAGATTTTTGTTTGAATAAGCTACTTTTGCGACTCATCAAGTGATAATCTCCTCGGTTTCTTGTATTATAATCGTGTACGTCAAGATTTTCGTTAATATCAATCTTTTTTACAAACAAAGTAGCTTCATACACATATAAGCAGGGTACAGTTAGGAGACCAAGTCTTTTGAACAACGGCCTACATGAATCTAATCTATTCACTCTTTCCATACACCTAACAGCTTTCTTTTGGGTCTTAAACACCCTATCAAGGTTTTGTTTTGATGAATTACCTCATACTAAGACAGCATACCTAATATGTGACATGTGACAGTAAGATCCAAGACATTAATCTTGTTCACTAGCAGATTATCTACTACTATACCTACGAAAATTTTTGAAAGCCTGGCTACATTACTTGCTACTCGCGGGCGTGTGGTCTTGTCAGCTTGTAAACTAGCCGGGAGTAATAATTGTGGTTGCTCATAGACCAACTGCGATTAGCAAGCACATTGTTGTCATTTGGGTCAACAATTATATTTACATGTGTTTCGAACGTTTTACACGGAAGTTTTATTTGTACAGGATCATTAGCTTACTATTTGCCTAGCGAGCTTTTAAAGTTGCCAGCTAGTAGCGTGCAAACTCGCCCAATGTAATCGGTGCTTGAGAAAAAATACAGCACAGTGTATTGTTGTTTTTTCGATTTGGTTAATCTGTCTTCTTTAAAATATATTATTCTATAGAGAATCTGAAAAGCATATATTATTCGAAGCAGTGCGATGTTGAAACACAGTTTTTTATTTAAAGCCACATTGAACTATTGAAGTTCATCAGATCAAGAAGTCTTGTATGTTACTTGGTGAACTTTTCCTTTTATATTTCTTATGTAATATATCTTTTTGGTTATATTTATTAGTGTTTGCCAAAGATCTTACTAGACCTGGTAACGTAAGATGTAATAAATACATATCAAATATCTCTCTCTGATTGTCCTCTCCTTGAATCGTTCAGTAACCCTTCAATCTTTCTATCCTCCTTTGGTGTTCTTCGACAGAAATCACTACTACCTGCCGTCTCATCATTTCTCTCTGTTCAAGTCTAGTGGTTTTCAGCGTGTGATAATTTCCAGATTTGATTTTGAGATTCTCAAGTGAAATTTGGAGCTCATTCAAATCAAGTTAGTTAGAACTGACAATTTAACAAACTGGCAAATAGCACTTAGAGGAATTCGAAATTAATAAATTCTCACAAGTTGTATATAAACTCTGTAATTCTGTAAAGTAATAAATTCTGTTTCATTCAAAGCTTCATTAAGCTCTTTAATCCAACGAAGCTGTAATTTTTCAATTCATTTTGTGTATTTGTGTTATATAGAGAAGTGTATTTGGCCACGGATGCTTTTGTGGAAGTTATGTCAGATCTTGCAAGTACATCTGCTGAAGCTGATTGTAAAATAAGAGACATCCAGAGTAATCCACACATTGATATCGTGAAACTCAAGAGTACAACACTCCATGAAAATGACTGGATTACCAAGTAAGATATTAATTTTATTGAATACGCAAACAGAAACGCCGGTTTAGTGACGGAACGCCAGATAACGGTTTTTTGTAAAGCATAGAAGTGCATTAGACTGCACAAATAAAATCGAGGGTGAAGTACAATTAATTTATGTTTCTCATGAAAGTCACCCTAAGCACGAAAAAATAATAATATTTACTGTCAAACAGCATGTTTATTCCTTATTTTGGCTTAAAATTAATTACGTTTTTTTTTCATACAAAAAAGATAGAAATCAGATAGAAAGATAGATTCTCAGATACAAAAAAGCTAAAATCAAGAAAATCAAAAGCTAATTGCTCCTTTCCAAACATAGTATTTATCGAATGCTTGAGCATGTTTATTCCTTATTTTGGCTTAAAATTAATTACGTTTTTTTTTCATACAAGAAAGATAGAAATCAGATAGAAAGATAGATTCTCAGATACAAAAAAGCTAAAATCAAGAAAATCAAAAGCTAATTGCTCCTTTCCAAACATAGTATTTATCGAATGCTTGAACTCAGGAATTAGCTTAGAGGTGCGCTTGATAGTATACACTCCGATCACTCCCATCTGGATAGTATACACTCCCATCTAGTATACGCTCCCATCTAGTATACTCTCCCATCTAGTATACACTCCCATCTAGATAGTATACACTCCCATCTAGCAGTTAGACCTTGTGTAGAAGTGGGAGTGAACAGTTGAGTATAGAACTTCAAAATTTGTATTGATGGGCTTGTCATGCTGATATAACTTTACTAGGCCAATGAGGAAAGAAATCGCAACCTACCTCACTCCTCGTTTGCGTAGTGAGCTCTTAGAACAAAAATATAGTGTGAGGTCTGTAGAGACACCACAGTCTAAAGAGACAAACAACAAAAATAAAAATACATAGCAAACTAGATTTAAATAAATTATTTAAAAACAAAAGCCATAGATAAAACATAAAAAACGTATATGACCTAGTTATAAGCTACGTCACCAAGCCTGCGTTTTTATTTGTACTGTCACTTAATTTTTTCATCTGTTTTAAGTTAACTTTCTAAGTGAATTCAACGACTTGCAGTGAAATTTGTTAATTCGTTCAAACTTAATGAATTCGTTGAATCCACTTAAAAAGTTAATATTAACAACGCAGTTCGTCATGGAACAAGAAATCCAGGAACTGTTTTAAGTATTAAGATTTTGATAATTCCGTGAATTTCTAATTTGATTTCTAAGATTTTGGTTACTTTTGTCAAAGTAAAGGAACAAATTCCAGGGTTGTCATCATTGATAGAGCTAATGTGACTAACGACTATCGACTATTTGTATAGTCAATTTGTCTAATGAATGACAAGATACTCAATACTAAATATTTTATTAACTTGTTATGTGAATTTAACGACTTGCAGTCAAATATTCATTAAGAATAAGTAAAATTGACTGACTCTGTAGGCCGAGCGCTTTCGAATCTTTGAGATCCGTTTTCAGAGGCCTGTTAATATTAACAACGCAGTTCGTCGTGGAACAAAAAATCCAGGAATTTAAATATTTTATTTGAGTCTGCATTCCAATTCCTTTTTACAATCATTATAATTTCGGACCTGCTTTTTTTGAATGTGTATAGATAACTTACTTACAATGAGATCTTGTTCAGGATACGAGTGGCGAGTGGCAGACCAATTTATCTTCTTTTCTATTTAGAGCTATTTTAGATTTTAATTACAAAGTTGGACCGTTTTCAGTTAGATGTTAGGCCGTCTAGCTGCTCTTATGGTAGCTGAGATCTAACGGAAAAATTAATTATTTTTGTGGCTTCTGATTTTGAAAAAGTACAATCTACCGATTACATCATTATATTATTACTTTCACTATCATTGCGTTCTATCGTTCTTTTGTGTTCTGAGATTTTTTGGGTTTAAATTGCTTGTTACAAAGTCAAAATATAGAGAAAGATAGTATTTCTATTCCAAAAAGAGTTCCCTAGAACATGGAGCATTGAGTACACACATGCTCTGTGTGTGGACTGCCCAAGCTAGAGTGTGTCATAGTAAAGTTTTAGTTTTTTATTACTTCAGTGTAGATCTAGTCGAATGAAAAATGAATGAGTTGTTTTCTTTTCCAGTACATTCTTGTACAACTTGGATGGCAGGACAGTCATTGAAATCAACTGGGTGGATCTGTCCCATGACAACTGTCCCATTCTTCTAGGACAATTGTCAATCCAAAAAAGCGACCAATAGCATAGCTTTAAATCCACTTTCAGTAAAATTGATTTTATTTGAAACTTTAAATAATGTGATCCTGTGATTTATTGATAGTCATTATACTTGAAAAATATTGAAATTTGTCATAAAAGTGTTCTGCTCACAAGTGAATAATTATGAACTCATAATTAGAATAACTATTATGAATACCTATGAGTAAGTAATACTTAGTTTATTTTTTTTTTTGTTAATCAGTGGTGCAGTTTTGTTCTGATTATTTATAATAACATGTTGCGTGTTTATGTTGATGAAAATACACAACCAGGGCTTAATTTCTAAATTGAGAAGTACCGGAGCTGTGACTACCCGGGGGGTCCAGGGGTCCTCCCCAGAAAAAGTTCGAAAATTACACTTGAGCATTTTAAACGCATTTGAGCATGGTTAGTAATGCACATATAATATTACATAATATACAAAAATAACAAGCTAGTCCAGATCTGGTTTAAAATAAATGATTTTATTATCGATTAGATAGCTGGAACTCCGCTCCGGCGTCCTAAAAGGTACCAGAGCTCCGCTCCGGTGTGCTCCGGCTGAAATTAAGCCCTGTACACAACTAATGTGTTAAGTTCTCTGTTATTTAACAATTATTTTTTTTTTCAATTTGTACGTGATATTAATATATTTGTGAGAAATAAAAAATATTTTCATGTTTAGGTATGTCATATTGTTCAATTTTATAAAACCAATTAATTACTTTCACTACTATATAGTATTCATTTTCTAATATAAGTATTATGATTGCTTTAATCTACAGCCAAGAAATAATGTGCATTGACTTCGAAGGTTCAGCATGAATGAGTTTTATTTCTAGTGCATGGATTAAGAATATTGCAGTTATGTGAGTATCTAAGGAAAATACATATTTCGAAGATTTGTATGTAGAAGTAGATCTAATATTATTTGTAGTTTTAAAATAAGTTTTTTTTTCTAGATTCCAATTATTTTCTGTGTTTTTGTAGAAAGGGGGGGGGGCAAATTTAACTCTCCTGCATGATAATACGATGTATTTTGTCTTACTGATATATCCTATGTTTCAACTCCTATTAATACATCATGAATAATCTTTAAAGAGATTATTTCCTTCCTTGAAATAAGTAATTTTTTTAGGCAAGCAGCGCCTCTCTTGTTTTCATGGATTAAATGCTACTGCTCATCATCATCATCATCATCATCACTACCGTCATTTACATTAACAGTTTTGAATTACTATTACCTGATAATAATAAAATTTACTCAGTACTTTTCAAAAAAATAGTAATTTAAAATCAATTTACTTCCATGGAAATACAGTTCCATCAAATCGGTTGAATAACAATGAAAACTATGTAAATGAAAAATAGGAAAGTAGAGGGGTCTCAAATCCATGTATTTTAACTAGTTGACATAAAAGTTGAAAATTCAGAGCTTTTCCATCAAAATATCGGTCTAATATTAAAACTGACACTGTATTTCACTTTTAAATAATGTTTTACTCACATATATTGGAGATGCTTGAGGAATGCATTTCCTGCAGGCTGACGAAGCTTCTTTTCAGAAGTGAAATGCATTCCTCAAGCATCTCCAATATATGTGAGTGAAACATTATTTAAAAGTGAAATACAGTGTCAGTTTTAATATTAGATTGTTCATTAAGTATTTCGTCATGGAAAACATTACAGAAAATATCGGTAGAGTAATTAAATCAATATAATTGAAATAAATGCTAATAAATTATTCGAATAAATATAAAATTTATGTAAATCAATATATTTAAATATGTCTCAAAATATTTTTTAATAGATACCGAAGGTTTTCCTGTTTTAATTATATTGATCATTTAACAGCTCTCCGAAGTAGGTTGAGTGTAAGATAGGACTATTTTGCCCTAACTCCGCCCTTTTGTGTAAATTCTTGATATTACAATTAATTTATTTCTCAATTATTCTTATTAATGTCAGTATTCAAACTTACAAAACAGTGTAATAGTAACGTATCGTCTTGTATCTATTTTTTATCTATCTTCCATGAATTTAGGTGATGTCATTCATTGTCAGTAGTCATTTATAAATTGTACTTTTACTCGAATAAAGCTATCTGAATCTGAACCAAATACCGGTACGCCATGGCTAGAATAGACAGCGATTTTCACTCATCATTTCAAAAAGCCGAAATAATTACTGTTTTTTGAAGTTTCTTAAACGTATTTTCTCCCATTACCAGTAACATTAAACAATTGGAAAAATTACAGTATAATAAGAAAAATGTGTTGCTCCTATGTGGAAGATTAGTTTTAAACAAACACAAACATTATATGATCCAACTCAAGTTTGAGATCCAGCTTGACTTGTAAAGTTTTCCCATTCGATGAACTACCAATTGTATTTTAAGGTTGGAGTTTTATTGAGTTATGGAACAATAATAAAATTATTTTACGGCTCAATGCCTTCTACACATAAAAATAATTCGAATTTGTTTCTGAATCGCCCAATAAATTGAAATTGAGATTATAAAGACGGCATTAATGGCTGTAAATTACTGGTTCTTACTCAATAATTGACTAGCCAAGGAAATGGTTAGAAAAGTGAATGTCTTAAATTGTTTTAAATTACTGAGAAACAATGAGAAGGCATGTATTTGAAATATATGGAAGGAAGCAAGAAGGACGTACAACGAATATATGGTGAAACTGAACATATGAAGGGAATTTATACTCGATAAATGGTGTTGTGCTCTTCAAGGTTGATACAGGCTTTCGATTTTTGAAGAATCAGGAGTTTTTAGACAATAATTTCATATTTTGAATACTTTTTAATTGTTTTAGTGTTATTTCGAGTGAAGTTTTAAAATCAGTAGTCTTCAAGTGAAAAGAAACAAGTCATTTTTTCGAATGTATTTTAGTGAATTTAAATTTTTAGTGTGGACTAACCTAAACGTTTTTGGATGAAATAGCTCAATCAAAATTTGTGAAGAGAGCAGTTTTGGACTCAGGTCTGTTGCATCTTTGCATTTATTGTTAATTTTTCTATATAAATATATAATATTTTCTTAATCATCCTCTGCAGATTGTTTCTAATTTTTTTTTTTTTTTTTTTTTGAGGATGAAGCCCACATAGGTCTGATACCTGTGCGTGGGTAATGAGTTGGATGATGGTGATTGATGAGTTGGACCTACAGTTTTAGGTGGGTTCATTAGAAGTTATAAATTTTCTAAAAATGGTTCAGAATTTATTAATTAAATTACGGCATTTCTTCATTATCCATCTAATCAATTTTTCATCAAGATGTACCTTTGGAAAACTCTTATGGTACTCAAATTTTAGGGACGCGTGGGCGATGAAGGGTTTGAAAACAAACACGTTATTATACGGGTTCGGGCGCTATTTATCATCATGAAAATCATACCATTCTGAGCAGAAATATTTCAAAATAAGAGAGTTTGTTTCCACCTTCCGGATCTAACAACTCCCATTAGGAAGTAGTATCGCATGAGCTTATTTAAGGAATAGAGTAGAAAGCGTGTGTTAGATCTACAGTAATCCAGAAGGATAGATCGTCTGCCTTTTTTGTCTTTCTTCTCATTTCGAATGCTGAGTCACGTCCTAGGAGATCCTCCTCGTTTATACACTAATATAGTGAATCCTCTCTGGTTTCTAAATGGAAAAATCCGGATAAACACCTCCAACAGCAATAGAAACGCTCTGGAAATTAACTAATTGTGTTGTTGATCTAGATCTAGATCTAGAATGTGTAGCATGACTAGATTTCTCTATCGCAAAAAACTTGGTATCTCTGCTGTCTCTGAAGTGCTACTAGAACATGGAACGGGACATCGGGGGATTTTTATTGTATCAATTAGAGTTATGAGATAAAACATTATTTATTCATTTAAGATAAAGGCTCACAGACAAATTACAAATAAAAAAAATAAAGATCTATAGGGACTTATCGTCCCATTTAATTATTTTAGCTTTTTAACTAAAACATTAAATTAAAAAAATTAAATTAATAAAGTTGGTCTTTTGTTAAACCCCAAGGAGAGCCTTATTGACATTATTTACATAATTAAAGAAAGCTATGAAAAAAATAGAACAAAATAGCAATAAATATAATAATAACAACAATAAAATAATAATAAAATGTTGTTTATTGAGAAAATAAATAAATAGTGAAAAGAAACAGAGTTTCAGCCAGAGCTCATACAAAATTCATCCTTCATCCTAGCGACAAGACAAAGTTAATTCACAATTCTTTCTATATACATTGAATGTGTTCGAAAACGGATCTATATGTTCATTTAAGCTGTTGAATAATCGTAAAGTTTTGAAAAAAAAATGAATTATGTGATGGGTATTTCTTACGAAGGGGATATTGAACAATATATTTTTTCTTGGTCTTGCACACGGTACCTACACTAAAATTTAATAAATTGATGAATGAATGATGGTACAATATATGAACATTATGATTTAAAATGTTGAACAACAGTAACAGAGCATTCAATGATCTTCGTAAATGCAGTGACTGGACTTTAAAGATGGATCTTAATTCACTTGTTGAAAAATTGAAGGGACAGAAGGGGAAAATTGAATTTTTTAATATACAGATGTCTGAGAATTTTATTTTGGATTTTTCTATTTCATGAATGTCTGTTACATAGGTATGATAGGTACTTCAGTACAATTTGCATGACAATGGTTTACACTGTAGGTCACGACAGCGTATAGCAACAATCAATTTACTTTACTCTATAAAATATAAATATTATTAAATATTAAAATTTAAATATTACTTTAAATATTATTTATGCTACTTTCTTTTGGGAAACTCTTCCCAAGACAACTTGGGCCTACCCAAAATCTTATACTGTTAAAGGGAGTTCATCCATTTCAATTGTTTGCATGCATTTTTTGTTGTTTATATGAGCTCTTACAAACATATTCTAAAATACCTATAATGCACCCACATTATAATTTACAGATCCATATCATGCATGTAAATTTAAATAAATAAATACATTTCTAATACTTGTCATTGAAGTCCTCGGAATTTTTCACTAAGACATTTATTTTATGATCTTTCAAAAGTTACCACAACTCAAATATATTTTAAACCATCTAGTAAGACCTTGTAACTATCTAAAGCTAAACTATAGCTTCATGATTCTGAACCATCTAAACCCAATACGAATTCTAAACCAATATCAAAAGTAGAAGTAAAAGTATGATGGTGATTTATGAGTTGGACCTACAGTTTTAGGTGGGTTCCGAATCACTTCCCGGTGGTTCGGAACCCACCTAAAACTGTAGGTCCAACTCATAAATCACCACATCATCCAACTCATTACCCACGCACAGGTCTCAGACCTATGTGGGCTTCATCCTCCAAAAAAAAAAAAAAAAAAAAAACCTCAAAAAGTATTAATGATACACAATCTTAAAACCTGTTTTATACAATTTCTAATTAGAAAATTGAAACCAAAATATATTCGTTTGCTTTAGTCCCATAATCTGTGTGTTTAAGTATTATAACAAATTGTCAATTATTTGACAAAAGTCCGTTTACAATAAGCAAAAACTTTTAATAAAACAGTAATTCCATCAGATCAAAACTTCGGGTTCATGAATGGTTTTAATGTGTGTAGCTTTTTCCTAAAATATTGCACATTTCTTGGAGGCTCTTTGATATAAACATTAATTTCAAGAAAATAAAAGGTGTATTAATAGATTGTTTGGTTATTGACATTTTTGCCAACAAAAAATGAAAGCAGACGTATCTTTGTTTATCTTTAGTAATAAACGAAATAGGCTGTGTTTTAAAATAGGCGAAGTGAGAAAGAATAAGAGTGAAAATATTTGAAAAGAAGATAATGCCAAACTTGTCAAATGCTGCTGATCAAAAAGACGAGGTCTAAATCTGATTCAATTTAATACCTGAATATTTAAGCTCAATCCTTCTTGATTGTAGACGTGAATATATTGTCTTGGGTCTCACACTGTCTCTAACAAGAACTACTTAAGCGGAATAAATAGAGAAAAATAAGTCTGAACAAGAAAAATAAGAATGATTCGAAGTGAACTTGTAAAGAACGATGTCTTTTTCCTTTACATTATGTCCATTATTATTCAATCCGCATCGCGTGAAATTACTTATTCTTCTCTTCAGCAGACGAATTAGAGAGAGAAAGAATGAGTGATGGGGGAGAGGGAGGGAGCGATAGCCAATTTTCTATCACTTCAATGTCATAGTACGCCCAAGTGTATACTGTACTTAGTCACAAACTCAGTCATTTGCCGGAAGCTTTCGGCTCTTCAGTGGGGATTCTCATTAGAATCACCAACTTTTCTTTGTTTCATTACTGAATTTAAAAAAAGAACAGAACAACTCACAAATGCCACATGGAAAATATTGAAGTCATATAGATATATTTGAAAAATATATGAACTGATGTCTAGTAACATATAACCTAATAATTCTTTTAACTGCACAACTTTTTCAAGAGTTGTTTCAACATTTTCATGAAGTATGAAGGCAAACATAATAGCCTACTGGAATGATTTACAAATTTTAGGAGTAATTTTCATTTCACTGCTTTGGTACAACATTTTACAGCATATTTGTCAGAGTTGAATAACTAACTAAAAATGTACAAATGATAAGCACCCTTGTTTTAGAATAAATTTAGTTCTAAATCCTGGGACTGTAAATTACCATTCTAATATTTGTTCACTAATAATGAGAATGATTTTAAACAAGCCACTGTTATTAAAAAGAAAGATGCCTCATTTAAAGCGTTTTAAGTAGACCTATTTTTTATTTAGACTATTTTTAAGACGGTTTGAGAGGGGTTTAACCCATGAAAAAAATTCTATAAACCTAACGGGAGGGGAGTTTAAAATCTTGAAAATCTTCAGGATTGCAATTTTTTCAAATTTATTATTTTGTTTTAGTAGGGCTTTTTGAGCTGAATGCTACTAAACTTTTGATAAATTGAGCATTTGGGGTTGGAGGTTGGAAAAATTGACTTTCAAAATATATAAAAGTATTTTGTGGATAATTTTTTTCTTCTTTTTTTATTGAAAGTGGAAGATAACACTACAAGAAGAAAGTTGACACTAAACTACTGTTAGAATATTAGAAAGGGGAGGGATAAGAAAATGTTAAAAACTCAAATATTGAGATAATCGGGAAGATCACATCAGGTAGAGCATAAAAGCTCTGACGATTTCCATTAGAATAATTTGTAAAAATAATCTTTGAAGCTGGGGGTGAAAACCTAAGTTTCTCTGGAAAAAGGGAGGTTGAACAAATTTTGAACTTCTTTGTTAATGAATGATTTTTGCTTTTTATGATTGGAGGTTAATGCATTAAGAGCGGGATAATTTCTGGGGGGGGGGGGGGGGTCAAGAATTCAAATATTGATTTTTGCAGTTTTCATCATCAATAAAAGATTGGTCAATGAAAATTGATTCAAAAGTGCTCTTGAACTTTTTTTTCAAAAATAGTATCCCCTTTTGAGTGAGGAGATTTGTGCGAGTGAGGTCTACTATTCACAGAGCTACTAGTTAAAAAGTTGCAACTAATTACACAATCAGGAAAAGGAGTGCCGATATTCATGTATTCATGAATGAAGTTTATGCTGAGGAATATTTTATAGATGTCTTCTGTACTTATTCACTTAATAAAGGTTGATGCAATAGAATACTACTCAATTTAAAAGCATGATATGATTATGAAAAGGAATATTATATTATAGTGAATTATTTATGTAATTAATAGGGCCGACGCAAAAAATACTACCCAATTTAAAATCATGAATAGTGTCTTTGAAGGCAGGTCGGCACCGTGACTGGCTGCTTTTCAAGAAATCGCCATATTTCTATTCATGTGCAATATGCTTTTTCATTCTGCTAAGGTCAAGGGTCATCGCATCTTGTTTAATTCAGATGCAAGGTTTCCTATACCTGAATGGAAGCAAGCGAACAGACTGCGATAACCGTAATCTCATTTATGCAACATTGCAGGCTGCTGGAATGCCTATTATAAGAGGATTCATTGGATGATGTTCGCCTGGTAGCGCCAATGCGCCAATCTGCAGTTGCAATTCAGCAATGGCACCGTTATCCAACCACAATAGGCTACAATCAAAGTTGACAGAGTTTAACCTACCCAACAAAATGGAAGATTGCCTGCAAATATTTGCATACTCAAGAGACGGTATTAAAATAATGTCCCTGCTTTTTGAAGTGCAGTACAAGCGGGTTCAATGAACTAAGCACCCACGATAACTTAGTCCATGTAGAGATCCGTTTGCAAACCTATCGGCTACAATAACTTTTCCAAGTTACTGCACAGCTCCAGCAACTTTGTACGTTCTTATTACCTGCACTACAAGTTTTTTGTCGGATCTTGAAATAAAAATAACGAATACCCCAATGTGTTGCCCTGTAGCATCCCCGTGACCTCATTTTATTACTGTATTATCGCAGAATTTATACAGATTTGAATTCTCACTTCATGCATAAGAAACTCCGTGTCAGGTTTATTAACCATAAAACAAACTATCCTGCAGGCTCTGGCATCGCAGGTCCTTGTAATGAGCATAGAATGCTTTTATAAGGTCGTGAAATATATGAGTTAAGATTTCCTGGGTGACTTGGAATGACAATACTCCATACTCACGTCCATGCAGTTACTAATAAACTTCAAATTGATTATTTGACAATTTCTTTGAATGCAGTTGATGTGAGTGTCTTTTCAGATTGAACAATGATAAGCCTGCTGGTATTGATGTGTTGAGAAACCAGTTATCGTCCAGGTGTTTGGTCAATTTCAATTTTATTACTTTTCAAATTCTCATAGCATGAACAATCATACATCACTATAAAATTCGCATAAGATAAATTTCCTGGTTAAATTTTATGTCAAAAATCAATTGTTATTCTTATAGACATTAAACAGAATAATTTAATATCAATCGACTTGAAAATGATGACTGCCATATCTAAAACTCTTATTGTATTAAGAGCCTCAAGATAGGTTCATAAATGCGGGCCTAAAAGATTGTTACTTGAACAGCAGATGGTAGTTGAAAGTCTAGTGCCATCAAATTTTATTCTCGAGTTCTTTTCTCATATTATTTGAGAATCACCCACTCATATTCTGAAGAACTGAAGAATATGTGTTCCAAAATTGTGAATGCATAAGTATGGCTTCATGGCACAAGTGGTCGTGAAATAAGTCAATTTACACTAAATTGAAAGACCTACTCACGTGAGAATTATTTTCTGGATCACTGACTTCCTAATATTGCACTCGACTAGATCATTATTATAGCGGGCAGTTCCCACTTTTCTTCAAGTCCTTAGAAACTTTATAATAATCGTGTGCTGAAATGTAAAAATGTAAATAGGAATGGGAAGGATTGTAAAAATGATAAATTGTAAAAATTGATGAACCAGAATTGATACCTGATTTTTTTGCAATTATTGTAAAAGTGAATAAAAGGGGTGAAGATTGTATGAGTGGTAAAGAGGCTAACCCAGGATGGATTTGTATGGGGGACACCATTCTAGAGCCTAGAAGTAAAACACACGAAGATTTCCTCTTCTGTTATAGGGTGCTTGCACAGTGAAACGTCGAATACTCCATATTCACCATTGCAAAATCAAACACATGCTGTGGAATGGTAGTATTCACGTTGCTGCAATCTGTCTTCCAGCATTCCGCAGTATGTGTTTCAATTTACGATTGTTGTCTTGATTCACGGCAAGTATCATCGAGTATTGGATGCTCCACTGTGCAAGCACTCTTTTAATTAGTTGTATAATAAATTATTGATTTAAATTCCTGGATTTCTTGTTCCATGACGAACTGCGTTGTTAATATTAACTTTTCATGTGAAATTTAACGACTTGCAGTCAATTATTGATTTATTCTAATCTCCTCCATTGATAAATAGACAGTGATATTGTTTTAGCCACACGTCTTCCAATATTTAGGAGATCCTTCCATCCTGAGTTAGACAACTTTTAGTTTGTTTATTGCCTTCAAGTGAAAAATAATCATTTTATTATTTTTTGAGTGGAGTATTTTGGAAAATCTAAATATTCAGCATTGAAATTAACCTCAATTTTTGGACAATATAACTTATCTTATTCTATTAAACGAGCAATTAAATTGTATGCACGTATGTATGTACGTATTTCCAGTCACTATCTCAAAAACGACTAACGATTTTGATAAAATTACGAATATAGGAGTTTTTTGGTGCAAAAATACGATTGCGCTAGGTCTCATTCATGTAAAAACTCGCTGAAGGACACAAAAAGGAGAAATTATCCTCAAAGGAACAGCTGATAAAAGAGAAACAGTTTTTAATCATATTAACGCTGTCTGGAACGCGAAACTTACGCGCGTACCATGCAATCGGAGCCTTGCAGTTATGTAGGAAACACATGACTGGAGAATCAAAGCTCAGCAAATGATTTTTCCATTTCTTTGGTGATTTGATTACAAAACTAAACCTTTCTAATTACTTTGGTCCATCATGTGAAAATACACTCCCGGTCGTTTTTCTCTACAATTTAACAAGGAATTACAATGAATTTTATTTTATTATTCTCTGCATGAATAAGAAGCAATAGTATGTTACAGTCACGCTTCAATATGCGCTCCTTTCTGCAAACTACAGTAGACAGTGAGCTGACACCGTATAAATGTGTCGTTATTTTACTGAATTTCTGAAACTGTTTTCTATTGACAGGGATCCATGCTGGTTTTTGTAGAAACAGTGATGGATCGTATTAAAACAGAAATAGAAATCATAAAACTTTCAGGCACATGAAACAGTAACCCCAGAGCGGAGCTCGGTACTCTGATATTTCAACATTATTTGTTAAGAGAGCAGTTTTGGACTTGAGTCTGTTGCGCCTTTACATTCATTGTAATTTCGTCACAATACATAAATATCAATCTTATCATTTTAACACTTCCATTTCCCTTTTTCATACAATTTTATTTAACTTATTCTGTTCAACATTCATTTTATAGCGTCCCCTTCCGCTTCATCAACTGTAAAATTACTTCAAACTGCTGTAAAATCACTTCCCGGTGGTTCGGAACCCACCTAAAACTGTAGGTCCAACTCATCAATCACCTCTATCCAATTTATTACCCACTCACAGGTTTTCAGACCTATGTGGGTTTCATCCTCTGAAAAAAAAAACTTGTCGATAACATAGCTTGGCATTCTTAAAACATAGAATTTATAACTTATCACAGCATATTTATAATAGCACAGGTAAGCATCCAATAAACGATGCTAAATTAATAATCACCATCGCAAAATCAAACTTATACACCAATCCGTCGTATACCAGGTCTGAGACCTGTGCGTGGGTAATAAATTGGATAGAGGTGATTGATGAGTTGGACCTAAAGTTTTAGGTGGGTTCCGAACCAACGGGAAGTGATTTTACAGCAGAGAACAGTGTCTTGTTTGGTTCTGCAATGGTGTGATGGTGGTTATCATCGAGTATCAGATACTCTACTGTGCAAGCACCCGTACGACCGGTTGCACAAAAGCCAATTAAATTTAATCCCCGTAAAATGACGTCATTCTACGGAAATTAAACTTAATGGAGGGAATTTAGTTGCACAAAGGACAATAAATTACAAGCGATAACACCGATGAGTTGAACCGACGTAAAAGATATTTAACCGCCCGATCACCGATGAATAATTCTCACTAATGCCCGTTAAGTTACATTTTATAGGTGATGTTTATTGTACCAGAACGCGGAACTGCAAATTAGGAGGTGTTAAAAACCTTTCAAAATGAATAAAATCTATGAAGAAAAAATAATTCAATAGTATGATTCAAATAATTCACAATGAAATGATTCTAATTCATCTTTTTTCTCAACTTCAGAATCAGCTGTTGATCAAATTACTGTGTTGCCAGATTGTGCCCGTTCGGTTGACGAAAATTAACTAATGTATCTTTGTGCAACAGAAATACACCCGTTACACTTACGACTGTTAGTTAACTGACATTAAACTCCTTATTTAATTAGATTTCGTGCAACCGGCCATTAGAATTGAATAGGATATGAACGTAGAGATCTGTAGACACATCACCTTAGTAAATAACGTGATTGTTAAAAAAAAAAAAAAACAATCTAAACACTCCCCAATTATTCAACTATGACAGGTTCAAAAACTGAATAGCGCTCTAGGTAAGTTAAAACTCAATAAATTCAGAATCACTAATCGTTTCATCTCGTCTTTGAACAGAGTTCAACGTAGTTGATCACAGATCACACTGACCCCCTGACCCGGCGATGTAGACCTAGTGATACGTATCTTCTTTTTTATACATATTCCTCTTCATCTTTCACACAGAATTCACTCTTCTCCATTCCTTCTATTCCTCTCACTCTCTCTTCTCTCGCTTTCTCTTACTCTCGCTCTATCTCTCTCTCTCTCTTTCTTTCTCTCTCTCCCATTCTACAGACGTATATAGGAAAAACCGTTGAAAATGAGATGTGAAATAGTTCGTTATAAAATTTGAATTGTATCCAACATACAATAGCAGCCAATAGGAGGCTTCGGTTTGATTTTTTTTAAGTCGTCACGCTTTTCTTAAGAATTAGGATGCGTGATAGAAAAAGAATAAGAATAAATAGAAGAAGAAGATGTGGATAGTATAAGTGTTGCGGTACTGTCTGTTGTTAGCGATAGTAGAAGAGGAGAGGGGTGGCAAGGTAGTATACAGTATCAATGTAAGTTAGTACGTAGGATTGGCTTATTCTAGTCGGTTCTCACAGTCTATCACATTAATCTCTTATTTCTTTCATCTACTTTATTCTTTTTTAACCGTCTTTTATTGTCCGCGTCTCTCTAAATCCCCCCCCCCTCCACCAAACCATGTCTTGTTCAACGAACAATCGATTTTTGAATTTTTCGAAAATAAAAAAAGACCGATTGCATTGACCGTTGGTTGTTGGTGTTTTGGCGGTTTTAAACATTAATTATTTGATTTTATCAATCAATCAGTTTTAATCAACAATTTACTGTATTTAAAAAAAAAGGAAGCCAATTGACAAGTACGCTTAAACTGTTCTCCACTTGAAAAACTGTTTTCCCACCTATGTGATCCTAAGTAGTAGAAACATTTTCATTTATGAGTTTCTTGTGACTTGAGAATCTGAGACTAAATTTTAAGAATTGAAATGCTGGTTTAAACACTTATTGCCATAGATCGCTCTAGTAGAGCAATAATAAAATCTCGTGATTGGTCATGCGGTGAGCGTAGTGTTCAAGTGGTCGTGATGTTCAGTCCCGACCGCTCAAGACTGCGCTTGGATGGGTGACCGTGCTTCAATGACTTGATGTTACAAGCTTTATTATCACTTACCCGGTGGTTCGGAACCCACCTAAAATAGTAGGTCCACCATGTTCCCCGTAACATGGCACAAACGGCGAGATGGAACTACCAGTAAGGGTCTCCCCACCATTAAAAGCCATACGCTTATTATTATTAATAAAATCTCTTCATAAACTCCATAAACTAAGAGAGCGTTCTATGAACTTTTTTGATGAAAACTCTGAATTCCAAATTATTTCAAAACATGTTTCGTTAATATACTTTCTTTTTCAAACTTTTTTGAATCGAACAGATTTAAATCAAGTATATATCACAATAGATCAATAAAATAAAAATTAATAAAAAATCTCCAAAATAACTATTTAGTTATTAATAAAATAATTATTTTCTCCAAAATAATATGTGAATTTTAGATTTTAATTTTGTCTCTGTTTTGTGGAAATTCTCGTTTCAAACTTCCTCCAGCTATTTGCAAGTTGGATTGTTTACTTAAAACATGGTAGGCTCAATAAGTTGCATTTTGTTGGACCATCTCATGTTTAATAAATTAGAGAATAAATTGTGTTATCTATGGCACTTAAAAACTAAATTTTTACTTGGATTTCTTGTTCCATAACGATCTGCGTTGCTTAATATTAAATTTTTGTTGTAAATATTTAACGACTTGCAGTCAGTTTTAAATTGTGAATATATAATAAATGCACTCACACTTGGCCGAACGTTTTCGAGTTATTGAAACTCATCTTCAAGGAGCACGCCTTTACTTTATTGACTGCAAGTCGTTAAATTTTTACGTTTAGACTTGCGACATAAGTGTTTTAAATATTATGAGAATGTTTCTCTCTTAGTCCTCTCCAAGGGTGCTTGCACAGTGGAGCATCCAATACTCGATGATAATCACCATCGCAAAATCAAAATCTTACTGTGGAATGGTAACATTCACGAAGTATTCACGCTCTCCCAATAATGTCATACACCTTTCTACATTAATGTGTTCATTTTCCGATGGTGATTATACTCGAGTATCAAGTACACAGTATTTATACGACAAAGGATTATTTATACTTATTATTGTCACATTTCTGTTTAACTGATGCTCCACTGTATAAGCTAATATTTGTAGGAAAAACCAGTAGTACAAGTACAACTGTAGTTGTGGTTGAGGTTTTTTTGTAGTTGAGGTATGAGCTGTACTAGATCTATCAGAATGCTCGTAGAATAAAATGTTTACCGCAATGCAAAGCATGAGAAACGCTATCATACAAATTGGACTACATAATCATATCATTCTAAAACTCACATAAAATTTCCAACACGACTTTTGATAGCCTGTAAATTGAAATATTATGAAGAACGTGCCTATTTAAGGTCGCTGTAAGACATCATAATTTCTACATGAATAAAATATCACACGAAGAATAAATACTTAGCAAGCTTACTATGCGTCCCCGCTGTTGTCGTGCCTAATCCTATCGTATCAGGGCTGAACAGGTTGTACATTTGAAATGTAGTCAATACTATAAACAACATGTATGCAAATTGCACCATAACTCTTCACCAGAATTGTTTCAATAAATGCGCCTGCAAGATCTGTTGATACTGATTTCAATCTTTAGAGCACACATATTACTATTAAAACTTGTTTCTTACAAGTCCCCAATAAAATATACAAGACCGAGCATAAACTTTCAATAGCTGTGAGTTATAGATTAGCCAGGATTCTTTAGGATGTAGCAAATGCAACGAATTAGATACATTTCAATTATTGGCCAGCATAAATTTATTTTATGATGGTGCTGTTTTTCTTGTTTAAAATGTGGAGTGGATAACGAATAGTCAGGCTTATAGATAGATAGATAGATTATTCATAGATTATATATAGATTATAGATTATAATAGATTATAGGTTATATATATATATATAGATTATATTACTATAGATTATATAGATTATATATACATAGATTATTGATAGATTATCATTTATTCTCAAATAAATAAATTACAACAAAAGAACATTTCAATGTCTTACAGCTATTAGTAGTTAAAATCACTTCCCGGTGGTTCGGAACCCACCTAAAACAGTAGGTCCAACTCATAAATCACCAATCACCATCATCCAACTCATTACCCACGCACAGGTCTCAGACCTATGTGGGCTTCATCCTCAAAAAAAAGAAACAAATGAAATATAACCTATATAGAAACTAAGTAAAGAATACAAAATTATATTATTTACTGAAAGAATATTTGAGAACATACATTCCAGCACATAAGGCACACTTGTGGACCGCTTGAGGGAGTCGAAATACTATTTTACAATACTAATACAATTGTGCTATTGAAAAATACAAAAAAGGATGATTAAATAAAAGGAAAAATAGATTGAATTTAAAATTATATATTGAAAAATTAAGTGGTAGATTGTAATTTTAAGAAACAAGCAATAAAGAAGGAAAACATATGGGAAACCTGAGTGATTGTGTGAAATGCAACACAAATCAAAGAAAAGAAATAAACAAAACATCAATAAATCTGCTTATAAGGTAATCCCTGTGCATAAGCTTCAAACAATGACTCGGAACAAGCCTTCTACAATTTCAGGGGTCAGAGACAGAAGCCAAGCTTCTTAGAGGCAAAATGAACCAAAAATGGCCGTGGTGGACAAAAATTGATACAAAGCTGGAACTTTTTTAATCCACTCTAGGCATCCTAGAAAGAGTCTTCTGAGTTTGCGAAAGTTTCTGGGCTGTGCATAACTTTTGGGGGGCCAAAAACCCCCCAAATTCGGCACTTTTTCCAGTTTTTTTTGCCTAAAACTCGAAAACTATCTACCGCGTTGAAAACAATGTTTCATTCGAAATTGAAGAATATCGATTTATGTATTGAAACATGGAGATGACTCATTTTTTACAAAGGGGGGAAGTGAAATCATACCTGATTTTTGAAGATTGATTGTGAATGAAAAAATAACGCGATTTGGTATTGTTATGTACAAATCGGCGTAGAATTTCATATTCTTCAATTTCGAATGGTACATTGTTATCAACGCGATAGATAGTTTTCTAGTTTTAGGGGAAAACCGAAAAGAATGCCAAAAGTTATGCTCAGCCTAGAAACTTTCGCAAACTCAGGGGACACTTTCTTAGGGTGTCTAGAGTGGTTTAAAAAAAGTTCCAGCTTTGTACCAAGTTTTGTCCACCAAAACTGGCTATTATGGAGAGATTTAGTGATGTGCTTCGTACTACGGTTTATTGATTGATTAATGCTCTTTTGCAGTAATGTAGAACACAATATTCTTCTCGATTCATGAAGTTATCGTAACAAATAATTCAATATAACCGTATTGGTCCAGTGATATCTAAATGCAATGTAATATCGAATGCTTCATACTTTAAAATACTTTTAATAATGAATCTTATGAATCGTTATCATCCCCTCTTTAAAGGCTTTCATTGGATGATGCTATGTGATGTTGAAATGTTATATGCCTGTTAGGATCCTTAATTCTTTGATACTGTACATTGAATTATTTGTGAACTACAAAAAAATTTCTTCTCCTTCTTCTCGTCCTCCTCCTCCTCATCCTTCTTTCATCCTCCTTTTCCCCTTCCTACTTCTTATTCTTTTTCTTCCTCTTTTCAATTTTTTCTTTCTCATTTCCTCCTCCTCCTCTTTCTCCTCCTTCTTCATCTTCTTCTTTTTCATTTTTTCTCCTTCTCCTTTTTTCTTCCTCTTTCTTTTTCTTTCTCTTTCTCTCTTCCTTATGTCTTCTTGTTTTTTCTAGTTCTTCATTAATGAAGTTTTTCCAATCGATTTCTCTCAATTTATTCGTGAACACTGTAAATTCTCTTCAATATCGCCTTCTCCAAGATACCCTTATTATTCTTTTTCTTCTTCTCCCCCTCCTATAAAAATAGCATTATCTGAGTTTACTATTGTATATATTTATGTGAAGTTGATAATTTTGTTTTTAACCATTCATATGCAAACTTATGTAAATTTACACGAATAAAGAAAGATAGTCTAATGTCTAATCTAATCCTTTTTCCTCTTTCATCTCCTCTTCCTTTTCCTTCTCTTCCTTCTCCTCCTCTTCCTCTATTTTCTCTGCCACCATCTTTTTTTTCCTTCATACTTTTTCCTTGTCAATCTCCACAACCTGTACCTGATCTTTTTTCAATTGCGCGCCTTGTCTGTCATAGCCTCTGCAGAAAAAGATCTCTTCTCGTAGAGAAGGTGATCTTGCTCCTTTAATAATTGACGTGGACGCCCTAGTACTCACACTCACACTCTGCCATAATAAATCAGTCAACTGACCAGAGCAAGTTATTATTATCACAGCTGAAGAACCAGAGTAGATGCTGATGCTGATGGCTGTTACCAGTGTTGCGTAATTTACATCCAAGCCGTTACTCTACTACAGCTACTGGTCTACAGTCTATGTTAACTCTACCGGTCGTGCTCCTTCTATTCATGTATGCATACTACTCGTACTACATCTGAGTGCATGTACTATATTTGGTCATATGTGTCCTATATATTATATACTACATATCTTGTATATGGTCAGACAACCAGCACTGTAGGCTACTGTTTAAAAAATAAACACAACTGCTCTCCCATTCATTTACTTTGCTGCAACCGGTTTCTAGTTCTTCACTGTCCAATAGCTGCCGCAGTTTGCATAAATTATTATTACAATTCGGGTACAACGACTGTCGACTTCGATTGATCGAGTTGTGAAAGATCGATAATCGATGCTGATAAGATAATATCGGTATTGGCTGAACAGAAATTTTTAAAGGGCGGGTCTACTACTATTCAGAAATTCATACCTATTACCATAAATACGTTTATTTCTATCTCTTTCTCTTTATCTCACACACTCTCTCTCTCTCTCTCTCTCTCTCTCTCTCTCTCGATCTCTGATCACTCTCACTATCAGTGAAGCACTTGTTCGGTATTGATAAAGATCTGAAAACTGTTATCGACTTCTAAAGAAAGTATCCGGCGAGACTTGTAATTGAAATCTGGAGTGAAGCGTGGTGTGATAAGACCTATTGTTAAGTGATATATTTGGTACGTGTAACTGATAATTTTTTTTTTTTTTTGATGAAGCCCACATAGGTCTGTGACCTGTGCGTGGGTAATGAGTTGGATGATGGCGATTGATGAGTGAACCTACAGTTTTAGGTGGGTACTTTTTCTTCTTCATCTTCCTTCCTCTTCTTCTCCTTTTCTCTTCTTCATCCCCATCTTCTTCTTTCCCATCTTCTACACCCTCTCCTCCTTTTTCTATTTCTTTTTCCTACCTTTTTCCTGTTACATCATCTCTTCTTTTTCTTCTTATCATTCTTCTTCTCCCACTCCTGGGTGAAGGAAAATTTAAGGAAGAGATAATAAAACAAATGAATGGCAGTTGAGAAGAAGAGAAAAAAAGGAGGAGAGGAAGGAGAAGAAGCGGAAGAAGTAAGAGTCAGAAGGAGAAAAGTGGTAATGAAGGAGACGCAGAAAAAGGAGAAGTAGAAGAAGAAGGAAAGGCAGAAGCAGAAAAAGATGAAGAAGCGAGGAGAATTACTGGAGGAAGAAAGATGAAGAATAAATAGAAGAATGTTAGATGGGGCATTTGGTCGTGATCTGAGACCCATTTACTTTCTCTATCTGTGTGCCTCATACTCCTGAGCTGAGCTGAGCTGAAATGGCCCCCAATTCAAGCATGTTTAGTTGTTGTTAGTCGTGAGATGTTCTATTACCACCTGTTGCACTCAAGCTGTGGTCTGTCTCACAACATTCGCTTTCGCGGTGTTAGATGATTATGTGTGCTGGTCGTAGCTGTTCATTGTAATGAGCTGCAATCCATTGTTATTGAAAGTCCTTGGGGTTTGTAGAATATTATTTGAAGCCGCAAAACATCCTAACCTTGAACCAAATTGCAACTAGTAGACTGCTCAATGAGTTGCAAATCTATTGGTAGAAACGGACAATAGTGCAAAATAAGGCTTCCGTGGGCCCTTTGACACCACTTCCACATATTTATGTATACTCAAACGAATATTTTGCAATTTTGGCCGCCATCTTGTTTTTAGGCGAATGAGTACGAGTTTAACTTATCAATATCGACATTCTTTTTCGGCTAATCATTATGAAGAGATTATATATAGTATCTGTATTCATTGCTACTTGTTTATCACGACGAATTTCAAACAAGACTGAACTAATTTCTACAAATGCGTTCGCCTTTATTCTTTGATACTTTATTTATTCTTTTGACACTTTTATGGTGTTTACTTGGTACTTTGTAGAATGTTCTAGTTGTTTGATAAGACATAATGGAATCTTATCGAAAATAGGCGATCAGAATTTAGCCGAAAGATCGATCGTCGCGAACTCTGGGTGGCATAAATCGGCAGCAGTGTAGTGAGTTAGTTGCATTGTTTATAATGCCTAACATTGGGAAACTTATCATAAAAACAGGATTTAAAGAAGTCCATTGCGATTTTTTAAGGAAATCTAATCTAGAAAAAGGGAAGAACCTTGTAGAGAGTAATCGTGTTTTTGATGTGGAGGAGTGAAGAGGTATTATACATGGAAAAGTGATGAGACAAACTAGCGTCAATACTGTTTTGCAATTTTTTTGTCAAAATATTTCCACTTTGTTTATCAAAAGTCAACTGCCTAGAGGTGGCAACTGCCTAAATCCGCCTTTGCTTACAATAAATTAATATTTTGCAACAATAACAAAAACATAACCTCAAAGCTGTTATTAGGATTGATTTCTTTAATTACAAATTTATTTCACACAAGTGCATAGAAAACGTCTAATTTTCATCAATCAGCAATCTTTCACACTTAAAATAATTTGTAAATATAATATAACTCACTTAGTCCTTCGAACATTAGAGATCCATTTCTCCCATCTATCCTTTTCGTAAGGTCAACCAGGAAATGAATGAAATGAAACACCTTTTCCTTCTGTATTCTTATAGGTATTACTGCACCCATATACCCAACACATAATACGGCTCCTGGGCATTTTTTGTATGTTTGTCTAAAGAAATATTTTTTTGAAAAAACTTATTTGAAGTGAGACAATTTAGCACACGAATTAATGGCGATCAGATTTTGACTCACTAAGTTAGTGCAAGATCCTCCGCTCTGAGCGCTGTCAGTCGATCTGAAGATCGCCTATTGTGGAAAGTGCGAGTTTCCTTATCTGTTTATTTAGAAGTTGATAGAAAAATGGAGAGATCTCTCGATTGTTGAAAAACCTATTTAAATTATCACAATATTCGATAAGATTCCATTAATGTCTTATCAAACAACTAGAACATTCTACAAAGTACCAAATAAACACCATAAAAGTGTCAAAAGAAGAGTAATTAATTGCTTAGAAGTGAACATTTACATAGCAGATAACACCGAGAACCACTGTTCCTTCTTTCTCTTCACTACACTATGAATGGTTGAGATTAGACACCCATTTGTAACAAGAAAAACAAAATCTAACCGAACAATATAAAAACGCGAAAAATTTATTTAAATTATAAGTAACATTGTTTATCGTATTTATTGTGTTTATTACACTGGATTCCAGCCCAAGTTTCTCATGTGGTTGGTGGGGATATTGAAGAAAGTAAATGAGTGATGAAGATTGTATTTGAAAATCAAAAAAATTTCAGTCATAGGCACACCAAACATTGACTCCGCCCCACTCCCTCCCTGGGATTGTAATTATCACAACATTTTCACAAATAGTTCTCAAAAAATGAAGTTGACAATTTATCATGAGACAAAAAAATAATGCACAAACAGAACAAAATATTTCGTAATTCCGTTACAGTTATTCTGACAATATTTTCTTTCTGCTTTGAGCTGCATGAACCTGGAACGTGAATGGAGCTTTGATAGGGGGCTAAGAGAGACAGAGAGAGGTCGGGAGATAGAAAGAGAGAGCTGAGTGAGAGGATGATATGGGGCTAGCAAAACTGAAAAGCTTTTGAAGCGGCTTGTCAGTCATTTCGTGATAAAAACGGTTCAGATTTTCCGCTGAATTGGCTAAAAACCGATTCAGGCAGATAATAACGCGTTATGCCTCGTTGGATGGCCCGTTTGACTACATAAGTGGGCTCCTTCGGTAGTCAGTAGAGTTCAATCCACTGGGAACTGTGTGGTTTACAATAGAGACTGCTATTGTATTATGCGATACTCTATAAAATAATAGTAAATATGAAGGAAACGGGTAGGCTACACTCTTTGCATTTCATGCAATCATTTATTAGCAACCTCCTTAATATTATTTTTTGTATTAGTCTATTTTTCTGCCTTTTATTAGTTACATATTAGTAATATGTAAGATAATATATTATTTCCTATTTTATTTTAGCATGTATAAATAAGTATGTGAAATATTACTTTTCCTACAACTGCTCGTAAAGTAGTTCTTTACGTACTGAAAACTAATTGTGAAATACCTCTTTACTGCTCCGCAAGCGGTAAAGTACTTTTCGTCATACTTGTAGGTTATGGACAGTTTACCAGTCAAGCAATCAATGTGGTAAACAGCTGTTTACAGAAATCAAAAACAGCTGATGTAATTTGATGATTATTACCGTACACTGTGTGGTAAAAATCATCAAATGATTGTTACCGCACTCTATGGGTGGTTGTGGCTACCACTTCACTGAAAAACCATTTGGTCGAAAGCTAGATCAGCTGATCTAGAACCATTATTGCCACATTTCACCTTGAGTTGGTGTGTTGAGGTTATGTTTGTATAACAATGATTTATAGTTTCTTATTTCAACTTCTGCTATTTTAGACTTGTATGACGAAAAATATCGTACATAACTCGTCCGGGAAGATGTTTACCATACTCGTATGATAATACCGCACTCGACTTCGTCTCGTGCGTTAACTTATCATACTCGTATGTTAAACACCATTTCCCGCACTTGTAACGTAATATACTATTACGCTCGTCAGCTGTTTTCTTTACGCTTCTGTTTTGATTTTGATGCCTTCTCATTGGTGGATCACGGAATCCGTTAAATTCACATAACCTCAACAATGGCGAACGTTAACCAAATCCGCGCATGGTCTGTGATGTTACAAACTACAAGCTTTTATTGTGTTGGAATCCAGAACTGCAGTTTTAGGAAAAATATTGTATGCAATTCGTGCGTGAAGCTTCTTTATCGCTCTCGCAAAATTACTGCGCTCCGCTATGCGTCGCGCAGTAAATGTTTTGGCTCGAGCGATAAAAGTCGTGCTTCACGCTCTTAATACATAATAGTTATTTATGTATTAAGAGCGTGAAGCGCGACTTTATCGCTCGAGCCAAAACATTTACTGCGCGACGCATAGCGGAGCGCAGTAATTTTGCGAGAGCGATAAAGAAGCTTCATGCGCGAATTGCATACAATATTTTTCCTACAACTGCAGTTCTGGATTACAACACAATAAAAACTTGTAGTTTGTAACATCACAGACCGTGCGCGGATTTGGTTAGCGTGCGCCATTTTGAGGTTATGTGAATTCACGGATTCCGCGATCCACCAATGAGAAGACATCAAAATCAAAACAGAAGCGTAAAGAAAACAGCTGGCGAGCGTAAAGTACTTTACCGCTTGCTGAGCAGTAAAGAGGCATTTTACAATTAGTTTTCAGTACGTAAAGAACTACTTTACGAGCAGTTGTAAGAAAATAACTATTTTGTGTCTTCGTTATGAAGGCTGTTTTGGGTGTTGTGCCTTCTAGATTGTAATAAATAGATAAAAATGAAAGAATAAAATAAGTGAATAACAAAGAATAAAACAAATGCGAGTAGTCTAGTAAATTGGCAATGAGGTATGAAAACAATTGAGAATATTAAAAATACAGAAACTAAATAAATTGAATTACAAAATAGAAAAGCAGTCAAACTATTAAATTAATAACAAGAAATAATACAAATTAGGGTAGTCGAGTAAACTGGCAATTAGTTACGAAAACAATTTAAAATATAAAAAACATATACTAAAGAAATTGAATTACAAAATTGAAGCAGACATACAATAATTAAATTAATTACAAAAAAAAAATACAATTCAGGGTATTCGAGTAAACTGCAATGAGTTATGAAAACAATGAAAAATATAAAAAACAGATACTAAACAAATTGAATTACAAAATAGAAGTAGACAAACAATAGTTAGATTAATTACAAAAAAATAATGCAAATCAGGGTAGTTGAGTGAACTGGCAATGAGTTACGAAAACAATAAAAAATAAAAAATAAAACAGAAACTAAACAAATTGAATTACAAAATAGAAGTAGACAAACAATAGTTAAATTAATAACAAAAAATATATAAATCAGGGTAGTCGAGTAAACTGACAATTAGTTACGAGAATAAAAATAAACAATTTAAAATATAAAACCAGAAACCTAACAAATTAAACTACAAAATAGAAGCAGACAAACAATAATTAAATTAATTGCAAAAAATAATACAAATTAGGGTAGTCGAGTAAACTCCGATGAGTTATGAAAAAATTAAAATTATAAAAACAACAGAAACTGAACAAATTGAATTACAAAATTGAAGCAGACAAACAATAATTAAATTAATATTACAAAAAATAAAACAAATCAGGGTAGTCTAGTAAGCTGGCAATGAGTTATGAAATAAATTAAAAATATAAAAAACCGAAACTAAACAAATTGAATTACAAAATTGAAGCAGACAAACAATAATTAAATTAATTCCAAAAAATAACACAAATCAGGGTAGTCGAGTAAACTGAAATGAGTTATGAAAACAATTGAAAATATAAAAAACAGATAGTAAACAAATTGAATTACAAAATAGAAGCAGACAAACGATAATTAAACTAATTACAAAAAATAATATAATATAATAAAATAATATAATACAAATCAGAGTAGTCGAGTAGTCAACTGGCAATGAGTTATGAAAAAAATTAAAAATATTTTAAAAAAACAGAAACTGAACAAATTGTATTACAAAACAGAAGTAGACATACAATAATTAAATTAATTACAAAAAATAAAACTAATCAGGGTAGTCGAGTGAACTGCAATAAGTTATGAAAACAATTAAAAATATAAAAAAGCAGATACTAAACAAATTTAATTACAAGATAGAAACTGACAAACAATAATTAAACTAATTACAAAAAAATAATACAATTTAGGGCAGTCGAGTAAACTGACAATTAAATATGGAAACAAAACAATAAAAATATTGAAAAACAGCAACTAAACAAATTGAATTACAAATAGAAGCAGACAAACAATAATTAAATTAATTACAAAAAATAAATTTAATCAGGGTAGTTAAGTAAACTGGCAATGAGTTATGAAAAAAATTAAAAACAGATACTAAACAAATTGAATTACAAAATAGAAGCAGACAAACAATAATTAAATTAATTACAAAAAATAAAACTAATCAGGGAAGTCAAGTAAACTGGTTCTGATTTATGAAAGCAATTAAAAATATAAAAAACTGATACTCTATAAATTGAATTACAAAACATAAGTAGACAAACAACAATTAAATTAAGCAACTATTTTTAAAATAAAGTTATTCATGGAAAATAAACGTTTTTTCATCTTTTCTAATATTCATGTTAATGAACTTTTAAACTTTCATTGCTCAAGTATCTTAGTCCAATGGGCTGGAGTGCGTGCTAGCTCCTGAAATTTAAAAATCTGCGGTTTTCATTCACCACAAGAAGCCTTCAGTTAAAGATGATTGGAGATGTATCAATTGTCTCTCTCCCGCCAAGGGTTTATGACCTTTCATCTTTGAAGACAAGCTAGGTCAAATCCAACTTTCTCTCTCACTCTCTCTCACTCACTCACTCATTCTCTTTTCAATGACACGATGACACATGATGGTAAGTCAGCGGATAATGATCAGATTCGTTTTGTCTTGAATTACAAGGCACGCGCCTGTACAGTTTCGAGGCTTCTTCAAATAGCGGGACTCAAGTGGACAATTTCACGAGTGGGATCAGTGACTTCTCTGTAATCTTCCACTATTGTAGCAAGTAGAGTGAAAATATTCGTCTTGTATTGACGTTTTTTATAGGCTTGAACTCAATGAAAGCAGGGGCGAATCAAAAAAATGTTCGGTATGAGAATTTTGGGGGATTTCTTCAGGATTCGCTCCTGCATAAAAGTAGAAAAAGTAAGTTTGAAATTAGAATTTTATTTAATTGTTAGGCAATTTAAAATATGAAATGCAATGATATATTTATTGTTCCTTTACAAATACAGCAGACACAAAACATCCAAGCAGTACAATAATTCTAAAACTGTAAGTTTACTTTGTTTTCCATAACGGTTCAAACGGCCCCAACAATAAAAGTCAACAATAAAAAAAAAAAATGCGGTGTGGAAGCGACCTATGTTATATTTAGCGATATATATATTTTTTTGAGTATGAAGTCCACATAGGTCTGAGACCTGTGCGTGGGTAATGAGTTGGATGATGGTGATTGATGAGCTGGACCTACAGATTTAGGTGGGTTCCGAACCACCGGGAAGTAATTTTACAGCAGAGAACAGTGTCTTTTTGCTGGCCAATCTGATCGGTCACCCTTACAAAGAGTGCCTACGAGAACGCAGCTTATCTCTCTATCTGATTGAGCAGATACCTGCTACGGCTCACAACTTTCACTTCCCAAGATATGTAGTGAAAGAGTGCTGCAGACCTGACTTCTATGCTACCGGTCTCGGGTTCGATTCACAATCCAAGCTGGCATTTTTTACCGTCGATCTCCTCATAACCCATGCACGAGCATCAAGCATCAATAATATGTGCATCAATTTTAAAAATGATGTATATCATAAAAATGATATCGGAACCCACCTAAAACTGTAGGTCCAACTCATCAATCACCATCATCCAACTCATTACCCACGCACAGGTCTCAGACCTATGTGGGCTTCATCCTCAAAAAGAAAAAGAAAAGAAAAAAAGAAAAAATCAATACTAATAATAGAAATAAAAGTAAGTTTCTCATTTGATGATTTTTTTAAATAACGTAATAAATCTATTTTCAACCCTGAAACAAATACTGATAGCAAAAAAATAAAATTAGTAGATCTGAACATCAATTCTTTATTTAAAGTAAGTACAAAAAAAAAAGCGGCGGGCCGTTTTGCGCAGTTGGTTGGGGCGTCGCAACTTCAGTTTGCTGTCGTTTAAGCGGTCGTGGGTTCGAATCCCGCTCGTCCGTCTGGCATCTATGTGTAATCATTCACCTCATTACCCACGCACAAGTTTCGGACTCATGTGGGCATCATCAGCAATAAAAAAATTCGATTCAAAAATGTTACAAGCTCAAATACTAAAGAAAAACCGTCAATTGGAGGCTTCTCAATTTTTTGTATAAAAGTTCTCAAGGAGTTTCTAATAATTTCACATTAATAATCACATTCATAATTTCACATTGGAGTTGAGTTCTATTTTTTCTACTTTAATCTTTTTTCGGACTGTGATAGTGTTTGTTTGAAATGAAAAAAAATTAATATTCTTTTTCTGCAAAGACTTGTGAATTATTGTGAATTCTTACGGACTCATACCTGCGCTCAGGGAAGCCTTTGCAGGTATTATAATTTTCCTCTGAAGTACTTTTTTCTTGTTTTCTCTATATAAATATTGCTATTGAATTTGTAATTGTGATTTTGCTAAATGTGAATTTGTATTGTTTTGAGGATAGATAATAATAAATAATTGTGCTTCAATGTGAAATTTCAAGTGAAACAGCGACTTAACCTAAGATTTTGATCCTACTTTAAAATTTTGTGAAAAGCAGTTTTGGGCAATAGCCTGTTGTATTCACATTGATTGTATGCTAGTTCAATGAATAAATAAATAAATAAATATATAAGTGGAGTCTCAATTTTACAACGGTAAAATATAATTCTATCAAATCAGTCTGCAAAATTTCACAGTATTAACAAGAAATCTAAGCAGTAAAAAGCTTCATTAAAGCCTTCACTGCTTAATGAGCACTCGCTTTCTAAGGGAGATCTGAATTGTTTGTTTTTGGTGAATTTCCCGTAATAACATTGGCTTCCTACTAGACTACTTACTTAGCTATACATTGCTTGTCAGTCTTTGGAAGAGGAAAGCTATACGGTCATTATTTGATGCAATAGTGTAAAATAACAAGTAGTGATCGTGTTCAAGTGTAGAACAAAAAGAAGCGGGAGGATAAGAAGAAAAAGAGAAGAGGAGGAGGAGGAGGAGGAAGAAGGAGGAGAAGAAGAAGAAGAGGAGGAAGAAGGAGGAGGAGGAGGAGGAGGAGGAGGAGGAGAAGAAGAAGGAGAAGAAGAAGAAGAAGAAGAGGAATAAAAATAAGAAGAAGAAAATAACAATTAGTGAGTGTAGAACAAGGAGAAGCGGGAGGATAAGAAGTAAAAGAACAGCAACAATAAGGTATTGAAGGGGTAGGAGAAGTAATAAGTGAAACAGTAGAAGTTAATGATGATAATGATGATGAAAAAGGAGGAGAAG
This sequence comes from Conomelus anceps, assembly GCA_948455865.1. NCBI lineage: Eukaryota > Metazoa > Arthropoda > Insecta > Hemiptera > Delphacidae > Conomelus > Conomelus anceps. The sequence continues at coordinate 16,296,426 of OX418227.1, read as the reverse complement.
GAGAAGATGAAAGTAGAAAGAGAAAAAGAAGATGGACAGGAGTAAAAAGGGGAAAAAGGAGAGAGGAGAAGAAGAAAATAGATGAGGAAATAGAAGAAGAAGAAGAAGAAGAAGAAAAATGGAGAAGGAGAAAAGGGATAAAAAGAAGAAATGGAAGAAAAAGGAGGAGAAAAATAAAGAGAAAAATGAGATGAGGAAGAAGAAGGTGAAAGTGACAAAAATTGAAGAAGGAGAGAGGTAAAAAAGAAAAAGAAAAAAGAAACAGAGGAGAAAAATAAAAAAGAAGAGAAGGAAAAGAGGAAAGTATAAAGTGTAAAAGAAGATGAAGGATAAGAATATAAAAAAGGAAGAAAAGAGTGAGATTAGATGAAGAAGAAGGAGAAAAATAAAAAAGACGAGGAAGTAGAAGAAGGAAGAGAAAAAGAAGATGGCTAGGAATAAAAAGAAGAACAAGACGAGGAAGAAGAAGGAGAACAAGAAACATAAGAAAAATGGAGAAGGTGGATAGAGATAAAAATTAGAAATGGGCTGAAAAAAGAGGAGAAAAAGAAAAAGGAGGGAAAAAAGAAACAGAATGAGAAAAAAAAGGAAAAAGGAGGAGAAAAAGAAGAAGAAAAAGATGAAGGACGAGAAAAAGAAAAAGAAAGAGAAAAATTAGAAGAAAAAGAAAAGGAGGAGAAAAAAAAGAGAAAAAGAAAAAGGAGGAGAAAAAGAACAAGGAGAAGAAAAAGAACAAGGAGAAGAATAAGAAAAAGGAAAAAAAAGAAAAAGGAACAGAAAAATAAAAGGAAAAAGAACGAGAAAAAGAAAAAGGAGAAGGAGAAGAAGAAAAAAAGAAGGAGAAAAAGGAGGAGAAAGAGAAAAAGAAAAAGGAGGAGAGTAATAAAAAGAAGTAAAGAAATAAAAAGAGAGTGATAAAAAGAAGAAAACGAGGAGGGAAAGAAGATGAAAGAGAAAAAGGAGGAGAAAAAGAAAGAGATGAAGAAGAAGAAGAAGAAGAAGAACCCAGCGAATCGATTGTATGAATAGAAGACGAGATAGAGTGATTATTGTGTTGTGTGGAAACTGGGGGAGAAAATTAACCGGAAGTTTGAACTCAACCGTCTTTTTGTTTACTGGAAGAAGAGAAGGAAGAAGAAGGAGGATAGGGTTTAGGAGGACGTGTGGAGGAAGGAAGGAAGAGAGGAAGTGTTTGTAGGAGCATCAATTTATTCACCTTGTACTAGTTTGGCTGATGTGAGCAGGTGCACAAAAATAAACTGTCTAGTCTCACATCTATCGTGAGAATTGGTCGTATTTGCCTGCCTCAGACTCAGACACTAGCATCTCCAATTTATTTCACTTAATTTGGATCCATCAAAGTTTCATCAATTATTATAATTATCTGTTCTACAGTTGGCTAACGTATTCGGCAGTTATTTGAGCTGTATCACTGGAATTTTGGTAGAACTGATTTAGTGTTTTAATAATGTTTATAATAATTTGTTTCTTAATGCTTTTTCCTACAACTGCTCGTAAAGTAGTTCTTTACGTACTGAAAACTAATTGTAAAATACCTCTTTACTGCTCAGCAAGCGGTAAAGTACTTTACGCTCGCCAGCTGTTTTCTTTACGCTTCTGTTTTGATTTTGATGCCTTCTCATTGGTGGATCACGGAATCAGTGAAATTCACATAACCTCAAAAATGGCGTACGCTAACCAAATCCGCTCATGGTCTGTGATGTTACAAACTACAAGCTTTTATTGTGTTGGAATCCAGAACTGCAGTTTTAGGAAAAATATTGTATGCAATTCGCGCGTGAAGCTTCTTTATCGCTCTCGCAAAATTACTGCGCTCCGCTACGCGTCGCGCAGTAAATGTTTTGGCTCGAGCGATAAAGTCGCGCTTCACGCTCTTAATACATAAATAACTATTCAATGAGGAAATGGATAGTTAAATGACATTAAGTGAAAAATAAAACGTTTAATAGCGATTCATTTAATTATCCGTTATAAAAACGTCCGGGGCTACTCATCCCATTCAAGGGCAATGGTAGCGCATTACCCCCCTCCCTCCCCCCCCCTTAAATAAAAAACATAATTTCCTCCCTACTCCTACTCATCACTAGAAATCTGTTTCTCTCCAATGATATCTGAATATTAATATGGTATTTTTGTGTGATGGATGATTAAATTTAAAAGTTCCATTATTGAATTCAAATAAAAATTGTTAAAGTTTCATTTTGAATTTTAATTAATTTTTTTTTGCACACAGTATATAACTGATGAATGCAAGTATTGATTGCAGCATTTCTGCAGTGTTGACTGAAGCCCAAACATTTTTTGAATTTTTCATTAAATCTTTTTGCACACAGTAGTACACAACTGATAAATGCAAGTATGGATTGCAGGGTTAACTGCAGCCTAAATATTTTTTTAATTTTTCTGCACACAGTAGTACACTACTGATGAATGCAAACATATTGATTGCAGGATTTCTGCAGTGTTGATTGCAGCCCAAACATTTTGAAGGTCAAAGATAACCAAGGATCTTTTAAACTAGAATGCTTAGGGTGAATTATAATTATTGTATCTATTACCTCAAGAAATTCATGGAATGTAGCATTCTGTACAAAGCATTTCTACATTTCTGCACACAGTAGTACACGACTGATGAATGCGAGTATTAATTGCAGGATTTCTGCAATATTGACTGAACCCTAAATATTTTCAAGGTTACAAATAATTATGGATATTTTTAACTAAAATACCTAGGGTGAAATATATTGTATCCCTTACTTCAAACAATTCATGGAATGGAAACTGGATATTATTTTGAATAAACCAATCTTCATTCAGTTTAGAAATAATGAACAATATCTTATATTTCAACTGTATTGTAGCGTTTAGCCTCATTCTATTTTTAATGAATAATAAGATGAAGATGCCACAACCACATTTATTAAAAATAGTGAGATACTAGTTACGGTTGTTATACCATTATCAATCTACTACCACCACAAAGAAACGTATTTGTCTGATTTTGCAAACCAAGAATAAATTTTTCCAGGACTTGGGGAAAAATTCGTTCTAAACATAAATATTAGCACTTCCAATCTATTTCTAAGAAAAAATTATATTTTTAGGTCTATCAATGACAAAATGATGATTATTACTTTTTACTTGAATAAAATGGATATTGTGTCTTTCGGGATAACAATCAGCCTTCAAAATCTTAGGAGAAATTTTACTTGTAAATTCTCTGCAACAGTGCAGAGTAGCATTAAATGAAGTGTAGGGAATCCAATTTTTTACTTAATTAAACCCTCAAATAAAATGGATATCGTGACTTTCGGGATAACAGTCAGCCTTCAGAATCTTAGGAGAAATTTTACTTGTAAATCGTTGTTGTAACTTGTAAATTCTCTGCAACAGTGCAGAGTAGTATTAGTAGGGAATCCAATTAGTTTTTCATTACTTTGAAACCACCTGTCATCTTCGCAGCCTCTTAACGACAAGCAATCTATTACTTTTACGATATTACCATAATATCTCACCTTCTACCAACAATCACTCAAACCTCCTTCAACTTCTTTTTCTCAATTCACTTTTACATGAAATTCGTCGTACAACATAACAACACAAGTCACGAACTATGCCCCGGGCTGAGGTTACTTGCATAATAACTAGTACTATAGTTACACGAACTCGGGTTATACTCATAAACCGGGTATAAACGTTTAGTAGTACCAGATACTTTCTATTTACGATGAATCAAGAAGTGTTTAGGCCTAGGTTGGGTTTTTAAGATTCCGCTGGTCTTACACAAGTACCATTGAGAAGACACACACGATTCCCCAAGCTACGGTGTTTCAGCATTTTACAAATTGGCTTGTTTAAGTTGCATCATGTGCATTTTTGTTTCAACATCGGTGAAGATCTTTGAGATAGCCGTGTATCAATAGCTGGAACTTATTAAATTATCATTTTTATTCCATTTACTCAAGATGTAAGAGGTTTTGATAACTCTGGAGTTTATTGTGTTGCCCAAGGTGTGTTTTTTTAATGTGTTTTAATGTGAACATTTTTATCCCAATTACAATCTATCTCGACATTGGCTAATATCAATTATTTATAACCTAAATTAATATAATTTTACTCGTGGATTTCTTGCTCCATGACGAACCGGTGGTTTGGAACCCACCTGAAAATATAGAAATATTTAAAAAACATTTGAAAAAATGTTTAATTGATAAAGCTTTTTATAGTGTACAAGAGTTCCTTTCAAATCATAATTAAACCTCACCTGAACTAAGTAATTATGGTAACTAGTGTATAAGATAGTATAATTGTTAATCTGACTTGTCTTATACTCCATAACTGGAGTCTCCAAGACGTAATCTACAAAAAAACTAAAACTGTAGGTCCAACTCATCATTCACCATCACCCAATTCATTGCCCACGCACAGGTCTTAGACCTATGTGGGCTTCATCCTCCAGAAAAAAGAAAAAACTGCGTTGTCAATATTAACTTTTTAGGTGAATTTAGCGACTTGCAGTCAGTTTTAATTAATAATAGGTAATAGGATTTTTCTCACTCTCAAGGCCTTGAAGATGAGCTTCCATAACTCGAAAACGTTCGGCCTAAAGAATGTGGAAAATGTGGCCAAAAGAATCCTGCATTTCATTTTGAAAATTATGGTGATTGTTTATGAAGGAATAAATTTCATTATTTTTATGGATTCTACCACAATATCACCATCACCAATACTAAGAAAATAATATAGGTTCAAAAACGCAATTCATAATACAAATTCAACACATAACCTTTCATGCCACAGTGGTGCTCCGAATACAATAATTACATTCTGAAAGCTGCTATTAGACTATACGTCCTCGGTCGTCCGGTCAGTCAAGTCCGCAAATAAACAAACATTATTCTACTTCTTTAGCAGAGCACTGATAAATGGAGACAGCTATCTAGTCAACATTGTCATATATCATTGCTGAGCACCGAGTATATATCTATTAGCAGTACTGCACTCCTTAATATACAGCTATACCTTTTACCTAGATACTGATTCATACGTAGTATGAGTTCTCCTTGGTAGATTGTCTTGTTCTAGTACTTGCTTCTGCCTTTCGAAAACACCTGTTCTTCACCTGCATAACTATAGTATTGTAACGAGTATGTTACAGTTACTTAGATTCAAGGACTTGCTCCAGGAACAAGCAGTTACGACACCCCCGTCACATTAGCATAGATAACTTATGGCTAACGAAGGGTTTCATTGGACTGCGATTTTGATTACGGCCACTCGGTGTTGAGCTTGATCGCAAATGGTAGTGAGAATATTAAAATTAAGCCTCACCTCAACTAATTGTTATAGTAATTATGGTATCTAGTGTATAATATTGTTGATCTGACTTGTCTTATACTCCTTAACTGGAGTCTTCAAGACGTAATCTACAAAAAAAAAATAATAATAATAATGTTTGAAGAGTTTTTCTCGGTAGAATTTAAATTGATAGAAAATGAAATTGTCTTTATGGAATCGATGAAATAGAACTTTTTAAAATATGGTAAACTTTAGATAAACTTGAAGGCATGAATTAAGAGAATCAAAAAATGTAAAAAGTGTAGAGTCCAAGCATATTTGCAGACGTCCTTTTGCTTGAATACCAGAATAAATTATGGTAATAAACTGCACTATTTGTTTTTCTGTTACGTATAATTTTCATTTTTTCGATTATTGCTTGTTAACTTTAATATGATTTTGGTTGGGTTAGTCGATTCTCCAAACGGACTTTTCAATCGAATATTTAAAATGCCGTTATTGAAGGTTTTGTAATAGGTCTATAACCTTGTCAATCCTTACAAGTTTATTTGAGTTTTTCTTGGTTCTAGCTCTACTCATTTCTATCAATTTTTTCTCCAAATATAGCTCAAAATGAATTTATTATCGTAACAATCGACAATAATTTTTTCTGAAAGAATTCGAATTCAATTATTGCAATTGACCTTGACCAAACTTTGACTGCTAACGGGAATTGCAACTCTGATATCTGCTTTTTCTCATGGATCTTTCGTTTTTGACGTCCTGATATATTAACACAGATAATAAATATAATACAAAATTATTATATTACAATATTAATGCTGTTAGGTACTTATAGCCATGCTATTAATTATATTACAATATTAACAATATTGCATTATAATACAACATTGTTCCATTGTCTACCTCTACAGTCAACACTACAATAATACCATCACTCTCTTGTTTTTCTGTCGTGAAATGTATTTAAAGTGAATGGGGAAGACAAAAATGGTTCATGGATTAGTCATTTTTTATTTTCTTGAAACTCTTTCATTAATTAATATTATTGATTGTTTCACAATCACAAATTGTGATGGCGATTACAACTGCTTTTCTAGATTATTATTTGTCGCTTTGTAATTTAAAGCTACGAGTTGGTCTAGTTGACAATTTGATTGGATCATGAATAACCCGAGTTATGTCTTATTATATTATGAATTATTACTCATGAACTCTGTTCGTCCCACATTGTTCTATATTGTTTAAATTGACAATTCCAGAGCCGACGTGAGAGCATTCAGCTTCAACCAATGAGATTACGTCATGAAAGGGGAGGAGTCTCAAAATAAATTTACTGGTTCCTTATTGGTTGACGTTACTTGGAGTGCCGAATTACAATTTACATAAGAATTGAGCTTCAACCAATGAGCTTGCTTTATTAATCATGTGCTACCAATTTGCTGGTTTCTTACTCGCATGCTTTGATTCAATTCCTTTCTTCTTTTTCTTATTTATTCAGGTATGATTGAAATAGAAATTTTTCTATCAAAAATTTAATTTTGCAAATATGATATCATTGATTATTATTTTCTACTATCCAAATAGGTTTTTACCATAATTGATTTTAAAATAGTCGACTATTTTAATGATTTTCGATTATCCTGATATTCTGATATATCCTGTATACTTCTTGCATTCTTGAATTGTAGTTATCTTGGTTTTTAAACAAAATGTTTCTGTCAATTGATGGTTGAGGGCTTATGTAAGAGTTTATCTTCAACCAATGAGATTGCCTTATAGAATGGGAGGAGTCTCGCAATAAATTTGCTGGCTCTTTATTGGTGTACGTTTTTCCAAGTGACAAATTAGGGCCTATTGAAGTCTACTGCGTAACAATTTACAAACTACAGCTGCAATCTTCCAGAAAATACTTTTATAAGATTTTGCAGTAACTACAAGTACCGTGGCACATTGGACTTTTTATTTAAGTTGATAAATTTCAAATCTGATAAAGGAGATATTCATTTCTTTCCTAAACTTGATAAAAAAACATTAAACAATAATTTTAAGAAATCAAATCAGAAGCTTATCATTTATGTTAAAACTTAGAAGTAATGTATTGGTAGAAATTGATAATAACCTAATTATAGAATAAAACGCTTTCAACTTCATTTGAGTATTCATATGCTGTAATTAACGATGCAAATGTACCTGGATCGAGGTTAGAAAGACGATTAAGCTGATCAGTTTGCTTGCTATCTTGCGTTTCCTCAATCATTACAGAATTTCCTCAATTACAAATCAAGATCTTGTCCATTGCAACAAACTTTGTTGATGCTTACGATTGAACACAAAAAAAACATTGTCTGTGATTTCAGGCAGGTGCGTGGCTCAATGTCATCTGACCCCCGTTTCATCATTGAGCTCCCCTTGCCACCCCTTTAACCCCCCCCCCCCCCCTGGCCACACTTTAACTTCCACCATCTCTTCGCTTGGTCAATCATACATAACGAAGATTGTTTCGATACCTGTTGTTGAGGGAAGCCGTATGCCGTTTTAGAAATCTGGTTCAAGTATCTTAAGATTCGGAACGAGATCTTTCCATCTCGATTCATCAATAGATGAAAGTTCATCTAAGATTTACTGTTCACTGATGTAACTGAACAATGATGCTCAGAACAATGCTGATCCTTACTTGATGTTAATCGAGCTGTTGCCAACTTCCACAATAGGTCTTCACGAAATTATTAATGGGATTACAACCTCAGAATTTTGAATATTTTTGATTAGAAATAAATTATCTTCTTGGTATTGGTGATATCGTGGTAGATATCAATAATGAATTAAACTATTGTTGTCACAACTACACGAATTATTAACACATTAGATACTACAGTTCCGACTGTCACGTCATTTTTAAAATCAGTTTGAGATCCGACTGACATAATTTTTAAAATCAGTTATAGTATTTTGTGTTCTGTGTTGATAATTTAAATGGTTCTGACAACGTCAGTACGGTATAATTCTATAAATAGATAATTTTGAATGTTGAACTTGAATGATTGGATCTCTTAGGAGCCTTCCCAACCTACGCCTTCAATATGCAATACGCTTCAACTCCTGGGGGGTTTTCTCTCAGGGATTGCTAACCATTTTAGTAACTAGTTTTAAAAGAACTTGTATTTGTGGTTACTGCAAAATCTTATTTCTTGTGTTCACGAGATCTGCATATGCAGGAAGCTCAGTATTTCACCTAAGTACTCATGTACTGTACCACCAAAGAACAATTCTGTTAGGAAATGCAAGGAAGAGAACGTTATTCAAAAGTGCTTCTGGTTACATTGGGCAAACACTTGTTTCTCTATCTTTGTCTCAACGCTTTCTTTTACTCTCATATGTCAAATGGGCTTCTGGTATTTTTGAGCTTATTCTTGATGAAAGAAATATCTGTAAATAGGAAGATTGGGAACTATCTTTTCTTCCTGCATTTCTGGTTCAGTCTCTTGCCTGTTCCAACTCAGAACATATTGGTTTTCTAATATTAATTTTTAAACTTCAGTTTCCTATCATAGTTATTGCCATCTTTTGTGAGACCTACCAACATCTCTTCTTCCTATTGGGTGGTAATTAAGAATCTGAAATGGGACTCTTTTTGCTAGCATTCTCTTTAAATGCTTCCTATTGGTTTCGATAATGCACCACTCTTTCATTCAAATTAAAGGCATCTATTGCTCTTCAAACATTCTCGTTTCTTATGTGGTCTCAACAGACACAGTCCTTTGTCCTGTGTAGAAACCTTATCTCCGCTACCTGCACTCTACTCTAGTGGTTTTGTAGTAAATCGTAGTAAATAGTAGTAACCCATGATTCACTTCTGTAGAGGAGAACAGGTGCAGCCATCACTTTTTAAAACTTCATAATAGTTTCTTTCCTCACTTTCTTTACCAGGGTTCTGCTTATACTGCTGCATACACAGAGAGATTGGGAAATCTCTGGAACAAAAGAAACAAATTGAGTTCAGTTGTTATTTAGATTTCAAGACGTTTGTGTCTGTGACAGTAGACATTCTTCATTTCATGGCAGTATACACAGTGCTATATAATTGTGACTAGAATAATAATTTATTTCTGCAACACAACATCATACAATAAATAATATCCTTAATTATGACATCATATAAATGAAAAAATAAACTTGATTCAATAAATTTCAAGTGAAAAAAATTCCACGTATCAAGTGTGATTGATGATAGCCGTGACTGACATTGTGCTTAGTTTATTATTGAGTGCTTCAACCATTTATTAGGTATTTCTTATTGACTCATTGAGCAGTTTATTGAACACTTAGTATTGAATTATTGATCGGACTATTGACAGTTGACTTATTAGTTTTGTACAGTGATTAATCTTGTTATAGAAATATTCATTATTGATTGGAAGTTATATTGGACTGTTGTTTCTTGTGTGATAATTAGTGATTAGTGTCTGTTGTAAGTTAATTTTGTAATTAAATTTCGAGTGTTACATTCACGTGTTGCCAGCATTATTTTAGTGATAGAACCCTTATCAATATGACAGGCATATGCAACGGACAATACCTAGGTCCGTCCCTTGTCAGAACATTGATGAGTCTTTCTAGAGCTGGGGACAACCGCCCTTCGTTTCCAACTTCATGTAAGTAAGGTCAGATAGATAGGTAAGAACTGTGTTGACTCTTATTTTTCCTTGTTACTCCTCCCACCAGGGGGCGTAACTTGTTATGGCCTTCAGCCAATCACAACCTTCAATGAAGGTCAGCCTCTTCCTCGCTTAGCCAATAGTATCATTCCATGTTCAGTATATATTAATCTACTCTGTAATTTAGTTTTAGTTTGTTTGAGATTAATAATGGTATAACAACCGAAACTAGTATCTCACTATTTTAATAAATGTGGTTGTGACAATTTTGTATTATTATTCATTATGGATACCTTCCACAATATCACCTTTACAAAGAAAGTAACAGTTTTTATTCAACGTACACTTTTAGTAGCGATGCTTTCTTGAAAATACTAGTTCTCTAATTCCATGTTCAGTATATATTAATCTACTCTGTAATTTAGTTTTAGTTTGTTTGAGATTAATAATGGTATAACAACCGAAACTAGTATCTCACTATTTTAATAAATATGGTTGTGACAATTTTGTATTATTATTCATTATGGATACCTTCCACAATATCACCTTTACAAAGAAAGGAACAGTTTTTATTCAACGTACACTTTTAGTAGCGATGCTTTCTTGAAAATACTAGTTCTCTAATTGAATAATATTGTAAATTTAACAAGTTGTGACGTTTCAATTGAATAAAATGTATTTTATTTATACCAAATTACTCAAAGTGTCATCATGTTCTGTATATTTGACAGTTTGCAAAATTGTCAATTCTTTCGAATCCAACTTAGAATAAAATGTTATTCTTTTTTATAATAAAACTAAAACTTCACTTTAACTTTAGTTAAGGTTGCTAGCACTCAAACCTAGGTTTTGCTGGCAACGCCAATTAAAAATTGAAGTTTAAATTCATATTTCAGTTATGTATAAGTCTCAAGTATTTGTTTTATTTATGACTGTTTAATTTTTATGATTGGCAAATAAATGATTTTGATTTTTTTTTATAATGACACATGAATTTTAATAAAAATACAAGGCTCAATTCTTAAAGGTGTTGAAATACAAGTTAATGCAGAGTGCAGATGCAACCTTCAATATATTGGGCAGTAATATTGGCCGTTTAACGGACCAGCTCCGCCAGGTGTTGCACTGCTAGTGCATCATCTTCCAACGCTACATCCCTTTTTATTTCCCAGCGCCCACAATGAACTATCACACAAAATGACTCTCAAACACGAACCGAGACGGGTCCCTGGCACGCCACGCACATTCATAAAAGAGCCTCCTTAATAGCAATAATTAAGCGGTTTTTACTGGCGAGCTTGATTAAGTTGCTTCATTAAAGAAAACAAAAACAAAAATTGTAACCGCCTGCTCAAGTTTTGGAGCGAGAACTTCTCAAAGGATTCAGTGCTGCTTGCTGCAATTTTCTTGATCCGAATAATTCGTTCGATTTGTTACTTCCTTATTGCATCAGTTATCATTCGTAATGTAGCGGAAATGGTGTTATTAATAATTCAAGTCGACATTGAAAGCAAAAATACATTGAAAACATCTTTAATAAAAAAAAAATCCAGCGCCCACGACAGATGGTTTCATTCAATTATATTTTATTTTCTCAGAAATTCATGTACTGTGACAAATTGAGTAATTTCTTGATTTCTATTGAAAATGATTGAATTTCTATCAAATTAAGACCCTTATTGTACAGAGCTACTGTAGCCGCGGTTGCGCGCCTCAATTTAGGCTAAATTAAATCAGCTGAGCGTCTGCAATGCACTGCTCTTGTACTTGATGTCTTTAACAATCTCATGAAGTACAAGAAGGCATGAACATGATTAGCGCCATCAGTTGATTTTTCAATCAAATTTACCCGGCTGGTGTAATTTGTCCTTAATATTAAAGCGCGCGACTGCAGTGGCTCTGTATAATAAGGCTCTAAAATGAACAAGAGTCGCCTTCACTCTTGCTACTTTTTAAAATATTAACATCAGGTTCTCGCAGTTACTTGGCGGCAGGGTTTCGCTATTTGAGTGATGTTGCCGGGGGGGACTCGGCATGGATCGCACGTGCTTGCTGTTCCTGTCCATAGGACAGTTGTATAACAATTCTTTCCAGGTGACGGCCATAAACCTATGGAATTTCATTCCTGTCGACATCAAATTAATACAGAGTCGGCGCCGGTTCGGTGCGGCTGTTGTGGCGTGGATTAGGCGGGGTGGACTCAGATAGGCATGGTGGTGTGTGTCTGGTGTGTGTGTGTGTGTGTGTGTGTGTGTGTGTGTGTGTTTTGTGTGCAAATACTTCTGGTGAATGGTCTGTTTGCTATGTTCAATAGCATTTTCATTTTTTAAGATTTTGAGTTTTTTATTTAAGTTCCTTGTATTTTCTAGATTTCCTTTTCCTATTTTTCATTTTCATTTCTAATTATTTTTCAAGAAGCTTTTTATTTTCAAGATTATTTTCATTTATTTTTTCACTAGAGGCTTGTTTGTTTTTTATGCTTTGGCAACCTGTATTTACTACTTTTTTCACTTCGTACTATTTTTAATCTTAATTTTTGTTACAAGTTAGTGTTGTATGGGAGGGTTAAGTGGGAGAGAGGGCCGGTTGCGCCCTAACTTCGCCCTAGCAGGATAAAATAAAGGCAGCCATTCTATTCTCTCTCTCTCTCTCTCTCTCACACTCTTTCTCTCTCTCTCTCTCTCTCTCTCTCTCTCTCTCTCTCTCTCTCTCTCTCTCTCTCTCTCTCTCTCTCTCTATCTATCTATCTATCTATCTATCTATCTATCACTCTGTATAAACTAATTCATTCTGTTTAAACTAATTTATTCTGTATAAACTAATTCTAGTAGAGTTCAATGGTAGGTTGAGTGTAAGATGGAGCTATTTTGCCCTAACTCCGCCCTTTTTTGTGAATGCATCACCTGGATATTACAATTCACTTATTATGCAAAGATTCGAATTAATGTCAGTAATCAAACGTACAAAACAGTATAATAGTAACAGTGAGAACGTATCGTTTTGGATATATATTTTTCTATATTCCATGATTTTAGGTGATGTCATTCATTGTAAGGTTATAGTCAGTATTCATATAAACTCTACTTTTACTCAAATAAAGCTATCTGAATCTGAATCTCTGTATCTTACGTGAGTAATAATAGCATAAATAATTGATAATTTGAATTTTTAATTTTCAATTTCTCATTTTTGTAACATTATTTTTATTTTTAGTTTATAGATTTTTCTTTGTATAGGCCTACTAAGGACCGCATTCATCACCTTTCAAGACATGTTGGTCTCCTTTTTTCTCCTCCAATACTCTTTCATCCTAATGCTTTGATTAATACGTCTTTCTTCAGACCAAGTTTCAATTTTTGGTTCGTCCGGAATAACATTATACAATAGTTTATAATTAAAATTTTATACTTTTATAAATGAGAATTTTTTTTATAATAGTTTTGTTTTGACAGTTTGGTTTCTACCTGTATAAGTGTATAATGGTGAAGTACACGATACTTCCAGTCATAAACTGTCAGTAGCTACTTTATTTAGTACACAATTATTACTTACAAAGAATTATTGCTTTTCAAAGAATAATAAAAAAGAAGAAAGATCCTCTCCACTATAGTAAAAGAATAAATGAATAAAAGAAAATTCTCATGTAAGGTGAAACTACTTTTTGAATGAATGAAACAGTTCTGAAGAATTCTGAATCACTGTAACAGAACAATCTTCGTTAAATCATTGGACTCAAAAAGATAGAACTAATAGAAAATTCTAGAAGAAACTATTTTTTGAATGGAATACTTTTGAACACTTCTGAATGACAGTGTTAACGGAACGATCTTCTTCAAACCACTTTAGCACCCTTTTTAAAATTCTCTTGAATAAATATCTTGAGTAGTACCACGCATTTGTTAAAGGTTTATAGCATTCTTTAAAATAATACAAACATTATTCTGTCATAAATTCAGCTCCAACAGTTGCTTTCAACTGGAGCTACATTTTAAATTTCAAACACGTAGGCAGTAGGCACGCAGTGTAGCGTATTTACATGGTCTGCTTGATTTTTCATGGAAAATGTAATTTTCTCAAGGGTAGAGGTTCCACTAGTTTAACAGCAGACATTCGAAGAATTTCTGTTCACTTGGAGAATGCTACAAAATTTTAAAATCAAAATTTTCTTGACTATTTTATTTCTTATTCGATGTATATTTAGTAGCCTTCACTGGAATGGAGAAGAATGCAACAGAGGTGTTACATTCCGAAATCGATTCTTCCCTATGGATTGATGATTGATTCCTTAACACGAGGAATACTTGAAAAGCGTTTAGAAGAAGTTTTTAAATCTACCTTGAGTGAAGGATACCTTAAGGTCGGTTCATAAATACATGTCCAAGTCCTCATGCTCTTCACCCTTCCTTAGAAGCTATTTAGGCGCATGTTTAAGAACCTTACTTCCGGATTCCTTACCTCAAGGAAGACTTACAAAACGTTTTATTGATGCTTTTTCCACTCTCAAGGTAGGTTTATAAATACGAGTCCAAAGTCCGTATTTATGAACCTACCTTCAGGCCTCCTCACTTCAAGGGAGACATGAAAAGCATTCATTCAAAAGAATTTTGAAGTCTCCCTTAAGATAAAAAAGCCTAAAGTTAGATTCATGAATACGAACTTCTCACAAATAAATTAGACTTCATGATTTCACGCTTCACCAGAAGCTATTAAAATGCCCGTATTTATGAACTTCACTTGAGGCTTCCTAACCTTACTGGAGACTTTTTTTGAGGATTTAGCCCACATAGGTCTGAGACCTGTGTGTGGGTATGACTTGGATGATGGTGATTGATGAGCTGGACCGACAGTTTTAGGTGGGTTCCGAACCACCGGGAAGTGATTATATAGCAGAGAACAGTGTCTATTTGCTGGCCAATCTAATCGGTCACCCTTACAAAGAGTGCCCAGGAGAACACAGCTTATCTCTGTCTGATTGAACAGATACCTGCTACGGCTCACGGCTATCACTTCCCAAGCACTTGAAAAGCATTTTGAGTTAATGCTTTGTATGTCGTCGTCCTCGGGTTGAGGAAACCTAGGTATATAAATACGGGCCTAAATCTTCTAAATAGAAAAGGAAGTGATAGCCGAGTGCCGTAGCAGGTATCTGCTCAATCAGAGATAAGCTACGAAACTTCTGGGCGCTCTTTGTAAGGGTGAGCGATTGGATTGGCCAGCAAAAAAGACTGTTCTCTGCTGTAAAATCACTTCCCGGTGGTTCGGAACCCACCTAAAACTGTAGGCCCAACTCATCAATTACCATCATCCAATTCATTACCTACGCACAGGTCTCAGACCTACGTGGGTCTCAGTTAATGCCTCTTAAATATCCCTTGAGTTAAGAAAGCCTCTAAGTAGATCCATAAATGCGGGCCTAAATCTTCTACTTCAAAAATCAAGAGATGGGCTACTCTCTCAGTTCGTCTAGCTAGAATTTACAAAAGTAGGCTAAACCAGATCTAAGGTTTCAATTTGTGCAATTAGTATCGCTCTAGCTTTCGCTGTTTGGACAGATGTGGTGAAAAGGAAGAATTTTTCTGTTTCTGGAATATACTGTTTATTTTCCTGTTTCTGGACAACTTCGTCTTATTATTCATACTTTTGTTTTTAATCGGTGTGATCACGCAATAGTTAAGCTTTTCTTTTCACATCTACAGTAGCTTTAAGAGCTGATGGTGATAGCTGGATTAACTGAGATCGCGTTGTTACCTGAGTTTTAATTAAACAATTAGATTTAGATGACTTGTTTGGACTCATTTTCCTAGCTAAAAATTGTTTTGAGTTGATTTAAATAAAATGTTTAATGAAATATTACTTAATTTATTATAATTGTCAACTTGAGACTATTTAATTTCAAGAAAATGTACCAATACTGTGCAACCTAACCTCGAAAATAGAATTTGACTTTTTTTAAGATACTTTAAATTATTATATTAGACAAATTAATAATGGAATTTATTAAGATATTATAAATACTAATGATAAAAAAATACTTCTTATCTGTTCGAATTTATATTCAATTCTTCAAAATTCGCAGAGCGTGTTCTTTCAATGTACATACTCGATCACCAATGTATAGTAACACAGGAGTATTTTAACTTGAATTTGAATTAAAATTGAAGATGTAAAGGCCATGAAGTCATATGTCACTTTTCAACACCAAACAATATCCCAGAATAGCGTTTGATGGCCTTGGAAGTAAAGCAATTCATCATTCTTTCTCATACATAATGTAGTTATAGTTGTTTAATGGAACTAAAACGAACAAGAATGGTTTCTATACTCCTTGAAGAGGTACCATACCTCTCTGTAACATAGAGCATTGAATAGAACGCTCTACTTGGAAGTATATTAATTTTGCTTCATATAATGTACCTTGTACTTCTATGACATGCTACAATATGGGGCCAACCTGTATTGTGGCCATCATGTCTCGTGTTTTGGCACTGATTCATTCAGTTTAATGACTTTCTTAGAATCCATTGTGAGATAGATTATAGCATCATTATTTGCGTCGAATTATCTAGTCATTATGAAGCTGTATACACATTAGAGCTTTGGAAGATTGGTTTACACATACTAAGCATAATGAATGTAGTTCTTTTAGTGGGGTCTGCGACTGGAGCGATCCTAGCTGGAAAGTTTGGGGGGGGGGGTGTCACAAATGGAATTTACTGATCTCCAGTAAATTTCAGATTTGGGGGGGGGGTCATGACCCCCCATAACGCCACCCTTGATCTGCATATAGTACGTGCTATTCGTATTTGAAATGATTTGCTTGAATGCTGATATGCTTCTTTTTTTGTAGATTACGTCTTGGAGACTCCAGTTAAGGAGTATAAGACAAGTCAGATCAACAAAATTATACTCTTATACACTAGTTACCATAATTACTATATCAATTAGTTGGGGTGGGGCTTAATTTTGATGTGAAAGGAACTCAGCTTGAATAAGGAGCTCAAAATAAATTATAACTTATAACCCTTGTGTGCCAAAAGTAACACGGGGTACTATCGTGCATTGTTATGAGTATGTTACCACAAAAAGTTGAAGAATTACCCCCTGTAAGATTTAAAACCCAAATAAAAGCATGGCTTGTTTCCAACCCTTTTTACTCTATAAATGAGTTTGCGGAACCCAACATCAACTCCATAATAACATAGAAATATTTATGAATAATTATCATATATTATATTAATGGCCTAGGCCTTTTGCCTATGTGTGATTTTATTGTTAATATTGTGACAGCTTTAAATAAGTATATCTGACAGCTCCTCTTTTATTGTTGTGTATTTATGATTTTGTGACTTACCAAAAGTATAATGAAATGATTGTGACCTGTATTTGTAAATTTGACTTGGCCTGTTTACCGTAATATTGTATTTTGGCTCAAATAAAGCATTAAATCATTGTTCCTCATATAAGAGTTTGAGCAAAGCTATAACGCTCATTCCAACCGCTTGTCCTAATCCAAAAACTGAAACATGTGTATTCTTCGAATGAGGCTTTTTGTTTCCAATCTTACTTTATTCTTGTTTTAAACACCTTTTTTTAGAGCCAACATGCCTCTGCAAGAGTGATAACATTTCTATCAATAATTTATCAAATACTATACTTTACTAGTAGTTTTGTGAGCAGTAGACCTCACGCCCAAGAATAAGGGTTCTTGCACAGAGGAACATAATAATAATAATAATAAATTTTATTTATTCAACACAATACAGTCAGAAACCATACAATTGAATATCGTCAAGTACAATAATAAAAAAACATCTCATACTCGATGTACTCAATGATAATCACCATCGCAAAATTGAACTAAGAATTGAATCAGATCTAACCCTTGATTCAATTTGCGTATTATATTTCATGTCTGTCTTCCACAAAAAATAACTCTGTTTTTCACCACCAAGGCTGTGTTTCTATTTTCCATACAGCTGATATTTCAAATCAGATGAGATTTAACTTGTCTGTTGTTTGAATTTATGTAACAATACTAATGAAATTTGTAAAATTATCATTTTTTCGTAATCACTTGTTATCATAATACGTTTAAATATAAGAAATGATTTGTTTCTCTCTAATATTCCTATTGTTATTCTTATGAATGATAACTTAATTTTAACTTTTTATGTGAATTCAACGACTTGCACTCTTGAAGTCAAATATTCATTAAGAATAGGTAGAATTTACTTACTCTGTAGGCCGAGCGCTTTCGAATCTTTGAGATCCATTTTCAGAGGTGCTCGGCCTACAGAGTAAGTAAATTCTACCTATTCTTAATGAATATTTGACTGCAAGTCGTTGAATTCACATAAAAAGTTAATATTAACAACGCAGTTCGTCATGGAACAAGAAATCCAGGAATAACTTAATTTATATGACGGCTCAACTAAATGAATAAGAAGGCCCGAGGACTATATTTAAATCGGATTCCAATTGCGTATTATGGAAAACCTCATTTTAAAAATCATATGTTCCCTATAGAAGAATGCCTAAATGTCAAGAACCATAATTTAAACAACTACAAATACATAGAATTGAAAATAAATCTCCTAAACGATTAATAAACAAAGTTAAATAGCCTGAACTTTCTCTTAAATATTCTTTAAATGCAAGCACATTTTGAAAATCCTCACACATACATCGCTAAGCATTCCTTGAGGAAGATGCATGTCAAATTTCATAGAATTTGGTCCAAGCGTTTAGCCGTAAATGCGTTAGACACAGACAGACAAACAAATGCAAAACGATCGACTCTCCCGACTCTCTCAAAGAGATTTCTCCCCGTTGGGTCAATTATTATATTCTGTCTGTTCATCTCCCCGATATCAAGCCACTTACAGCAATAGTTATGAGCTATTTATCATTATAGTTAACGAGAAACCAATTTTTTGTTCACAGCAATCCCCGACACCCCGACTATCGGATGTTCCCTACCTCTAATTATTATCCTTGCCTTGAATAACCTTTTGTAACCTTGAAACCTACGAAGCTTTTTGAATAACTCGTGAATCTTTTTCGTTCTGAAAATAGACGTAAAAATTCATTCAAACCCATTTTTTAAGGTCAAAAATAGAAAGAAAAAGGCCAATTCAAGCCCACTTCATATCAAACATTTGTGTATGTTTTTTTAACATAAAGATAATAGGGAATCTTTTTGAGATGCGTGATAACATAATGTACATGAATGATAAACAAACTACATTAAATAAATTTAAAACTACTTCGTAAATTTTATTTTTAATTGTGGTGGAGATACAGTATATGCTAATAACTTTCAAGATTATAGTTTAGTACAGTAGTTGAAAAAAATAAACGTTTAATATAGTATACAGTGAATTGGTAAGAATGTTGTGTAGTAATTGGTAGCTAGAAGACAGTTGTTTTTTTTTTTGAGGATGAAGCCCACATAGGTCTGAGACCTGTGCGTGGGTAATGAGTTGGATGATGATGATTTATGAGTTGGACCTACATTTTTAGGTGGGTTCCGAACCACCGGAACCATCAATTTCGATGATCTAATATAAATGTAATCTTACTTTCAGGTACAACAGCAATGGTTATCATAATAGATGAAATGCTGTGTGCTATCAAATCACCATTCAAATGAAGTGTAGCATTCTCAGCAAAAGATGCAAGGTAATAATTTTTAATATTACCTACGGTACTTCTAGAAGAATTACTTGAAAATTCGAGCCTATTCCCATATGAAGTACAGAATCGAAAATAAGAAATACGTGTTTTTAATGAGTGAAGGTTATTTAAATTAAAGAACTGAGTTCTTTCTTCTAAAGTTGTGTAAAGTACATAGATCCTCAGTGTGAGGGGCACTGAAATGAGGACTGAAATTATTCAGTCATCCAAAAAACCGAGAACATTTTATTGGGATTTTTGAGGACTGAAATTATTCAGTCATCCAAAAAACCGACAAAATTTGATTGGGATTTTTCATTGAAGTTGTTTTTGAAGTCGGATATCGTTGATTTAAAATGTAATTATGGTAGGAATCTCGATCCTTGCATTGGGAACATTTCCATCAAAAGTCCTTATTACTTACTCATTTAGAATATATTCAGTTTACAATCTGTGAGTTGTGTGTTAATATTGTCGTTTCAAAAAGTTCTCAACAACCGAGAAAATTTTATTTAGATTTTTTATTGAAGTTGCTTTTGAAGTCGTAGTCAGTGGCGTAGCGAGGTCTTGTGGCACCCGGGCCGGTATTTCAACTTGACACCCCCCCCCCCCACAATTACACACAGTTAACAAACGACACCTTATGCATAGCTGATTCTTATTTTGTATCAACCATGGAAGAATTATAAATTTTTTATATATATTCTAAATTTGGGACTCCGGGGCGGGCGTCAGAAAATTTTTGAATTTTAGGTCTTTTGAAAGCAATTTTAAGCTATTTTGGTGATGTTTGTCTTGATATTGGGCTCTTCAGAATGTGGGCAGGCTAACTGAAAATATTGAAATAGCTTGCTTGAACAGCACGTGATTCAGTTGAGAATTCCATTAGATCATTAGCTGGTTCACTTTGGGAATAGTACTTAGGACTCTATTATTGGAATTTAGAGAAAAAATTTGAATTGTGAATTAGCTTGGAGGAGCCCTTTAACCCTTCAAATGAAACAAATACCTCTTCTATAGGTGGTAAAAGGGTGGTGCTTCCCCCGGTAAAAATAGAAAATAATCCTCTCAAGCGCTTTTGGACACAAACTCATTCATCTTACACCATAATATTTTACAAAAAAATTCAATTGATTTTTTAGCGTTTGAGAATCGAGTGACTCAATTTGAGTCATAACAAATGTTTGGGTCCAAGCTCTGGGAGCACCTCATTTTCTTGACTATGCCGTAAACGGTATAGTCCAATACAAAAGCACCTACAAGACCTACCACTGGAATTTATTGTAAAAAAATTGTTACTTAATAATTTTTTTACTGAAATAATATTATGAAATTCAATAACATTACTTTATGACTTGCTTTTCACGAATCAAACTAATAATTTTTATAACTTTCCCTTCTGAACTCTATCATCTACCTCCACAGTAGGCCGATAACTCAGAATAAATTATGGTGTCTTTTTAAAATATACAAAATTAACTGTTGCTCATGTGAAGAGCTTATTATTCAAAATTTATTGTAGAATTTTACAAAATATATGACTCTCTTGTTTGAATAGCGGGGAGAGGGTGCGGGAAAAAACGAAAATAACTACACTAAAATTGTATTTTGAGCGTTTCTATACATAAATCCTCCCAAATTATTTAAGCCCATACATATCTCTGTATTAGCCGACCCAAAAAAGTATTAGCTCTCACCCAAAAAGCCATATACCATTTATCTTTTCTTTTTTTTTTTTTTTTCTGAGGATGAAGCCCACATAGGTCTGAGACCTGTGCGTGGGTAATGAGTTGGACCTACAGTTTTTTAGGTGGGTTCCGAACCACCGGGAAGTGATTTTACAGCAGAGAACAATGTCTTTTTTGCTGGCCAATCTAATCGGTCACCGTTACGAGAACGCAGCTTATCTAAACGCTGTATTTCAATATTTCAACCCACATTATGAATCAAATTCTATTAAGTGCTTGAGTCATCGCTGATGGAGGGTGTCCGTACCCGAGGACGCTCCTTGGCTACTCTCCTGACACCTGCATCAACAAATCCACTGATTCTCCAAGGGTGAATGGCAGTGGAAAGTGTAGTAGAACAGAACAGATTTCTTCAAATAATGAAAATAAATTTAGCTGATAAGTAACCTCTGTGTCACACATTTTCAACACGCAACTCAGTCGCCTGTCATGTCACCCCTAACCAGAATAATATTTTCTCTATCATTTATTAGAAAAAATGATCTATTAAAAAACATTTTTCCAGTACTTTTAAAGCCTGATTAGATCTGTTTTTTGTCACCCCCCTTGGGCTGTCACCGGGGGCGGTCCGCCCCCTCCGCCCCACCTTGCTACGCCACTGGTCGTAGTAAATCGATGCCGTATTCATAATCGATACTGACAAAACAGAATTTGAAGTTATTCTAGACTTAATGAAAAAAAGTCGAAATTGTCACAAACCCATTTATTAAAAATACAGAGAGACAGGTCTCGTATTTTACTTCATTATCAATCTCATCCGAAACTAGCATCTCTATATGTTTTTAATAAAATGTGGTTGTGACAACTCCATCTTATTATTCATTGTGGATATCTTCCACAATATCACCTTCACCGCTACAAAGAAAGTTATTTTAGACTGATCAACTAGGCGACAATTAATTTTTGGAATTTTTTGCGCAACTTTTTCTGAACGTTGTATTCTCGAACCCCAAAATAGTTTTTAAACCTTTTCATGGATAAGACTTCAAAAATTCACTCTCAAATAAGCTTCTTAATTAGTTTTAAACAATTTTTATGGACCCAAATCCATTCCAATTCACCTACTGAATCATCATTCCAATACAAAGGTTATAGATTATTCTTGACTAATAGATTTTCAAGTGTTGATTAAAGTACTTTGGAACTCTTCCTTTGAGTATTCTGAGATCAGAAACCTTGAACTAAGGTAATTTTTGAGCAACTAAATTTTAAATCTCACAAACTTTTTGATCACATTTTATAAAAAAAACCCACAACACTTCTAACCAAAAAACTGACGTGATGATCTAGGAGCCTCTGAAGATGGATCTCATAGATTCGAAAGTACTCGGCCAGATTAAGTGAGTTATTATACTTATTCTTAACAAATATTTGACTGCAAGTCGTTAAATTTCACATGAAAAGTTAATAAATTCTTATCAATAAAACTTCCAACGTATTTCACGTTTAAACTATGTTATCCACGCATGCGCAGCTCAACTCCTATTTGTGCTGTCTTTAGACTCCTCGGACTAGTAGTCACGGTATGACACGCTACTCCAACTCCAGCATGTTTCGGCTTGTCAGTTGTGCGAAGAGCCTTAGTGAGAACGCATCGCAGATTTCTCTCCGAAATTAGTTTGTTACGGACGTTTCGACCTCGTGGTTTTTATCTGAACGAAATCTTGAGTTAAAACTTTATCTAAGATAATGTGCTTCCATATCTGCAATATCTGCATTGCAAATAGAAGTTGTATACTTCATAGCAGTCTATAATTTTATTATTGTAAACATATCGTATTGGTAGTAAATGGCTACATTTACATCCCAAATTCTTCATTGGTGGTGTGATAATAAGAAAACTAAGGAGTTTTTTTCTTGTTTGTGATTCACGTGTTTTGTGAC
The DNA here is from genome assembly GCA_948455865.1 of Conomelus anceps. Taxonomy (NCBI): domain Eukaryota; kingdom Metazoa; phylum Arthropoda; class Insecta; order Hemiptera; family Delphacidae; genus Conomelus; species Conomelus anceps. Next base: position 16,273,142 of record OX418227.1, on the reverse strand, counting down.
ATCTCAAAACATTCGGGAAAACCCAGAAACTTTTCCAGTTGCTTATCAATACGTTTCTTTTATTACATTTTTACGGAATTTGTAGGTTAGGTAGTAGCCTAAAAACATCGATATTCTTATTATTCGATGAAAGTATCGTTGTCTATGGTGTTTATATTTGTGCAAATAGATTGAAAGTGTTTCCAAGTTGTGTGCTGAGCTTTAAACTTCTGGATATTTAAAATACCTCAAGTTACCGATTGCATAAGAAAGGTGAGTGAATGAGTTTTTTCTTCATTTCGACTAAGTATGGATTGGTGGTATGCAGTGGCGTAACGTTTTCCAGTTGGGCCCCCCCGCAACCGATTTTTCGGGCCCCTCAAAATCATATAAATATCCCCCCTCACCCTTGCTACCCCCACCCCTCCCTGAAAAACTTGCATAATTATTTTGTGGGCAGTTATAATTATGTAAGAACTAAATACCTTTTTATAAATTAAATTTTAAAATTCAATCATGTTTCAAGGGGGGCAAGTCTAATGATTTGGGCTGTAGCGTGTGGGCTTCTGAAAGATGGAAATAGTTGAGAGTTGATTGTATTATAAATAATTAATCTTGAAACCTAGAAACCTTGAAATTGATGTCTTCCATAGGATCCACATTCACATCCTCCTTGTTAGCACCTTCGCTCCTTTTCCCAGAAAATGTGTTCTCTCAGAATTCGCCTCATTTGCAGACACGGACACAGGTTCAATTTTTAATAAAAAGGCATTTTATCTAAATTACCGCGAAATTACTAAGTCAGGAAAAGAGAAAAAAATTAAGAAATTTATTCTTAAGAGACAGAAGATAGAAAACGTAAACTACAAAAAACTTGTACTTATGCAGTACACTTGATCCTATTATAAGAAAAAAAATCAACTGCGTTGGGAGAACTGACAATTGTTCCAAAACTATTATTTATATACTTATACAATAATCATGTAATTTATCATTTATCTGATATATCAAGGGTATAAATATTCCTTCTGAGCATAGTGTTTAAAAATGTACTAGTCGATAAAAAATAGAAATAACTAAAGCATGACCGTACAACATCACAATACCATAAACGCAGCATGTTGAAAAATAGAATAGAAATGAAAAAAAAAATGGCACTCCAAATAATAAAATCCACGATCACGAACTCAATAATGAATAAACATACGGTTTACTCTAGGCCAATTTACCGGACACGTGTATCCAACAGGACGATTCAAAAGAGACTGAATTCAAAATACTGTATGAAGAAAAATACTGACTTTAATTTCTACACAACCCCCCACTTTCCATTACTTCGTATATGCTAATATACATTGAGGAATTCGGTGGGAAAATAATATTAATTTCCTCTAATATTTGCACTGTGGAGACATAGCCGTCATGATTTATAACAGTCTAGATATGTTTGTTTGAAGAGTGTTTTGTCCTCGGTATGTCTCCATTCCCGAAGTCACAACATCCTGCTTCTGAATTCCTTCACTATCTGCAAATTATCTGCTATCTGGGAATTAATTAATAAAGTAAACAATAAACATTGGCCTGACAATATTTAGCCAATTCATTCTTTCTTTCTTCCTTCAGTGTTTCAGTTTTATTTCTTTTGGAAAAAAATTTTTATTTCAGTCTGGGCATGGGCCATTTCTTGAAAAAATATATTTTCATTCCGGGCCCCCTTATAGCCCGGGCCCCCCCGCGCCGCGGGGTCTGCGGGGGTGTACGTTACGCCACTGGTGGTATGTTATGGTGTTTATAGTGGAATGTAGGATTGTGGCAAGCAGTGGCGTAACTAGAGTTGATATTGGGGGGGGGGGGGTTTACCCCCCCCCCCCCGGTCAACCACTCTTACATATTACTCTCATCAAAAAAATCTCAGAATATAGATATAATATATATTATACAATAATCATGTAGGGTAGGCTAAAGGAACCAGAAGCTGACGACCCCCCCCCCCCGCACAGCTGACACATCTTCATATTTTTCTTATTATTAAGGCCATAGTGGGTAGTTTTGAAATTCAAACCATTGAGAATTAAACTGGTATTTAGTGCATAAACTGGTACCATTGAATCATGTGCTAGGCATCATTTTTGACGGGGAAAAATACTTTGAGTATAAGCTGTCAGACAAGAATCCTTTATTTCTAGGTGGAATTCTTTAGGAAATATCGAAGTTAAGAGTGATTGAAAATCTCAAAGTACTGTCAAAATAATCATTATTTAAAATTAACTAATGCTTAGAATGCTAGAGCTTGAATATATGTTGATTATACCCTGAGTTCACCTATTAGGGGATGATTTTCATATTTTATGTTATGTAGGGGATGTCAACGTATTAAGTATATTTTTCAACACATACACAAGTAGCTGACATGGTATGTCAGCCACTGGGGACCATGTCTGAAATTTTATTTGAAATTATTGTTGATATCTCTAGTATGTGTAGGCTAGCTGACACCTCCTTAGTAAGTAAATTCATGAATATTATCTATTAACTTTGGAACTATTGTCTGGATTGATACAACAATTTTCAGAATATATCTATTTTTTCTTCATAATTATATTTTTGTATAGTTTATATAACTGTCATTAGTTCATAGCAGCAGTATTTTAGTTCTATTTTATAAGATATTGTTATTGTCTTTTCTTATTTACTGTATAATTTCTGATTTCGAGAGACAAGCCATTCCTCCACACAGGCTATAGCCTAATGAGGAATACACTTGAAATTTTCATTGTATTCTATGTTTTTTATATTTCTATTCAAGTGAATAAAGTATTTGAATTTGAAAAAAATTCATTCAAGTCATTTAAAGGGCTAATTGAAATTGGAATAAATTTCGATACAAATTTAATTTTGATTTGATTTTAAAATCACTTGACGTCTATACCAATAGCTGACACCTCTATTTTTGTAACCTTCAGTAGCTGATATACGTATCAGGTAAGGAATGAGCTAATTTGATTTTATATATATCAAATGGTAATCATACATATAAAACCGTATATCATACGTATCAATCCAGACAATAGTTCCAAAGTTAATAGATAATATTCATGAATTTACTTACTAAGGAGGTGTCAGCTACAGGTTCAAATACATTAGCTTCAAATTAAATAAATAATCTTTCTAATTTTTACTTTTTCTAATTGTTTTTTAACATTTTTTTAAAATTTCTTCCAAGCAATGGGGGGGGGGGGGGTTACGACCCCCAAAACCCCCCCCCTCGTTACGCCTATGGTGGCAAGTTATGTTATGTTGGTTAATACTTTGCTTTACCTTAATTCACCATCAGGATTTCTAAAATGTATGTTCTGAAAATGGGATTGTACTATTTTAGTTTCGCCAATTTTGCTTTTATCACTGGGGTTTGTTTATTTTTTATTAAAATCACGTTTCAGTTTCTCTCTGAAAATCGAAAATATATGTCTTGAAACAAACTTTCAAGGTAACGTTCAAGGCTATTTTAGTGTAGCAAACTTGTACTGTAAAATTAGGTAAGAATTCTGTATCTGCTTTTAGAAGACATCATAACGACAGTATTCATCAGCAAATTCAAAATACAAGCTCAGAATTTGATAATAAACGAAGGTAGACTATTTCTTGCACTTCTAAATCACTTATTCAAGGCCCCTTCTTAGTAAAACACCTATTATCAGTAAAATACATAGGGCAGCCTTCTTGTTACTGGCTGAAAGGTATCTCAGTTTTCCGAGATCAGGAAAAATTGAGAAGTCAGGCAACTTATATTGTCATTAATCTATTACTGGGCCTGAAAGAGCATAAACATTTTTTTATATCATACATTTGCTCAAAATTATTTTTAGAAGTAGGTTGATATTTATTTGATAACTTTGATTAACTTAATTAAACAGGCAACTTCAATGTCAGCCTAATAAATACCACCTAATAGTCTTCCATAGACTACACATATACAGCTTTTTTTGTTCTTGGATTTCTTATTCGTCCACAATTAAAATTTACCAAGTCGTTTAATTTACAGTATTAAGCTTTTTTACTTGAAAAATTTCGGGAGCTGGTTTTCTTTTTTGTTGGAAAATTTCGCACCGTCTAAAATACATGAGGAAATGGTATACAATTTCCAACAAATTTAAGTCCTCAATTTTTTTAAATTATTATTCAATAATTGAAGAATGATTTACATAATATGCAGAAGACATTTTTTTTTGAGGATGAAGCCCACATAGGTCTGAGACCTGTGCTTGGTTAATGAATTGGATGATGGTGGTTGGTGATTTGGACCTACAGTTTTAGGTGGGTTCCGAACCCCGATGGCGATTGATGAGTTGGGTTTGGTGCCGAACCAACGGAAGAGATTTTGCAGCAGAGAACAGTATTTTTTGCTGGCCAATCCAATCGGTCACCCTTACAAAGAGGGTCCAGGAGTTCGTAGCTTATCTCTCTGATTTCTTTTTTGGAGGATGAAGCCCACATAGGTCTGAGACCTGTGCTTGGGTAATGAATTGGATGATGGTAATTGATGAGTTGGACCTACAGTTTTAGGTGGGTTCCGAACCACCGGGAAGTGATTTTACAGCAGAGAACAGTCTTTTTTGCTGGCCAATCCAATCGGTCACCCTTACAATGATGGCCCAGGAGTTTCGTAGCTTATCTCTGATTGAACAGATACCTTCTACAGCACTCGGCTATGACTTCCCTATTTTTTGATTGAACATATAAACGATTCACGGCTATCCCTGTGTAATTTACAATAATAATTATGGTTGATTTACAATACAAATGCTTTGTGATATTTAAAACTAATTATTGTTCTTTGAAAATTTTGGGACGTGAATACATGATAAAATAGTATTTAAATTTTACTGTAGAATACAGTACCGTAACTGTATTAATATACTGTTGAATACAGTAACTGTATTACTATACTGTTGAATACAGTAACTGTATACTGTTCAATACAATATTCAACTGAATTTCAAAGTTATTCAATAATTGAAGAACAAGTGGATGAATAACAAATTATTGTTTGGAAATTTAGAAGAAAAAAGTTCATACGATCTGATTCATTTCTATTAAATTCAATTTTATTAAACTTAAAAGAGAAAACACGTGGCTTGGGCATAAACCGTCTCAAGACGCTTTTAAAATTAATTCATTCTAATCAATTACAAGACACGAAAGCAGAGAGATATGCGGTTCCACACTGGTAACTCGTGAATAAATAAATAATTCATCAATTCATTCATCGTCATTCATTCGAAATCCAGTCGTCTTACTTCCAGAGTCAAATCACATGACGTGGTACTTTTTTTCTCTCATTTAAGAGCGAATGCAAGACGGAACAACAATTCGAAACTCGTGGAAATATGAGCGGCGATACTTTTTTCGTCTTTTTCTTGTGTTTTGCTTCTTTCTTCAAATTCAAAGCGAGGTAAAGCCTATTGTGTGCGGCAGCTTTAACCTTGAAAGCCGCTGTACTATATTGAACGTTACGTTTGGAAACGTCAGAAATTCATGTAGGCTGGAAGCGCTATCCGCGAGCAAAATGAGAACTACTCATTAGCGTGAGATATATCGTTTCTTATTTTTATGTTATGGCGGGTTTTTTTAAAGTTTTATTTGGCTGTTCGTCATCTAGCACGGGTCTAACCTAACATATAAATCTCAACGCCTTCTTTGAATAAAGTCTACACTGATATCAGACTGTTCATCCTCTACTTGTTTATCCCTATCATATATCATCAGACATCTAGCAACAAATTCTTCCCCACCATCTTTCACTTCCTTATCTTATCCTATCGGTAGATTGAGAATTTTTGAAATTTTTTCGAATCTTTTATAGTAGTAGTATTTTTAATAAGTTCCTGGTCCTTCAGTTCTGTAAATTATATTATTTCAAATCTTCGCTGTTTTGTAGCAGTGACGATAAATAATTTTAGATTAAAAGATTCAAGTTTATTTAATAAAGATGAAACAAGTTACATATTCAGAGAAACACATATAACTAACTAATAAATCTCCCACATTTGTTATTGTCTCATTCAAAGTCATTACAACCTTTTTTTTCGAAGGATGAGCCCACATTGATTGGATTCATGTAGGCCGTTGTTCAAAACACTTGGTCTCCTAACTGTACCCTGCTTATATGTGTATGAAGCTACTTTATATGTAAAAATGAATGATATTAACCAAAATCTTGATGTACATGATTATAATACAAGAAGCCGAGGAGATTATCACTTGGTGAGTCACAATAGTAGCTTATTCAAACAAAAACCTAGTTATATTGGTAGGAAATTCTACTACAAGCTACCGCAGTTTTTGAAGAGTCTTGAAAATATAGAAATATTTAAAAAACAATTGAAGAAATATTTAGTTGATAAAGCTTTTTATAGTGTACAAGAGTTCCTTTCACATCAAAATTAAGCCTCACCTCAACTAATTGAAGTAATTATGGTACCTAGTGTATAATATTGTTGATCTGACTTGTCTTATACTCCTTAACTGGAGTCTCCAAGACGTAATCTACAAAAAAAAAAAAAAAAAAACAGGTATGAGACCTGTGTGTGGGTAATGAATTGGATCATGGTGATTGATGAATTGGACCTACAGTTTTAGGTGGGTTCTGAACCACCGGGAAGTGATTTTACAGTAGAGAACAGAGCCTTTTTTGCTGGCCAATCCAATCGGTCATCCTTACAAAGATGGCCCAGGAGTTTCGTAGCTTATTTCTAATTGAACAGATACCTGCTACGGCACTCGGCTATCACTTCCCTATAAATTATATTCAAATGTAGTTTCAGGTTTCTAATAAACTTCTTTCCATATGCTTTTGCAAATGAATAAACATTAAAAATACGACAGAATAAATTAGCAAATGTTCTGAATAAATTTCTAGATTTCTTGCAGAATGCACTAGGCTATACCGTCCTTGGTTTGGCATTCAGCTCTATCTGATTTTTGCTTCATGATGTCTTCTTAATTGATGTCTTAATTATGAAAATAATTAGTACTTATGCATCTAATATACTCTTATCTAACTCTGATGAAAACCAGGATTTACTCAATGTTATTTTTCAACAACTGTCACTCCTTTCCTTTGTTTTAAACAATTTTGATTTGTTTTATAAACAATGTCTAGGAAACATTAACTCGTGAATATTTTAAGCAATAATCGTGATTGTCAGGTAAATTATTTTGATCACGTTGACCCCGGATGAAAGAAAATAATTGATAAAATAATTATTAATATCTAATAGAAATTTCGAGGATTATATTAATTTATGTTGGGAACATTAGAAACATCTCTATATATAAAAATGAATGTCTGTCTGTATGTGTGTTCCCTATAGACTCCAAAACTACTTGACAGATCGGCATGAAACTTTGGGAATATGTTGTGTGAATATTGGGGATGGTTTCTGACCATACATTTTAATAGGGGAGCTAATAATTATTATTAATTAATCCATTTTATAGACCTAACCTACTGAACTTGCCGGCCAAACAGCTTAAAGGAACAGCTGATAGAAGTCAACAGTTTTTAATCATATGGCAGGCCCCTTAGCGGCGTTATTTACGCTGTCTTTGAACAGCAAAAGAATTTGCACTTTGCATGTAGGCTACCATGTAGCCGGAGCCTTGCAATATGTAGGAAACATACAACTGGGTATGATGAAATGTAATTATGCCAGGTTGATGACATCTGTTAACCAATGAAGTGCTAGCTAGAAATTTGAAATGCAGCCTCAGCGGGAGGTGGCGAACAATAAAAGAAAAAACTAGCTTCTACCCTTATAGTCGTAGGAGGTTTAAATTTTAAATGTTTCTTCATTCAGTGGTGGTAATTAAAGAAAACATCGAATCCTCTATGATCAGCTGGAAGAGCCCTAGTACTAACTTCTTTCCTAATTTGAAATGTAACCTCAGCGGGAGGAGGCGAATAATAAAATCAAGGAGAATTTTTATGAGAACGCAGCAATGCGCGTCGAGCCAGCTAGTACACTATAAAATATGATCATTTTGCCCATTATTACTATTAGATACTTAAAGTACAAATTCTATTAGCTTGTACTTACTTATCTATGACTTCAGAAGAGAAATGATGCTATCATTTTGATTGTATACAGTAATTACTAAAGGGTTTGTTGAAGGCTAGGAATTTTGAGATTATATGCTAGAAAGTGCATACTCTATAATTTATAGAAATTGATCATACTATTACAAATAGTTAGAATATCAGTTTAAACTTTATCATGAAAAAAGCCTCGTTATGTTTTTCTAGACTTCTACAGCAAAGTGGATCTAAACGAATGATTTGATATTACTTTAAGTGAATAACAGCCAGAATTTTAGACATGTTTTGATAATCTCCATACAAGTCTCAAGCTTGTAGGTAACACTGTATGTAAGGAGTAGACATGAGTTTAAATTGCAATAACTTGAATGTGAAAGGAACTCTATTGTACATTTGAACTGTCTTCTTTCCATAACTACCATGTACCATGTACAGCTTGCTAGATTATATGACAAAAAGCTACTTTTTACAGCTTACCATGTGGTCTTACTATCACATATTAGGTATGCTGTATGGGGTTATTCATCAAAACAAAACCTTGATGGGGTGTTTAAGCTCCAAAAGGAAGCTGTTAGGTGTTTGGAAATAGTAAATGGATTAGATTCATGTAGGCCGTTGTTCAAGAGACTTGGTCTCCTAACTGTGCCCTGATTATATGTGTATGAAGCTACTTTATATGTAAAAACGAATGATATTAGACAAAATCTTGAGCTACTTAGTATGTAAAAAAGAGTTTTAACCAAAAACTTGACGATTATAATACGAGGAGATTATCACTTGATGAGTCATAATAGTAGCTTATTCAAACAAAAACCTAGTTATATTGGTAGGAAACTCTACAATCTACAACAAGCTATCGCAGTTTTTAAAGAGTCTTGAAAATATAGAAATATTCAAAAAACAACTAAAAAAATATTTAGTTGATAAACCTTTTTATAGTGTATAAGAGTTCCTTTCACATCAAAATTAAGCCTTACCTCAACTAATTAATATTGATATAGTAATTATGGTAACTAGTGTATAAGATAGTATAATTGTTAATCTGACTTGTCTTATACCGCATAACTGGAGTCTCCAAGAAGTAATCTACAAAAAATTACATTAATGTGTTAATGTACAATAATCTAAAAAAAATATTGTTATTATAGTGGCTTGAGAAAGGGTCGATGCTTGTCTACTTTAAGTGATCTGTATTGAAATTGAAAGTGCCCTGGTAGAATAGTTTTCTCCTTAAACAGCAGGTGGAGTAGTACTTGGCAACCAGGCGTAGGTCTTGGAGCACTCATTATCGGGCTATATCAAGCACAAGCAGGCGGTTAACGTGCACAGCGAAAGTTAACGATCGCAATTTCAACGTTACTAAGTCGATCTTGTGGTTGACAGTGAAACTTGGCTGACTAGAAGAAGAAGAAGGGAGAACACAAAAGGAGAAGGAGGAGGAGGAGGAAGAAGTAGAAGAAGAAGAAAAAGAAGGAGAGGAGGAGGAGGAGGATGTTGAGAAGGAAGAAAAAAGGGAGGAGGAGGGTGAAGAAGAAGAAAAGGCGGAGGATGTTGAGAAGGAAGAAAAAGGGGTGGAGGGGAAGAAGAAGAAGAGAAGAAAGAGGAGGTCGAAAAGAAAGAAGAAGAAGAGGAGGCGGTCGAAAAGAAAGAAGAAGAAGAAAAGGAGAAAAAGAAGAAGAGGAGGAGGAGGAGGAGGAGGAGGGGGAGGAAGAGGAGGAAGAGGAGGAGTAGGAGTAGGAGGAGGAGGTCAAGAAGAAGACAATGACGAACAAGAAGAGGAGAACTAGAAAAAGAAGAAGGAGAGCATGAGAAAGAAGAAGAGGAGAAGGAAAAATGAGAGGATGAGGAATGAGTTAGAAGGAAAACAGGAGGAAGAGGAAGAAGAGGAGGGCTAAAGTAAGAAGCAGTAGGAGAAGAAGAGGAAGATTAGAGTGAGAGGCAAGAGGAGGAGGAGAAGAAGAAGAGGAGGAAGTTAAGTAGGAAGAAAGAGGATGATTTTGAGAAAGAAGAAGTGGTGAAGGAGGAGGTCAAGAACAAAGAAGAAGGGGATAAGGAGGAAGATAATGACGAAGAAGAAGAGGAGGACTAGAAAAAGAAAACGAGGAAGAGGAGGAGGAGGAGGAGGAGGATGCGGCCAAGAAGGAAGAAGGAGAAGAGGAGGACTCGAAAAAGAAGAAGACAATGAGGTCTAGAAAAATAAAACAAAGACGAGGAAGAGGAGGAAACGTAGCAGGAAGAGGAGGAGGAGGCGGTCAAGAAGGAAGAAGGAGAAGAGGAGGACTCGAAAAAGAAGAAGAAAATGACTAGGAAGAGGAGGAAAAGAAGAAGGAAGAGGAGGAGGAGGATGAGGAGACGGTGGTCAAGATGGAAGAAGGAGAAGAGGAAGATTCGAAAAAGGATAGGAGGGCTAGAAAAAAAATAAGAGGAGAAGATAAGAAAAAAGATGAAGAGGACGAAGATGAGCAAGAAGAAAAAAGAAGAAGTGGAAAATAAGGAAGAAGAGGTAGAGAATATGAGTAAGAAGAAGAGCAGGAGGATGAAGAAGGAGAGGAAGAAGAAGGAGCAGAAGAAAACGATGAAAAAAGTGATAAGAAGAAGATGACAATGAAGAAGGAGAGGAAGAAGATGATGAATAACGGAATAAGAAGAAGATGACGATGAATAAGAAAAACAAGAAGATAGCAGTAGACTTGTCCTGTAGTCTGTAATTAGAGTGAACCGGTGAGATGGTCTACTCGTCTACTGGTAATATCCGATTAGATTACCATTACCATTACCATTACCAGTCATTGTCAGTTGTTGTTAGGCATCAGGCACTGAGCTAAGGCTTCACTAGCCTAGAATACTCTCAAATTACTCTTAAGCTACAAATTAAGTAGAGCTGAATGAGCATTGAGTTTTCGCATGCTTCTACTTGCGCAGAATATCTGCGCAGAACGTTTCATTCAGGTACAGAATACAAGCCGCTCTATTTTTCAATAACTCGATCCAATTATTTTTTACTCGATTGGATTTGATAAAGAAGCAGAATGAAACTTTACAAATATGTTGAATTACTGTACTAATTGATGCCAGTGATCATTGGCGTAATGATGGGGGGGGGGGGGGTTGGGTTTCCGGGTTACAACCCCCCCTTGAACCTGTAAAAGGGGCCCCAAAAACGAGTAGGAAGGTACCAATAAAAATACGATAATCGGTTACTGGAGGTATAAAAGTTTTCACATGTGAACTGTTACAGCTAGAAGAATACTATAATAATTTTAATATTTTAAATCTTTAAATAACTGAAATAAAATTTAATTACGGTTACAGAGGTGATGCAGCGAACTTGGGCCTCAACGTCAAGGGGCCATATCATTTTACAAAATGTAATCAAGTGAAAGAAAAAAAATAAAATTAGGGCCACAAATTGTCCAACTAGGGGCCTCCAGGGCCCCTTTTTCTCTTTTTCCATGTTAGAAGCCTAACAGACCCAAGAGGCCTTAGGACCCGTTTTATTGCCAGTATAATCGAGTGAAGTAGAGATTCAAGTTGGGTGCAACTAGAATATTTCAAATTTCAACGTCTATAAACAAGGGTTAACTAATGGCTTTGGGCCATCAAAGGCCCTATGTACAGTAGGAACAATTAGTCTGGGCGCACGGCCGTTTGGTAGTCAGCCATGGCGAGGGGATAGTTTATCGCTCATTTCTAAAAACATGTGGCCCGTGCGACGCTGCAGATGTCTTCAAGGTCAACTAGTCAACTTTTAACAGGACGGCTAGTAGTGAAACCAGAGCCACGCGCCCAGACTAATTGTTCCTACTGTATTTTTGTAGCCCCCAAACATGGTCTTGAAGGTCCCCCAGACCACTTGAATGAAGTTGGCGCAGTAGGCTTGAAAGGAGAAAAGGTCTCTTAATATTTTTGCAGACGGGCTTCAAATGCTCATTTCTGCATTTCACATTACTGAGGATGGAAATCTGCATTCAAGTGTATGGCGGCACATTTATTTATTTATTCACATGGAAGACATCATCTTCAAGAAATGATCATAAAACTTATGTTTTATTAAATGGTATGTTTTCACCATTATATCTCTATTAGTTGAATGATATTAATAATTAAATCAACTTTGTACTGCTCATTAGAAAAAAGTCCGGTTCTCGCAAGTCACTCTGTATTTTACTGTACCTCTAGGACCAGTGGCGGTCCCAGGGGGGATGGGAGGGATATATCCCCCCGAAATATTAAGATGGACCCCCCCCCCCTAAAAAAGATAATTATGTATGTGTAGTTTCTGCGAGAAATAAATTTAATCTGTGTCATTGTTACTTGTTAGCTAGAAGAATAAACAAGAAGGATGTGTACATCCTTACATCCATTACACTGTTGTGTAACAACCTGAGTACTTTTTGGCTATTACTTCGTAACTTACATGTTAAAAATAGGGCCTAACCATAAAGAAAAAATTCGCAGTGAATACTTGAATTATTTTTGATTTCATTATACGTTTATTTAACTGAACTTTGTCATCATGCTCATTAGCTCATTAAATAATCACATTGACTTTTAATCAATTTTATTTGTGTAGCTAAAGGAAATCGAAGGAAAAACACATACTATGGTTGGGTCCTATTTCACGCAGGTACAATGAACTTTAAATGAAAAACTATTTTATTAGCTAACATAAATACTATTAGCTTGAGCATATTTTACAGCTCAAATACTTATAAAAATACGTTTTTAGGCTTTAAATTCCACATTTTGTTCCGGGGGGTGGGGTGCCAGACCCCCTGGTGATCATCCCCCCCCCCCCGAAATGAAATCCTGGGACCGCCACTGTGTAGGACAGCTTTTTAGTTGAAGAATAATAGGTCAAAACTTAATTGAGTAGTTCCAAATACATTCAAAACTGTTTGATCAATAACATTGTTTTTCCTATTGCAAACACAGGTAATCTGATCTATTATAATTATTGATTGGTTTTTGATCAAAATCTTTGTATTAATTGACATAGTAATGTTAGGTTTTACGTGTGATTCATTCACATATTAATGTCTACTTTAACTTGCCCACATCGTTGAAGTTTCTTCTCTACTCTTCTCATTCTTCTTCATCTTTAGGTCCTTGTTTCTCTTCTTCTCCTACATCTTCTCCTTCTTCCTTTTCGCCTGCTCTACCTACCCCTTTTCAACTCATCATCCTCTTTCTCCATTTCTATTTCTTCTCCTATTTCTCCAGACCATCTTTTTTTTCTTTTCCTTATTCTCCCTTCTCTTCCTCATCCTACTCCTTCTCCTCCTCCTACTTCACCAACTCTTCCTCCTTCTTCTTCATCTCCTCCTCCTTCTCCTTCTTTTTCTGCTTCTTCTTCTTCTTCACCCCCTCCTTCTTTACCTCATTTTCCCTTCTTCTTCCCTCCTCCTCCCTCTCCTCCCACTCCTCGTCCTCCTCCCCCACCTTCTTCTTCTCTTCCACCTCCACCACACCCTCTCCTTATCATTCTTCTTCTGTTCCTTTTTCTGCTACTTCTTTTTTTCCTTTTTTCCTTATTCACCTCTCTTCTCCTCCTCCTTCTTCTTCATCACCTCATCCTCCTCCTCCTCCTTCTCCACCGCCTCCTCCTCTTCCTCCTACTTCTTCTTCATCACCTCATTCATCTTCATCTCCTCCTCCTCCTCCTCCTTCTTCTTCTTCTTCTCCTCCTCCTCCTCCTCCTCGCTCTCCTCCTCCTCATTCTTCTTCTGTTTCTTCTTCTTCCCCATCTTCTTTACTTTATTCTCTCTTCTCCTCCTCCTCCTCCTTTTCCTCCTTTTTCTCCATCACCTCAGCCTCCTCCTTCTTCTCTTTCTCACCTTTCTCTTGCACCATCACTTCCTCTTTCTTCTTCACCTCCTCCACCGCCTCCTCTGCCTCTTCGTCCTCCTCCTCCTCCTCCACCTCCGTCTCATTCTTCTTCCTCCCTCTTCCTCATCTCTCTTCTTCTCTCTACCTTCCTTCTAGTTCATCCAATAGCCGGCATCTGCAACGTGGGTTCCCAACATCATAACACAGCGAGGCCACATTACCACCACCGTCATCATATCTTTTCATTCTTGCACCGATTTTACCATCATTCTCCACGGCGCTCTTCTCAACAATATTTTCCCCACTGGGAGATTGAGAGCTGCCTTCTGCCTTCTAGCTGCCGTGAAGAAGCTACTTAGTTACGGTGTGAGTAGGCCTAGGCCGATACCAGTGTGATGATGCCGAGTCCTCACTGCTGACTCCCATTACAACATAATCTCTTCTCCGAGGAGGAAGGAGCACCAGTAGCGAGAACAATGGGAAAAATTGCGCTGTTTCTAGCATAACGCTAGTGTCTTCCTATAAAATATACTATTTTATAGTATGCTATATAGTACTCTATACTAGAGCTGGAGCAGGGTTGAGTTGAGCACCATGCGAGATGGATTACTCCTGCTCAGCGAGATAACCACTTTAGGTGACCTACATCCTTGTAGCATAAACACACGACAATATATTCACCAAAATTCTGTGTAGGAAAAAAGTAAAGTATTTGAATATCAGATATCTTACCGCCTTTAATCACATCTAGAGAAACTCAATGTATCAGACAAGTAATGACAAAAAGAAAATATAACAAAACACAAAAAAATCTACAGAAACTCAACGTATCAGACAAGTAATGGCAAAAAAATAAAAAACAAAAACACAAGAAAAATCTACAGAAACAACGTATTAGACAAGTAATGGCAAAAAAATAAAACACAAAAGATCTACAGAAACAACGTATCAGAAAAGTAATGGCAAAAAAAATAAAACACAAAAAATCTACAGAAACAACGTATCAGACAAGTAGTGGCAAAAAAATAAAACACAAAAAAATCTACAGAAACTCAACGTATCAGAAAAGTAATGGCAAAAAAAATAAAACACAAAAAATCTACAGAAACAACGTATCAGACAAGTAGTGGCAAAAAAATAAAACACAAAAAAATCTACAGAAACTCAACGTATCAGACAAGTAATGGCAAAAAAATAAAAAACAAAAACACAAGAAAAATCTTCAGAAACAACGTATCAGACAAGTAGTGGCAAAAAAATAAAACACAAAAGATCTACAGAAACAACGTATCAGAAAAGTAATGGCAAAAAAAAAATAAAACAAAAAAATCTACAGAAACTCAACGTATCATACAAGTAATGGCAAAAAAATAAAACACAAAAAATCTACAGAAACAACGTATCAGACAAGTAGTGGCAAAAAAATAAAACACAAAAAAATCTACAGAAACTCAACGTATCAGACAAGTAATGGCAAAAAAATAAAATACAAAAACACAAGAAAAATCTACAGAAACTCAACGTATCAGACAAGTAATGACAAAAAAATAAAACACAAAAAATCTACAGAAACAACGTATCAGACAAGTAATGGCAAAAAATAAAGAACAAAAGCACAAGAAAAATCGACAGAAAATCAACGTATCAGACAAGTAATGGCACTTTATATTTGTATCTTAACACATGTAACCTATCAGACCATACTAATCCACTTGAAATACGATTTTAGAGCCCTACCTCTGACAACAACTCTCATAGATTAGTGGCCATAATTGTCTGATCTGATACGATATGTGTCTTTCAGGTTACGTTGCATTTCTGTAGATGTGAATACACTCATGCAAATTCATAGAAAATTATGCCCGTATTTGATACATTACGTTGAGTGTCCGTAGATTTGAAGTAGCTTTGATATATTTATTGAATATAATTATTTATTTATTTCAAATGCATGCATGAAAATTACCAATAATAGATGCTTACAAGCTAATGCCAAATCAACAGTCATTGAATGCAGTAGATTGTCTCAAATCAAACAAGGAAAATACAAAACAAAAGTTGAAACGCCATGATGCTAACAAAGAAACAAGGTCAAAATATACTAAATAAAACGGCATGAAATAAAAGTATAAAGAATAATATCCCTAAACATTATTTAACCCTAAACAAAGAAATAATAGAATAGCTAGAAACAAAATATGAGGTAGATATAGACAATGTAGATAGAAAGTAGATATACCGGGTGATTACAAGACATTTCCCAAACTTTGAAGGGTCCAAGGGTTACAATAATCACAAAATGTGAGAACAATATTACAAAACAAGATACTCAAGCGCCTGAATATACCGGGTGATTCAAAGAATGTCGCTATTTAATCTTGAATTCTTTATAAATTACAAAACCCAGATACTTACAAGACTTTTTGGAAACGCAATCTATCGAAACGCTGTCAATTCGTAATTAGGCCTAATGGATTTTGTAATTGAATATTTCCGAAATTGAGACATTTTTTTGTATAATCATCTGATTTATAATAATTTTTCTAGAGAATCGTTCAAGTGAAATTATTCTCCTTGTATATAGTTTGTTTCTATTTATCTATAGATATCTATCAATTTTCAATTGATCAAAATCTATTTCACAGTAAGTGAAATAATTTCTTATAATTTTCTCACCTCATCCTAATTTCATTTGGAATTCAACTTGAACTAATAAAACTCACTTTTAGGATCTTCGAGTGCTCAGGAACTCACTGAGACGACTACCATGAAGTGTATGATGAGATTGGTAGAACAATTTTACCCAATATGGTTTATAAATATCGAAATACATTTCGATTATCGAAATTTCGAGATATATTGAACTTTACAGGAATGGTCGCCATTTGAGGTTCACTAGCAAAAAAGTGGCGTCAAAACGTTTTTTTTATCGTGAAGTGTGAAAAACGACTCTTGTTTGTAGTTCAACAAAGCTTGTCTCTGGACACCCTTGGGGGTGTCGGGTGTTGAGAAGGGATGTCTGACAGAGCTCGATCTTCAACTAAGGCAATAAATGGAAAGAATTGTTCCAAGGCGATGTAGCCCGAAAACGTTTGTTTCTTCAACGGGTAGCTGGGAAGGGAATTGTTGTAAAATGGCTTACAAAAGTGGGGCGGGAAAAGAATAATTGTCTTTCTAGGCGCCAGAAAGATTTACAGCTTTACCAGGACAGGTCTGTTACAAATACTCTTGCCAGGCTTACAACTCCATTCTGAACTAGAACTCCATTCAATTTCACGAGAGATCTTTGGCGTTCGGAGGGAATGTCAGGGTTGTTTTACTGCTCCTTCAGGTCTTAAAAGTGATAAGAAGATTCAAGTATCAGTCAAACCCGGAGAATTTTGATATTCAACCTTAAGTACTAAACGATGGTGATGGATAATATCATGAGTTCCATAAATATAGCGTTGTTCAGGAAAAATGTGTTCAACACTACTTAGGTTTGTGATAATCATCTGTATCACATGTCAGGATGGAGTAAAACGAAAAATATTTTGAATTCCTTGAAAGGACCTCCACAGAATTTGAAATAACTCCGGGTCATTGACTTACGACTTGCACTTTCAGATAAAATATTACTCTTAAATACTCTCAACCCTCTCTCTATCTCGATTTTTCCACTTCATCACTTGTTTCTCTCTCGATCTCACTCTCTCTCTCTCTCTCTCTCCCCTTTATCTCTCTCTATCTCCTTTCTCTATTTCCGTATTTTTAAGTTTCCTATCAAGTACATTGGTCATTTAAAGTTATCCTATTGTAAACTGGCTATTTTAGGCCAAGAATTGTGTATTCAATTGCCACAACTTTACAACACAATAATTTAAAGGTTACAAAATTAAAAACTATAATTAAAATTAACTAAAATTATTTTTAAAACTCCAAAAATACTATTACTGAAGCCACGATGGTGTGTAATCAATCAGTTGGAGCACTCGTTTCCGATAAGTGGATTCATAGTATCATAGATAATGAAATGATTGATAATTAAATGTTTGGGCATTTTTAGTTTTTAGCACTCTGGTTATTACTCTTGTCACGAATACGATTTTCGTTCAGCCTTGAATATTTTGTTTCATCATAATTATTGTAATGTAAAATTATCACAAACCATTGTAATTACATCTCAATTAATAAATAGATGAGTAAATAAATGAATAAATGAATGAATAGATTAATAGATGGATTAATAGATGAATGAATAAATTAATGAATGAATGAATAAATTAATGAATTAATAAATTGAAAAATTAATAAATAATAAATAAATTAATTAATACATTATTAAATTAATAAATTAATATATTAATAAATTAATAAATTAATAAATTAATAAATTAATAAATTAATAAATTAATAAATTAATAAATTAATAAATTAATAAATTAATAAATTAATAAATTAATAAATTAATAAATTAATAAATTAATAAATTAATAAATTAATAAATTAATAAATTAATAAATTAATAAATTAATAAATTAATAAATTAATGAATTAATAAATTAATGAATTAATAAATTAATAAATTAATAAATTAAAAATTAATAAAGTAATAAATCAATAAATTAATAAATTAATAAATTAATAAATTGATATATTGATAAATTGATAAATTAAAAATTGAAAAATTAATAAATTAATAAAGTAATAAATTAATAAATACTTACTTAAAAACTATATTCGAAGAAAATACAGCTACTTTATTTAAATAAATAAGGTAAATGAATTTATAGAATAACATAAAACATAAATAAGTGTACTTGATAGTTCAAACAATCTATCACACATTCTTCTATCTTTTCCTTTTTATTTCTCCATATATCTCTCATTCTCTCCATTACTTCTTTCTCTTTCTATTTCTTTTTTCTTTCCCTTTCTCTCTTTCTCTTTCTTTCTCTCTCGTTCCATCTCATACAACATGCCAATCCACGTTACCTGGCTACATAATACATAAGGCACGAACAATGTGTTGGAATGCAGCTTGCTTATGCTTATAACCCATGTTGTATGCAATTGTACATGGGCAAAAAAATAACAATACAATTCTGAATACACAAAACACGGATAGTAAAAAAATTAGATGTCGCCGCAACCAGCTTGAATACACAATTTCAAAATGTATTGTTGAATGTAGGTGATTGTTGAAGTCTACACACGCATTTATACATATATCCTTAAATATACACTATATATCTATGTCTATATATACATATATATTTGTATGGGAATAGTATGGGTTCGTTCATAACAATTGGCATTGGCTGTGCATAATTTCGTCTGCGCTGGCAATGGATCTCCTTCAACAAATACTCGAAATTGAGAAGGCTGTAACTCCCACGGTTAGCGCATGCTAATGTCCGGTCACACTGAGTGACATCCACGCATTTATGTGAGTGCGCGTGCCTATGCATTTTAAGGTATGAGTGTGAGTTTGTCCACAAACACCAAAGCAGTATTCAAGTTGGAATATTGGACTCGCTTTCGAGCAAATTTGGAAGAATTTTGTGGAATTGTTGGAAGAATTGGAGGTAAAACACAAGAATTTCCACATAATTACATGAATTTTCACAGGAGTTATTTATTAAGGTAAAGCTGCGTTCCCACCAACCGAACATGCTTGGCGAACATTGTTCGCTGGAATTGTCTGATTAAAAATAAAAAATAAATAAAAGAAGATGTCACCGAACATTGTTTGGTGTTGGTTTGATGTGGACGCCTTCTCGAACACTATGCTCGGTGTGGTGGGGGTAGTGGGGGGAACCTGTTGTTGGTCGTCACTGTTCGCTCACAGACCGAACATTCCAATTGAACTCACTAACATGTTCGGTGACCCATATGTTAAATGTTTGTCCGTTTTTTGTATTCGCCAACAGTGTTCGGCAGACATGTTCGGTTGGTGGGGACGCGGCCTATGAAGAATTGGAGGTGGAACACAAGAATTTCCACATAATTACAAGAATTCACAGGAGTTTTTTATTAAGGTAAGAGAGTGTGTTTCTCCACACACACCAAACTTGTATTCAAGGTGAAATATTGGACTCGCTTTCGAGCAAATTTGGTGGAATTGTTTGAATAATTAGAAGAAATTTAACATAATTATTTATAAAACACAGTGAAGCTTCTATAAAACGAACATCTAAACAACAAATTCCTATTGGCCGGACATTTATGTGATGTCCACTTATCTATTGGTAAATTTGGAACAATTTTGTGGAATTGTTGGAAGTAGAACACAAGAATTTCCACATAATTGCATGAATTTTCACAGGAGTTTTTTATAAAGTTGAGTGTCAGTTTGTCCACACTCGCCAAACTAGTATTCAAGGTGAAGTATTGGAATGAATAATAAGACGAATTTGTCACAACCACATTTATTTTCTTCAATAAATGTGGTTGTGACAATTTCGTCTTATTATTCATTATGGATACCTTCCACAATATTACCTTCGCCACTACAAAGAAAGTTGAAGTATTAGACTCGCTTTCGAACAAATATGGAAGAATTAGGTGGAATTTTGATAATTAGAAGAAATTTAACGTAATTATAAAATACAGTGAAGCTTCTATAAAACAAACATCTAAACAACGAATTCCTGTTGGGCGGACATTCATGTGTTGTCCATTTATCTATTAGTTTCTCATTAACCCTTGTGTTTTTACGAGTTTTCCATCTGAATAATTAATTTTTGATAGAATTCCAAATGTAGCCTACTTGTGAAAAATCAAATTCATTGTGCTTATGCATGTAAATTACAAGAAAAATTGAACTTTTCGATAAACTTAAGGTTGAAAAAATTGTATTGTTTTGGTTTTGTTCAGATGTTAGTTTTTATGAAAGGCGTTTCAATTTTTAAAGGTGCTCGAATATACAATGAACAATATTTTTTTATTGCTGATAATAATAATAAGCGTATGGCTTTTAATGGTGGGGAGACCCTTACGGGTAGTTCCACCTCGCCGTTTGAGCCATGTTACGGGGAACATGGTGGACCTACTATTTTAGATGGGTTCCTAACTTAATTATTATTTATTGCTGATGATGCCCACATGAGTCCGATACTTGTGCGTAGGTAATGAGGTGAATGATAACACATTAGATGCCAGACGGAGGAGCGGGATTCGAACCCACGACAGCAAGTTGAAGTTGTGACGCCCCAACCAACTGCGCTAAGCAGCCCTCCAAATTTCTTGTCCAAATAGAAATTTCAAGTGGATGTTTCAGAGAAATTACGGAATTGCTAATGATTTAAAAGGCTTTCCGAGAGAAAAATTAGAAGCTCTTGACGAAATTATAATATTGCGAGAAAACTTTATTGGGAAATTATATAATTTTGAATAAATTTAAGGCTTTTAAAAAGAATGCCTTGGAAAATTCAAGTTAAACTCATTTATTTCAAGTTTAGATTATTACATGTTGTTGATTATTCCCAAGGGAACAAAATTACAGGGTTAAAACATTACAGTATTATCTTTTTTTTTGTAGATTACGTCTAGCAGACTCCAGTTAAGGAGTATAAGACAAGTCAGATCAACAATTATACACTAGAAATCATAATTACTATATCAATTAGTTGAGGTAAGGCTTAATTTTGATGTGAAAAGAACTCTTGTACACTATAAAAAGCTTTATCAACTAAATATTTTTTCAATTGTTTTTAAAATATTTCTATATTTTCAAAACTCGTTAAAAACTGCGGTAGCTTGTTGTAGAATTTCTTACCAATATAACCAGGTTTTTGCTTGAATAAGCTACTATTGTGACTCACCAAGTGATAATCTCCTCGGCTTCTTGTATTATAATCATGTACGTCAAGAATTTGGTTAATATCATTCGTTTTTACATATAAAGTAGCTTCATACTCATATAAGCAGGGTACAGTTAGGAGACCAAGTCTCTTGAACAACGGCCTACATGAATCTAATCTATTTTTTTTTTTTTTTATTGCTGATGATGCCCACATGAGTCCGAGACTTGTGCGTGGGTAATGAGGTGAATGATTACACAAATGCCTGACGGTGGAGTGGGATTCGAACCCACGACCGCTTAAACGACAGCAAGCTGAAGTTGCGACGCCCCAACCAACTGCGCTAAGCGGCCCGCCGCTTAT
Source organism: Conomelus anceps (assembly GCA_948455865.1). Taxonomy (NCBI): domain Eukaryota; kingdom Metazoa; phylum Arthropoda; class Insecta; order Hemiptera; family Delphacidae; genus Conomelus; species Conomelus anceps. The sequence goes on along the minus strand of OX418227.1, from coordinate 16,251,089 downwards.
TTGAAAACCAATTATTTTGAAAACCCATAAAATAATCAATTCAGTTGATACAATCTTTTATTAAAAATAATTTACTCTTTACATACACCTAACAGCTTTCTTTTGGATCTTAAGCACCCTATCAAGGTTTTGTTTTGTTGAATTACCCCATACTAAGATAGCATACCTAATATGTGAAAGTAAGAGCCCACGGTAAGCTGTAAAAAGTAACTTTTTGTCATTCAATCTAGCGTGCTGTAGCAGGAGTCTATTAGAAGATTAGAACATTACAGGATTCCGGATTATTTGTGTAACAGAAGCTCTTCAAAATCAAAGAAAAGTGATTGAAAAGATTCTATATCACAGTAGCTCAATCTTCGATGTGAGAATTTCAAACCGTTTATCCGGGAGATTAATGATGACAGAGAATCATTTTTAAAGAAAAATCCACTATAAAAATCATGCTGCCAGGTTGCTTCGTAAAAACAGAAGGATATCTAATCCATTTCAGCCACGTATCAGCTGTGAGTCATAACTGCTGTCATAAAGGCCATAAAACTGAAAGAAAAATTGATGACAGTTTGATCAAGATTAACTACGGCAGGCAACGGTTCTTTCATCGTACTCAAGATGAACGAGTAGAATCCTCAAGATGATTGATTGAGACCCGGCCACGTGCTACGAAAAGGCCCTGCATGATGAATGGTCTTCAATTTTGATGGTGGAAATAGATTTTTCATTGCATACTTCGTTTTCTAAGATGCGAATTGTTTAAATCTAAAACTAGGGATGGAGAATAAAACATATTAAACCATTATATTAAACTAGCGGGCTGCCCGATTATAGAGTCGGTTGCCTGGAAGAACCTGACATGATCAATTTACAGATTAAATAGTTCATTTTTTATCATCGCTCATCCCTCTTCTTCTTCTTCTTTCTTCTAGTCCTCTTCTTCTCCTTCTTCCCTCTTGACTACCTCCTCCTCCTCCTCCTCCTCCTCCTCCTCCTCCTCCTCCCCCTCCCCCTCCTCCTCCTCCTCCTCCTCCTCCTCCTCCTCTTCCTCCTCCTCCTCTTCTTCCTCCTCCTCCTCCTCCTCCTCCTCCTCCTTCCCACTTAAAATCATTCTCCAATCCTATTAGCTTCTTCTATATAACTTACCAAGAATTATCTAACGTATTTTTCACCTTTTCGAAATAAAGTGGAATTTTATAAACTCATTAATAATTTTAAAATTAATTGGATCTGGAATTACCTTCTTTGAAACGTCACTAAAAACATTTAATAGGCCACGAAAAACCTACACCAACCTACTACACTCCATGATTTTTTTAATGCAATAGACACAAACAGGGGTGTTTCAAAAATTTCAGGTGGTTTTTATTTTTGGTGAGATATCACCTGAAAGAAAGGTTCCCAACCCCCATAGAAGACACAAAAAAAGGTTTTTTGGTTTAGAATTTCGAGGGAGAATTTCATCCCTGGATTCACGCCTGGGCAAAATACAAAACATGGTTCCGAACCACCGGGAAGTGATTTTACAGCAGCGAACAGTGTCTTTTTTGCTGGCCAATCAAATCGGTCACCGTTACAAACAGGACCTACGAGAACGCAGCTTATCTCTATCTGATTGAACAGATACCTGCTACGGCTCGCGGCTATCACTTCCCTTTTTTTGTCTTTATTGCTGGCCAATCCAATCGACCACCCTTACAAAGAGCGCCCGGGAGTTTCGTAGCTTATCTCTGAACAGATACCTGCTACGGCACTCTTTTATCACTTCCCTACTACTTGTATTGATTGAATAGATGAATGAGCGTTGCTACTGTGACTGTGACGCGTAGACTGTGATTTTGGAACCATGCTGGTTTTCTGAAACGTGAAACAACAATTTGCTTTCCTTGTTATTTAATAGGTGAATAAATTCTCCCTTCATGCTGGGGTAGTGACAGCTAGGACTTTGTATTCTTTGTTCGAACTCAACAAACGAGTTGTTATCTGTTGGATTTGCGAATTTACAATAATACGCTTTCAACATTCAATGATGAATTACTGCAGCTTAAAAGAGGAACCAAAACGTGAATAAATATCAAAGAAGACAGGGTTTGGTGTGACTGACGGGGTGTGCAGAGAAGTAGATAAATAGAGTGATCGATTAGGAGGTAAGAGAAAAAACAGAGAGAGGGTGAGAGAGTTAGATGAGAGAAAAGTAAATGAGATCTCAGCAGGATACTTCTGAACATCCAGTATTCAATTGTACCCCACTGCCGCAAGAAGAATACTCACAATGCACTGAATGAGCCAGAACAGATCATTGGTGTGTGTTTCTAGTTTGTAGAGTGTTAAGTGATTTAGAGTCTTCTCCTGGTGAGATGAAACACAGAAAGTTCATTGTTTTTTCAACAAGCTAAGTCCATAAACTAACAGTTTGTCATTCCGCAACTTATCTTTTCACAATAAATGTCTAATTTTTCAGTCTTCAAAGTGAAGTGCTCGAGATTATAATTTATAATCGGTAGTTTTTATATAAAACTAGCTGGCCCAACCAACGCGCGTTGCTGCATTCTCATAAAAATTCTACTTGATTTTATTATTCGCCACCTCCCACTGAGGTTACATTTCAAATTAGGAAAGAAGTTAGTCCTAGGGCTCTTCCAGCTGATCATAGAGGCTTCGTTTTTTTCTTAATCACCACCTCTGAATGAAGAAACATTTCAAATTTAAACCTCCTACGACTATAAGGGTAGAAGCTAGGTTTTTTATTTTATTATTCGCCATCTCCCGCTGAGGCTGCGTTTCAAATTTCTAGCTGCATTGGTTAACAGATGTCATCAACCTGGCATAATTACATTTCATCATACCCAGTCTTATGTTTCCTACATATTGCAAGGCTCCAACATGCAAAGTGCAAAGTCTTTTGCTGTTCAAAGACAGCGTAAATAACGCCACTAAGGGGCCTGCCATATGATTAAAAACTGTTGACTTATATCAGCTGTTCCTTTAAGCTGTTTGGCTGGCAAGTTCAGTAGGTTAGGTCTATAAAATGGTTTAATTAATAATAATTATTAGCTCCCCTATTGAAATTTATGATCATAAACCATCCCCAATATTCACACAACATATTCCCAAAGTTTCATGCCGATCTGTCAAGTAGTTTTGAAGTCTATAGGGAACATAAATACATACATACATACAGACAGACAGACATTAATTTTTGTATATATAGAAGATGAAGGGTAAACATCTGTGGTATGAAGCTACTTACAGCTTACCTGCCTATTTAGTACTATCGTTTATCGGTTAGATTTAGATTGTTTTATTTTAAAGTTTGATATGTGTCCATTCTACCCTTTCTATTCAATCTTACACCTTCTGAAAAGAACAAACGGAATGTAAAATGAAATCTATACATACAATTTGAATAGAAAGAATGACATTATAGACCAGATAAAATGAAATAGAATAATAAACTGGAAGAGAAACATTAGGACGAAGGAAATAAGAAGATATAGAGAAGATAGAACAAAAGATTATTTTCGTCGATAGGTAGTCAAATATGGAGAAAGAGAAAAACAATCTATTTTAATTAACATTTATTAATTCATTTATAAAATTCCTAATAATTTCGGGAAAGTTGAAAAGTACGTTAGCTGAAATTTGGTGTATGGAAGAATTTAATAATATAAATATATATTTTAATCTAAAAATATTTTTTATTAACTCCACTTCAAAATAGGATGGAAAAATGACAGAGATCATTTCTGTTTATTTTGTAGAAAATGATCAATTATGCCGCTAGATCCCTATTTTTTCAAACCAATGTTTCAAGTTATTAGGAAGCAACCAATAAAAACATAGCATCTGAATTATTCCCGTTCTTTGGACAAACGGTTTTTCCAGGCTGCATTCATGTCTAGTCTGATACTTGAAGCTGGACATGCAGACATGTTTTTAAGCTTATTTGACGTGATAATAACTCATCAGATACTGAGACAGTCAATTATAAAGTTCAAAATGAAAGCAAAAGTACTAAAATGCTTCTGTTTTTCTCACGAGAAAACTTGGATTATTCTGCAAAAGATGCATATATAATTGAAATCCAGTAATAGTAGAAAAAAATATATGCAGTAGTCGTGAAAGGGTATTAACCTCAGCTGCAGTGATAATAAAACAGCCAATAAATAGAGAATTATTAATTTAATAATTGCTGTTTGTAATATTATTAATAATTGAGTATGTTAAAAATTGGCAAAATTCAGTTGAATCTGGATATTTAGAACATTACACTACCTATTTACAAATTCACTCTAGACAAATAGTCTATTTTCTAATCCATCTTCACTCTTTCTTCTTCTCCTCCTTCTTCTTCTTCTTCTTCTTTTCCTCCTTCTTAATCTCCTACTCTTTCTCCTCTTCCTCCTTCTCCTCCTTCTTCTTCTCCTCCTCCTCCTTCTCCTCCTCCTTCTCCTTCTTCTCTTCCTTGTCTTCCTTCTCTTTCTTCTTCTCCTCCTCCTCCTTCTCCTTCTCCTCCTCCTTCTCCTTCTTCTCTTCCTTGCCTTCCTTCTCTTTCTTCTTCTCCTTCTCCTCCTTCTCTCCCTTCTTCTCATTCTTCTTCTTTTCTTCCTTGTCCTCCTTCTTCTCCTTCTCCTTCTTATTGATAGTGAAAAACGAGGGACCTGACTATCTTCGTAACTCCTTCACTCTCCTTACTGACGTCCAGCCTGATCGAGGAACTAGGTCCCATGAGCTTACCCTCCAAATACCACTTCATCGTACTGCAGTTTTCAATTCATCTTTTCTTACATCTGCCTGCCGTTGTTGGAACTCCCTTCCTTACCGCCTAATACAATCCCATTCATTAGCTGGTTTCAAAAGAAATCTGTTCAAGTACCTACTTGAGGGTGACTAAATGACTGTCCTATTGGTTGTGCTTTGATTGAGATTCCCATTCATTTTCTTTCTTTAATAATTAGTATTCTTGTTCTTTCTTTATTCATATGTTTTTCTCCCTTTTCTAATTCTTTCTTCCAATTTGTTTCTACTCAATTCATCTGGACACTTTCTACTAATTTAATTACTTGCTCCTTGCTATTGCGCCCTTTGATGCTTTTAATCTCATCAATCTCAACTTCATCATCATTCTCTTTTCTTTTTTTTTCTTTTCTATTTCATAAGTCCATTGTACAATTTGTTTCCCAGTTATTCATTTTTATTTTTACTTCTTTTTTTTGCTACATACATTTCATGAGTTATGTTTTCTCATTAGCAAATATATATATATATTTTTTAATTAATCTTTTTAGTATATTTCAACTATAATTACTTAATGTAATGTAATATTTTATATTTTAGGTTATATTTATTAGTGTTTGCCATAGGTCTTACTAGACCTGGCAACGTAAGATGTTATAAATAAATATCAAATATCAAATATCTTCTTCTCCTTCTCCTCCTTCTCTTCCTTCTCCTCCTTCTTCTTCTTCTCCTCCTTCTCCTTCCCCTCCTCCTCCTCCTTCCCCTCCTCCTTCTTCCCCTCCTCCTCCTCACCCTCCTCCTCCTCCTCCTCCTCCTCCTCCTCCTCCTCCTCCTGCCACTCCTACTTATTCTTAAATTTTTCTCATTCATCTTCCTCTCCACCCTCTCCTCACCATTCAATCCTCCAACATTTCGTCGGCAGGGGACAGTATAAAGACGTTTATATAGTATTTATATTTTTATATTATTTATATTATATTATATTATTTATTTATATTATATTATTTTATTGACGTTTATAGTATTTTTTAGTATTTCTGTTTAAGTATTTATGTGTTTGAAATTTTCAGTTAATTTTTACTATTTGCCATACTGGTAGGGAATACCGTTGCCATTTCATTGAGTTCATAGTTGTTTTCTTAATTAAACCAATCTATTTTATTGGTTGATGATCTATTTCAATCTATTTGAAGATGAATGAAATACAGTTATCATGCCCGAACACACTTTCCTTCTCTTCATCAATATTCATAATTCTCAATTGAGCCAATCTATTTAATTAGTTGATGATCTATTTCAATCTATTTAAAGATGAATGAAATACAGTTATCATGCCCAAATACACTTTCCTTCTCTTCATCAATATTCTTAATTCTCAATTGAGCCAATCTATTTAATTAGTTGATGATCTATTTCAATCTATTTAAAGATGAATGAAATTTAGTTATCATGCCCGGACACACTTTCCTTCTTTTCATCAATATTCTTAATTCTCAATTGAGCCAATCTATTTAATTAGTTGATGATCTATTTCAATCTATTTAAAGATGAATGAAATTTAGTTATCATGCCCGGACACACTTTCCTTCTTTTCATCAATATTCTTAATTCTCAATTGAGCCAATCTATTTAATTAGTTGATGATCTATTTCAATCTATTTAAAGATGAATGAAATTTAGTTATCATGCCCGGACACACTTTCCTTCTCTTCATCAATATTCTTAATTCTCAATTGAGCCAATCTATTTAATTAGTTGATGATCTATTTCAATCTATTTAAAGATGAATGAAATACAGTTATCATGCCCAAACACACTTTCCTTCTCTTCATCAATATTCTTAATTCTCAATTGAGCCAATCTATTTAATTAGTTGATGATCTATTTCAATCTATTTAAAGATGAATGAAATACAGTTATCATGCCCGAACACACTTTCCTTCTTTTCATCAATATTCTTAATTCTCAGTTGAGCCAATCTATTTAATTAGTTGATGATCTATTTCAATCTATTTAAAGATGAATGAAATACAGTTATCATGCCCAAACACACTTTCCTTCTCTTCATCAATATTCTTAATTCTCAATTGAGCCAATCTATTTAATTAGTTGATGATCTATTTCAATCTATTTAAAGATGAATGAAATACAGTTATCATGCCCGAACACACTTTCCTTCTTTTCATCAATATTCTTAATTCTCAGTTGAGCCAATCTATTTAATTAGTTGATGATCTATTTCAATCTATTTAAAGATGAATGAAATACAGTTATCATGCCCGAACACACTTTCCTTCTCTTCATCAATATTCTTAATTCTCAATTGAGCCAATCTATTTAATTAGTTGATGATCTATTTCAATCTATTTAAAGATGAATGAAATTTAGTTATCATGCCCGGACACACTTTCCTTCTTTTCATCAATATTCTTAATTCTCAATTGAGCCAATCTATTTAATTAGTTGATGATCTATTTCAATCTATTTAAAGATGAATGAAATACAGTTATCATGCCCGAACACACTTTCCTTCTCTTCATCAATATTCTTAATTCTCAATTGAGCCAATCTATTTAATTAGTTGATGATCTATTTCAATCTATTTAAAGATGAATGAAATACAGTTATCATGCCCGAACACACTTTCCTTCTCTTCATCAATATTCTTAATTCTCAATTGAGCCAATCTATTTAATTAGTTGATGATCTATTTCAATCTATTTAAAGATGAAGTAAATACAGTTATCATGCCCGAACACACTTTCCTTCTCTTCATCAATATTCTTAATTCTCAATTGAGCCAATCTATTTAATTAGTTGATGATCTATTTCAATCTATTTAAAGATGAATGAAATACAGTTATCATGCCCAAACACACTTTCCTTCTTTTCATCAATATTCTTAATTCTCAATTGAGCCAATCTATTTAATTAGTTGATGATCTATTTCAATCTATTTAAAGATGAATGAAATTTAGTTATCATGCCCGAACACACTTTCCTTCTTTTCATCAATGTTGTATATTTTTGACAGATTTAATATTTCCATGATATCACTTTTTCAGTTTATAACCAACCGATTGTAGTGCCCTTTACAAGTAGTGTGTTTCTCATCTCGGAAATCCGTTACCTGTGTGATATAATCAGATTTTTTATGGCGCGGAGTCGAAAAGCCTCACAAAATCACATCATCAACTGGTAGCCAAGTAATAACCATCCAAGATGTCATCATTAACATCATCATCATCATCATCAGTCTCCTAATTGGCAGAGGAACTAGTTAGTTTTTCTCTTCATTCCCAAAGATCAGCTCGCTTAGGTTGCTGCTGTGATGAATGCAGCCTGTGCGCAATGCTCTTTACTTAGCTTGTCCGTATCTTACCGTGAGAACTTCCGATTCCAGATTCATCCTCGGCTGAAAAACGGAATTTCGTGAAGATACGAACACGGTTACTTGGATGAGAAATTATTAGTTCCTTTTTGCTGCTACTAAATAACAATTTTAAATAAGCTCAACTTTTGAGGGTGGCCGGTTGCGATGACATGTCGTTATCATCTTTATTAACTTATCACTTACCCGGTGCTTCGAAACCCAACTAAATAATGGGTCTTATATTAATGTTTCGGATTCTATCACTAAAACAAAGCCTTGAAAGTAACACTGACTTTATTTACATAATTAATTCACAAAAGACACTTAGGGAAGTGATAGCCGTGAGCCGTAGCAGGTATCTGTTCAATCAGATAAGCTGCGTTCTCCTAGGCACTCTTTGTAAGGGTGACTGACTAGATTGGCCAGCAAAAAATACACTGTTTTCTGTTGTAACTGTTTTCCGGTGGTTCGGAACGCACCTAAAACAGTAGGTCCAGCTCATCAATCACCATCACCTTGACTGGTCAGAGCAAGTAATTAGAACGTGTAAGAAGGTTTTTTCAGCAATGCATCCCTAAAGAAAATGCAAGATATTCTTCCTAGAAGTGTCCGATTGTTACTGGTTAAATCACTCATTTTTCCACATTTCCTGTACTGTAATTCTGTAATGAATGACATGACAGTCATTCTGAATAATAGACTGCAGCGCAGTCAGAACTACTGCCTTCGGTATGTCTACTCTCTTCAATGGCATGAACGAATTACTCAATCCCACATTGCAAGCTCAACTCTCAAACTCCCAGATCATAGACTATTCAGAATAAACAAACTTGTCAAAGAAATCCTCAAATATGGCAAACTTAATTACTTTAAAAACGATTTCAAATTTGTTTCTGAAGGCAGACAGAATAATGTTTCTCATACTAGAACCGGGGATAACACACTTAGGATACCGAACCACCGTACTACAATCTATACTAAATCATTTGTTCTAAGTGCTTGTCGGGCTTGGAACGCACTTCCTAATTCCATTAGGTGCATTGAGAGTCGAGCGGGCTTCACCTCGTCATTGAAGAGGTATCTTTTGGAGAGAATGACTGCATCTTTTCAACCATAGAGCACAAGCATGACAACCTTCATGTTTCATTTTGTAAATAATATCCCATCTGTATTGTTCAGAAAATATAAACAAAAACTCAATTTCAATTGTGTTCAATCACTTCTAATTTTTTCAATTTGTGTATAAATTTTATTCTATTATTACTAATTATATAGTCTTGCAGATCGAAGTTATCAAGGTTAAGTTTGAATGGACGAATTTTTGTCCAGACTTCGCCCTTATTACGTAAATACTTCACATAAAATCACATTGTTAATATCAAAACTTTTTCTCATATATAATTCTTTGTGTTGTTAATAATATGCTTTTCAATAATTCACAATTATATTTTGTAAATTTACGTAAATAAAGTAATTTTATCTTATCTTATCTTATCTTATCATCCTACTCATTACCCACGCACTGGTCTCAGACCTATGTGGGCTTCATCCTCCAAAAAAAAATAGTCACATCAGTAATTATTATCACTAAAGAAAATCAATAAAGAAGCAAACAATAACTTTCTTCTAATAATGCATATTTCTGTAACAAGAACATCACTGAACCAAAACTAATTAAATACTCTATACCTACAAATACATAACTGGGTTCGTCAAAAGTTACAAGGTGTATAAGGTGTATATGTCAGCCTATCAATATAACTCTTGTGGCCATTTTTCGACCGCCATAATTCTCTCTTTATTTTTTGGTTTCTGTATATTTTTTCTCTGTTATAAAATAAATATAATATAATATTATTAAGTTTAGTTTTTTCAATCAATCCTGGATGAACTCGCGACTAGCACTCAAGCTATGCTTATGCTAGTCATGCTATATCAGTAAGAAATATATTTCTTTTTGTTATTAAATTGTCATTGTAATTTCATATTATTATAATATTTAATAACCTTAATCTTTATAGTTTTTCTATATTTAATGAATGTATATTGTTGAATAGTTATGAAATTTACTTTGTATATATTTAAATTGTATTGAATTTTGTGGAAATAATAAAGTTCAAAAAAAAAAATTAGCAAATTGTCAATAGACCAATTAATAATTTAATAATAAGTGTCCAATAAAATGTTCAATGACTTCAATGATCAATAAGAAATATCTAATAAACTGTTTCGTTTTGATTCAATAATAAGTTTTGGGTGTGTTTTGAATGAATGATTATCAGATTAAAAAGAAAAACAGTAAATAAAATATTATTATTAAAATACCTGTCAAACTTATAATCCACAGAATATTTGTTATAGGAGCAATCTAATGGTATTTTGCTCTAAATTTTTATTGGAAAGCGAAAAAAACTGATAATAATTGAAAAATAATGATGAAACACTGGCAACAGAACTGTAGTTCATATCGCCATAAAACCTAGCTGCTCTAATCTGTCTGATTTATGCAATTTTCATAGCTCTAGTTAGGATGGTTCTCTAGGTTTACACAATCAAATTCGGGTAGTCAAAGTTTCGGAATAATTTGTTTAATTAAATATTTTAATTATTGAGCATTGCACAAACCTACTTGTTACAACTCTATGCACAGTACTGATGATCTAACGTAGTGGGTTATGGAATTTATAGAATGAATAGAATAATAGAATATACCTTACCCTGTCTGTGGTTCTTTGTACAGGACTCTTGCCGTCTCAGCACTCCATGTACTACTTAAGCTATACCATAATTCAGGTCTACAGGAGTAACTGTTTTCAAGAGGTTTTGAACCCTTCCACATATTTCCATACAACAAGCTCTATAAACAAGAGGACCTACCATTTTACTTTGTTTTATACAGTACATACAGTTTCACTGTGAAAGCCTCCAAAAATATGGATCGAATTAAACGCTGTGTGGTGAAGGTGAAGGCATCTCAGATGCGATCAGAGCTTTCCTTTACAAACGGACAACATATTGTTTGTTTCTACCACCATATGCTTTCTAACGGATAAACACCGAAACCCGTAAGATTAATGTAAAAGCTCCACGTTATAAAATGTCCTTTATTCGGTTGTGACAAATTTAAGACAGTTTCAAGTTGGGTGTCTTGTCATTCTGCTGGAGAATTCTACTCTTCTGAATTTTTCTGTGTGTGTTTAGGAGAGGGGAACCTTTTTCAGGTTCAAATTTATGGTTGAACCGAAAAAAAAAATACCCAGAGTGAAAAATTATGCTGAGGGGCTTTACCGTTAAGCCTGATGCAGAGTGATATGGAGAGGAAACTTAGCTCTTGTTGTCATTGTTGTTTATATCTGTTCCTCCTTCCTTCTACTCTCTCATACTCCCACTTTCTCTCTCTTTCCTCTTTCTCCGTGGCTCGTGCCCGGAGGTCAAAGGTGAAACCGGTATATCCTTATAGGACGACCACGGGCTCTAGGTGATATTTTATTCTCTCAATAGGTATCCCGATACAGTCTCAGGATATAAATTCTTGTGCTACCATTTCGTGCTGCATTTAAATGGGTGTAACCTTTCAGGATACGGCCTGCTATTGATAACAATGCTTGTAATCTGTTATTGAATTTGAAATATCAACTGCATTTTCAGCTAATTGCTAATTTATGACGTAACTAGCGACACACAACGTAGTTCTTGTAGATTGCCAGTTTTGACACAGTAGTTCTTGTAGATTGCCAGTTTGACACAATGGGACTAGTTAGGGGCGTAAGGGATTATTAGTTTGATACGTAATAAACAATAATATACAAATGCGGTATTTAATAAGGATCCTATAAATGGTATTGGCTGTTCTTATTGTACACTGGGGCGAAGGTGGGGCGCTGCCCAACGTATAAAATTCTATACTCGTCTACGTAAATTTTATATGTTGCTCAATAGTGAGTCAGTAAGTTATTGGAGAGTTTGAGCAAAGCAACGCTAACGATGACGCTCGCTAAATCAAGACCATCGCTTTTCTCGATCTCTGAATGGGAAAGGTATATACTCTGTATATCTCTGGTCGATTCTTCCCCTTCTCCTGCACCTCTCCGCTACTGTGCGTTGCAATAACATTAGCTCTAGACACAACTAGGCTAGTTGAAGCTGGCTGAAGCCAGCACTGTACTTGAGATATTCTAGAATAGGTGAAGATTATATTAGAAAAAGATTCTATTATCTATTCCTCGATAATAGAGATGGTCTTGGCTACAGTAAGTTTTACGCATGCGCCAATTTCAAAGTAACATGGTCGCCAAACATTTTTCTAGCTATACAATACGTCTCATATTTACAAAAGATTAAGCTATTGCAAGATGTTTTTGCTTCAAATCTCAATGAAGACCAGAATAATTGGATGAAAATGCATAAAATGTATAAAAAGTAATAAGTCTCCGAGGAAATTAATATCTTTCAATATTAATATTTTAATATTAATCTTCTAATCTTCTCAATCTTCTAATTATCAATTTATGACGGCCTAATTATTGATTACATCGAAAGCAAGATGGGATAGTTTTAAAATATTATTAACTAAGCGATTTTGAGGATGTAAGTGAATAAACTATCATTTTTTGCTGTTTAAATCACCTATAGATTATGATAAACACAATTTGACAATTCATCAATATTGCTCCTTTTTTATGTTTTCCAAGCAGTTCTATATTGTCATCTACTCATGTTGGATTACAAACTTTGCGGGTGAAGTAAAGAAGTCTTCAGTTTGCGTTAGCATCGTAAGTGCAAAGTCAGCAATTTGCTCAATCTGTACAAAGTTACTACTGATTTACGTCACAATTTTTTGATCTTATTCTATTCCATTTTCATTTTATTTGAATCACAGCGATTCTCTCAAATCAAATCAAAATCATTTATTTTTTGTCAGAACAAATATCAATTTGTATAACAACGTCAATCTAGCCTAACATAATTTTAAAGTTCATATAAAACACATATTACACAGTCAAATATGGTAACTAATTATTTTATGGATAATAATCCTATCTATTATATTTTTTAGGAACAATTACCACTCAAGTAGTCTACAAACTCAATACAAACATTATAAACACAAAGCTCACACAACATTTGTTTAATATATTTTTTGAATTTCTTCATTTCCAGAGATCTTACTTCACTTGGCAACAAGTTATAAATTATTTTTCCAAATTTGTGAAAACTATTTGAGGTCAGCTGTAGATTGCATTGACTCCTATGTAACAAGGAATTTTGTCGTGTATCATGACTGTGAATAAATTTATTTGTCTGCATCTCCTGAATGTTACCTTTTATATACAACAGACATTCAAGAATAAAAGAGATGATACCGTTAATATTTTTAGCTTCCTAATTAAGGGTTTACAGTGAGCGTAGTGTGAGAGCTGTGCGCCCAAAGTAATTGTTTCCACTATACCCAACGAACCCATAAGACCATGGTCTTATGTGTTCGCTGACTATACCCCACAGTAGTATACCATATGTAGGTTCGCTGACTATACCCCACAGTAGTATACCATATGTAGCAATACTCTGAAAAAAGGCAAAATAAGCTAACCTCAAATAATTGTCTGGAACATGGTTTTTCAGTTGTCTAATTAGGTAAATCGCCCTTGATAGTTTACTAGAGACATAATTAATATGGGCTTCCCAGGTCAATGAATACACTTAAAAATTTGGCATCACTTGTTACATTGTTAATCAACAACTGAGAACTCGCTTTGAGAACTTGCTTTTTAACACTAGCAGTACACATAGTTTTGTCAGATTGGTTTCTACTTTCTTGCAGATTTGACGCCTAGTGAGATCGTACTCCCCCCGATCTAATGTATGGGCAGTTCTAGGGTTAATGGTACAACTCTGCTCTATTGAGTTTTCTATTTGAAGTATGGTTTCTCTTCTTCGTGAAGATTTCCTCATCGCTATGACGTGAACAGATACTTAACAAACAGTAAAACAACACGAAATAATTGTATTTTATTGAATTATTGGAAAAATTTAGAAGTGCTCTGACCTCCCATCCCTGATCACAGAAAAGCCTGCTGTGAAAATAGACCGTTGAAAGTGACATAACGGAAATGAGATGACAGATCATTCGTGTTCATTCATCCATTTCCGGTTATGCAATTCATTTTCGAATTCATTCTGTCTTCATTCTTTCCGCTGTCTGTTGCTTTTGGCCCGACGCTGGAAAACAGAGATGTCCAAGCCGAATTTTCCGAAGAGGCATCCGTGGAAAATGGCCAATAATGCCGGTTTCACCCTGATCGGATTTTCTTTCTTCTGCTTCGAGGGGATCATTGTCTGTAGAGTGGTAATGACACCGGTAGTAGTTATCCTGATGATGGCAATGATGGTGATTGCATTATCGTGGTAGAGGTTCGCATTATACTGTTCTCTGCTGTAAAATCACTTCCCGGTGGTTCGGAACCCACCTAAAACTGTAGGTCCAGCTCCATCACCACTCTCATTACCCACGAACAGGTCTCAGACCTATGTGGGCTTCATCCTCCAAATAAAAAAATTTCAGACAATGAAATATAACTTGATTCTTTTTTTTTCAGTAAACAATCTCAATATGAAAGTTAGGTTGAAACAAAGCACTGAGAAAAGTAAAAAAATATTTGTTAGTTTATTTCCTTACTTGAGTTCTACACAATGTTTTTTTCCAATTGTTGTAAACAATATTAAAATTAAAAGGCTGTGGTTATTCATAATGGACGGAGTGCCAATAATTTTTTGCCCTTTCTTTGTAGTGGTGAAGGTGATATTGTGGAAGGTATACATAATGAATAATAAGACGAAATTGTCACAAACACATTTATTAGAAAATATTGAGAAACTAGTTTCGGTTGTTATACCATTATCAATTTCAATACTAGATTTTCAATATTTTCTAATTAATTGTGGTTGTGACAATTTCGTCTTATTATTCATAATTATTTGCCCAGTCATAACTCTGGACGAAAAATTAATATAGCATGCAATTAAGGCGCCCAACACTTTGACTAGTTCAAAGTTAACAAGCCAGCGAGTAGCAAGTAAACTTGTGCGGCTTTCAACTTTTTTTTATAGTAAACACGATTATACTGGGCAAGTTGACAATCCGATTGTAAAATCGCCGACGACTAGTTTTTAAACTCGTTCATTGTAATCGACGCTATTCGCTATATCCAACCTAAAATTGGAAATTGGAAAAACATATTTCATAATTTAATTTTCAATCGACTTACATGGTATTTCAAGTGTATTACAACATGAATTTATTTCACAACGTAATCTCAAACTTGCAGTCAACTATCAACGTCGTAATTTCTATCTTGGTTTCACCTAAATAGAAATTAAGCTGCTTAAGCTTCAATTTGTTTCTCAATCGTTACAGTTCAGGGTAAAATTATTTATTTATTTTAAATATATACATGAAAATTACAAATAATATAGGCTTACAGCTAATGCCAAAAAAAACCTCATTGAATGCAGTAGATTGTCTCAAATCAAACAAGGAAATCACAAAGTTCAAACGCTATGCTAACAAAGAAATAAAGTCAAAATAATCAATAACAAAACGGCATGAAATAACAGCATTAAGAAAAATAACCCAAAACATTAGTTAACTTTAAACAATGAAATACCAAAATAGCTAGAAAACGGCATGAAATAACAGTATAAAGAAAAATAAACCTAAACATTAGTTAACTCTAAACAAAGAAATAATAGAATAGCTAGAATCAAAATAGAAGATAGATATAAAAACAAATAAAAATACAAAAATTATATAGAAGACAAATTTATTAAAACTGGTCCCAAAACTACATAATTACTCAACATTTTGCAGTAAAACCAGGTAGGTCTATAGTTTGTGCTTTGTAGCTTGTGTGGTATCACAGATCTTCAGCCGTTTCAATAACCACTTCTAAACAAAAGTTTTCACAACAATTGAAATTGAATGACTGAATGAATTTATTTATTTTCCAAAAATTATTACAAACAAACTCTACAAAATAAACTACCACACCAAAACTTATAAAAAAACAAAATCAGCTATGTACTATAATAAATTATCAATTATTTATACAATATAAATAGAGAAACTAAAATAATCTTATTTGTCACATGAATTTCTTATTATTATCAGACCTTCAGCAATTTTGCTCTATAAATTTTCTGCAGTATACAAACGGTCAAGTAGTCAATCTAAAACTGGTCCGAACTCAGTTCTGAGGTGAAACACAAAACGGAAAACGGACACCATCTCGTCTTAAATCTTTCCCTCACATTCTCTTCATCAATCTCTCTCTCTTTTCTCTTCTCTCTGTGGCCACACATCCATGTTCGTTGACCGCTAGACCATCGTAGCGTAGCGTAGCCATAGCCGACGGCAATCATAATTTCGCCAACCAGCGAAACGTGCAAACAACAATGGAGCGAGATAAAGCGATAAGGATAAGCAAAGATGAAGGAAGAGGAGAAGAGTGACGAGGAAAGACCTAAAACCGGAAGCGAAACATATCAGAAAGAAAAGAAAACAAGATACTCAATGAAAGGAGCAAATTACCGGCAGCGCCCATGTTCAGCATGGCCTTATTCCCGCCAAGTAGCTTATAATACGTGGTCTATTGTCAGAATATCTGCAACTATTAAAAAGTCTGCTTCAAAACAAAGGCACGTGCTTGCTAATTAAAGGCACTTTGTTTTCAAGGATTTTTACTTTTAAGAAACTTGAAAGATCAATAGAGTTTGGGCAAAACTACGTCAACGTTGCGTTCTCCTGAGCACTCTTTTGTAAGGGTGACCGATTAGATTGCCCAGCAAAAAGGACTCTGTTCTCTGCTGTAAAATCACTTTCCGATGGTTCGGAATCCACCTAAAAGTGTAGGTCCAGTTAATCAATCACTATCATCGTCCAACTCATTACCTACGCACAGGTCTCAGACCTATTTGGGCTTCATCCTAAAATAAACCGCTCATACCGACCTGAACACTTAATCCATCTGTCTGCTCAATAGCATTGTGATTTTTGAGCAGGTAGATGAATAGAGTGTTCAGGTTATCTTTCAAGTAGTTCTGCCTAAACTCACTATTGAAATACTGATGAGTCCTTCATTTGGAATCTTGGGCAAGCTAACTGGACTTCGCATACAGATACATTCTCATATAAGGTTTCCTATTTCTTCGAATAATAAACCATCTAGCCTTTCATAGAGCAGTTGGAATTTATAAAGATGGCTACATATTGAAATATAAAGTTATCATTAAATAAAAAACTTAGTTTGTTTTTACAAGATTTGACCTGAAAAAAACACAGCATTCTACTTTTGCGGGTTTCTGTCAAGCTATATCGTGCCCGGCATTTATTCATGTCAACTCGGGGGGCGAATCCAAGGGGGATATAGTGATGTATCCCCCACGGAATTCTCAACCGAAACTGAAAAAATCCTTATTTGTGGCTTTTATCGGGATGAGAACCTTTTACTAGGTGAAATACCCCGAAATATTTTCTCACCTCTGTTTACCTCTGTTTCAACTGTCCTGATAATTTGACTCTACAACTAAAATCGTGAAAACGAGCTTCAAGCAGTTTGACTTTGACAATTACCACTCTTGGCAACAAACATTCTATGGTGTTTTTTCGAGGCGTTAATCAATTTTAAGTTCTCATTTAAAATGTTTTCAATATCCTTGAATCAGTTTCTAGTTTAAGGTAAATATAAATAAATAAATAAATAAATTTTTATTTCCTTCCTTCAAAACTCAAAATAACCAAGAATTACATGCATATAAAACATTAACTACAAAACCAAAAAAAAACTACACAGATATCTAGAAAGAGTAAGAAGTATATGGAAATTAACCTACTCAACTATGGTAACCCATGTACTAGAGTAGGTGTGAGCAAAAGTTGGGTGAGAGTGCAAATATCTTGGGTAAGTGAGCTCACATATTATTTGAAATAATGTTCTCTATGCGATGTCTTCCTGTATTTATTATCCATTTTTGAACCAGTGATTTGAATTTTCTTGGGTGTGTTATGTCCTTGATATTTACGGGAAGCAGATTGTGAAATTTTGGTGCTAGGTGGTTGAAGTGTCTCTGATATAGTGCTTTCCTAGCAACACTAGTTAGAAGAAGGTTTCTATTCCTTGTGTCGTGGCTATGGTTCCTATGTTGGAAGTTTTCTGTATTCTTGTGAAGTCTGCAAATTATTTCCTGGGAGTAAAGTTGTCTTGCATCCAGCACACCGAATTCATTGAAAAGCTGGTCTGACGGATAGCATGGAGGCTTTTTGTTGATGACTTTTATGATCAATTTTTGAACCTTTAAAAGTGGGTCAAGATGCACATAGCTTGTTCCACCCCATCCTACAATCCCATAGGTCAGAAGTGACTGTACCAAGGAATAGTAGACCATCTTTATGCACTTCTCATCAATTAATGTCCTCAACATTTCGGTTTTGCTACGTTTTGGGAAGTGATAGCCGCAAGCCGTAGCAGGTATCTGTTCAATCAGAGAGATAAGCTGCGTTCTCGTAGGTCCTGTTCGTAACGGTGACCGATTAGATTGGCCAGCAAAAAAGACAGTGTTCTCTGCTGTAAAATCACTTCCCGGTGGTTCGGAACCCACCTAAAAAATTGTAGGTCCAACTCATCAATCACCATCATCCAACTCATTCCCACGCATAGGTCTCAGACCTATGTGGGCTTCATCCTCAAAAAAAAAAAAAAATTACTTACACTAAATGGGTGAAGTTGGTTATAGGACTGAATGTCCCACAGATTTACACCAAGCTAAAGCTGTTATTTTCTGATGTCAGCATTGTTCATGCGATTTAAAGACATTGAACTTGTGAGAGTCTTTTACTTCCTGTTCCTGTGAGGGTCTCCCCACCCATAAAAGCCATACGCTTATTATTTTTTTCCTACCACTGCTCCTAAATAATTAGTTTACGTGCTGAAAACTAATCATAAAACTGCTGTTTACTTAGGAGCGAGCAATAATGTATTTTTCCTACAACTGCTCGTAAAGTAGTTCTTTACGTACTGAAAACTAATTGTAAAATACCTCTTTACTGCTCCGCAAGCGGTAAAGTACTTTTCGCCACACTAGGACGTAATGAGCTGTTTTTCGTGCGTCATATGGAGGCCGAAAGTGTTTGGTTTCCGACAAGGTCTGTAAACGTTTACCGCCCTAGGGCGGAAAAGAAAATGACCTTGAATGACAGCTGATCGTGTCTGGATACAGCAGTCATGATTGTAAAAATGAATCCTTCCAACTTTTATGTAAAACAAAAAGATTTAAACCATCAATAAATGTTTATTTTTTATAATTTAATATGTACGTAGTATTTAAAATGTCAAAAATGATCACATTTTATAACTTAATATGTAATATTTTGTAGTTTTGATATCAAACAATTGAATCTTTTTATTTAACCTACAGAGCTCTGGGTGGGAATTTTGTGAACTACTACAACTGTTGGTAACCTCTCACCAAAAGGTTGGTTGGTTAGGTTTTTTGTTTTTAGGAATTTTGTCTACTACTGCAACTGTTGGTAAAGGTTACTGTTGGTATAGAAAGGTTAGTTGGTTAGGTTTTTGGTTGTTTCATGCAGGTTTCGAATCAGGAACAGGAATAACAACAAAAAACCTAACCAACTAACCTTTTGGTGAACAGTTGTAGTAGTTGACAAAATGCCCACCCAGAGCGCTGTAGGTTGGATAAAGAGGTGATCGCCGTTCCTTGTATTCTTGCAAGTACCATAGCCTTAAAATTTCGCTTTCAAAATTTCCAACTTAACATTGTTGTTTTTTTTTTGTGGTGTGACGAAAAATAGCGTTCGCAACACGGGCAAAAATGTTTTGCCGGCTCTCAAACGCTTCAAGTTCTCGACTTCGTCTCGAACTTGAAAACCGCGATCTCGAGCCGGCAAACACACATTTTCGGCCCTAGGTGCGAAATATACTATTACGCTCGCCAGCTGTTTTCTTTACGCTTCTGTTTTGATTTTGATGCCTTCTCATTGGTGGATCACGGAATCCGTGAAATTCACATAACCTCAAAAATGGCGTACGCTAACCAAATCCGCTCATGGTCTGTGATGTTACAAACTACAAGCTTTTATTGTGTTGGAATCCAGAACTGCAGTTTTAGGAAAAATATTGTATGCAATTCGCGCGTGAAGCTTCTTTATCGCTCTCACAAAATTACTGCGCTCCGCTTTTTGGCTCGAGCGATAAAGTCGCGCTTCACGCTCTTAATACATAAATAACTATTACCCTTGCTTACGTCGTAGCTTTACGCTCGCCAGTGTTGCCAACCTTCCAGTCTAGATTATCGAAACTGACGACCAAATTTTATCAAATATTCTACAGTCATCTATATTTTAATAAAAATTAACTATCTTAAAAATAATATTTTGAAATGATTTTTTTAAATTATCATTTAAAAGTGCAGATTGTAGGTAGCCAGATCGTACAACACAACATACAAGAACCTAATTATCATTCAAAACGATAATTATCATACGGTTGACAACACTGAAGCTTCCAGCTGATTATTGCCAGATAAATTTTTCATAACCTCAACGGCGATGGTGCATTGTGTACGGAAATGATAATTTCAACAATTGAATGAAAATCCAAAACTGCAGTTCTAGGAAAAACGGTGTATGTATTTCGAGCTTCTTGCACCCTCGCAAAATTACCGCACTGCGCTACGCGTCGTGCGTTAACTGTTTACCTCGAGTGATAAAATCGCTCTTCATGCATATATATATAACTATTATCATATGTGACATAGCTAGCTATTTTCATGCATTTGAGTCACAAATTTTGTACAGACTATATCGAGACCAATCGATATTGAGTAAATTTCTCGAGTGTAATCTGTACTCCTACGTTCACTCATTTTTTCAAATGAAATCAAATTCTTTATTGCCAAAATCCTGTTAATGATAATAAATCGACATAATTTATACATTTTTTCTTTGGCGCCATTAGCCAAGCAAAGCTTGTTCGCTAACGACGAGTTCTATATTATACTAAATTTACATACAGTATATGAAAAAAAAAATATTTTTCCTTTTCCACTACTCAAATTTTCACCGGAATAATTTGATTTTACTTGATTTAGCACTTTTGGATATAATATTCTGGCTTTGTTTCAGGTGAACCCATGCAAGGAAGCTCCCCAAGATTGATCGGAATTGCAGTATCTACAAAAATAGGTAGGATGACACAAATTAATGAATTTACAAATGTCTGGTACATTTTGGCCTTCAAGCTGCTTTATTATGGTAATCAGAATTTATTTTACAATACCTTACACTTGTCAAAACATGAGCTATTTCGCTCAAATAGGAGAAGCAGGTCCCTCATGTTTATTTTTTGTAGCGGAATCCCTCTCGGCACGAGCATTGAACGTTCATGTCGGCGCATGCGTACTAGTAACTTACAACTGTGCTAATGGTAAGTGAGAGACAGGCGCTGATTTGCTCAAACTCTCTAAAGCCTGGTTTACACGGGTCGAGTAGAGTGGGCGAGTCAGTATGCGAGTTGACACTCGCCCTCCTACTCGCTTGATGTAGACAGATCGGCGAGTCGAGTAGCGGGCGAGTCGGAAAAACCGGTCAGTTGCAGGGCGAGTCGAGTGGTTTAGTTGAGAAGCGAGTTACTCGGCCCAGTAGCTACCCCCTCCACCACAATTTGCCCCAGCGAAACGTTTGTTCAGTTTTGAGGTTAGGTGAAGAGTTTGTCTGGTGGTTCATTGTTTTAACTGGAAACTAAAAATGAAGTGGACTGAAGAGGAGACAGTGATGTTTGTAGGTTTATACCAAGACAATGAATGCTTATGGAATATGCGAATTCCACAATATAAAAATAAATTAAATAAATAAAATAAAAAAGAAGGGTTTGGATTAGCTGAAGCCAAACAAAAAATCAAAAACCTAAGATCAACTTACAACCAGTGCCGGATTTAGGGTGCTCGCGGCCCTAGGCCAAATTACCCCGAGCGGCCCCCAATAACTCCACGATTATGTAATTAAAGCATAAAGCACATTTCATATTAATACATAACGTTTGTTTTAATTTTACTTTTTAAAATTGGTACAACATACAAAGCATAACATAAATGAATAGAAATGGCACTAATGTTCTATTTGAATACGGTACATAAATAGGTTGAAATGTTGTATTCGCTAATTAAATAATCTTGGTTTACAAATTTGGCTAAAACCCCAAAACAGCTCTAACAACAATTTCTATATTTATAGAAAATATATAATTAAAAAAGTTAGCAAACAGAAGTTATTTGTAAAATTATTAATATTGCTAAAATTATATAAATTGTTTACTGATTCCATTAGCTTCAGCTATTTTAATTAGATTGTATTGTTTATATACAAAAGGAATGTACTCGATTTACAGTAGCGGTAATTATTAATTAATTTTGGAAAATTAAAATTAATTTTTTTTACCAAAAAAAGTTTTTTTTTACAAAACGCTGCGGCCCCTTTTGCTTGCGGCCTAGTCGGCCTAGTGGTAAATCCGGCACTGCTTACAACCAAGAACAGTTGAAAACTGTGGTTCGGAACCCACTAAAACTGTAGGTCCAACTCATCAATCACCATCATCCAACTCATTACCCACGCACAGGTCTCAGACCTATGTGGGCTTCATCCTAAAAAAAAATTAAACTAAAACTATTGCCTGTGGCGAAAAAGTTGAGGGTAACTTCTAACTTGATTTGGGAGGGGATAGCATCTCTCATAACAGAATCTTGTTTTGGTATTCTAGGAGTTACCATATCTAAAAGTGACTCAAACATTTCAGGAGTCATCCTCAACACAGATATGTACTCTTTCACATCTTCTACGGCAAGTTCGCGTAGCAAAAGAGAGGACGCCCCAAGAGTGTCTCTTCTTTTTAACCAATCTTTAATCCATACCCTAGGTTCTTTGTTAATTTCCTCTTCCAAAACGTCATTTATTTCTTCTAATATAACCTCATAGGCTCTTTTAAAACTCTTTCTAACTTGGGCCTTAAACTCTTGGCGAGCCATTATACCAAAACTCACAACGTTAAAACTAAAGCTGTCTGTCAATGTCGCTTGTCGTCTGTCAGCTGTCGCTCTGAAATGTGATGCGTGTAGACATCTGGTCGAGTACTGAGGCGAGTTCAAACAAAACAACAACTGGGCCCAGTGACTGGGCCGAGTAGCTCGCCCAAAGTACTCGACCCGTGTGCACCAGGCTTAACAGCCGGTTGCACGAAAGCCAATTAAATTTGACTACCGTAAGATGACGTCATCTTACGGAGCTCGATAGGGAAGTCGTTGCACTGGCTCCGTCAAATGACGTCATCTTATGGTGGTCAAATTTAATTTTCTCTCTTGCAACTGGTCATAATACTTGATGATGTTTGATCAAACAAACTTAAACCCAAATATTTTAATTAATTTTAGATTCTTAACATGACTTTCACTTGCAGGAATCCGATTTCTAAGCAGCTGACATAATATTGTAATCAGTGTACATTTTGAATTACCATTGTAAATGTGACCAGCTTCGGTAGCCATATTGTCGTCGAATTACACATGAGAAGGAATTACGTGACCAGAATACATTTATCATCATCATCATCATTTGATAACCAGACTGGTATCACTGATTGAATGTTGATCTCCCATTTCGATCAGCCGGATTTTCTCCGATGTGAAAGTGAAATGAAGGACAACAATGCTTGTGAATTATTAGTTTGATTTGAATTTCAAATTTCCCGTTGATCCAGTTGTTGCCGTTATGTGTGGATTTGGTCACGTGACGTGATCAGAACTGCTAATTAGTTTTTCATTTTATGGTTGAGAGTTATTCTAGTCCCAGAAGCCTGAACAGTTATTGTTGCAAATTGAAATCATCTTCTTTCAAATTGAAGCTCTGTTATCTCATTCTATAAAAAAATGAGATAAAATTATCTCTATAAATGAGATTTTTTTGAGACAAAATTATATTTTTTTTATTGCAGATGATGCCCACATGAGTCCGGAGACTTGTGCGTGGGTAATGAGGTGAATGGGTGAATGATGAGAAACATCCATGGCTGAATGAGATTTGAACCCAAGGCTGTAGGAAACGAAGCCAGCCAGAGCCCCTTATCTTATCACAGGCAAGCGCTCCAACCAACTGCGCTACCAAAGCCGCCAAATTATTATTCAACGATATCCTAATAAGTTCTCTTCTTCTTATTATTTTTATTATTATTATTACTCCTCCTCCTACTTCTATTCCTACTCCTCCTCCTCCTTCTCCTCTTTTACCTGCTACTCCTCCTTCATCACCTCCTAATCATCCTCCTTCTCCTCCTCCTACTTCTACTCCTCCTTCTTCTCCTCCTGTTTAACTCGCTCCTCCTCCTTCTCCTCCTCCTCCTCCTCCATGTTCTCCTGTTTTACTTGCTCCTCCTCCTTCATCACCTCCTCCTCCTCCTCGTTTTCCTCTTCCTTCTCCTAGTCCTCCTCTTCCTTCTCCTTGTCCTCCTTCACCTCCTCCTCTTTCTTCTCTTTGTCCTCCTTCACCTCCTCCTCCTCTTCCTCTCGTTTTTACTCCCCCTTCTTCTTCATGAATTTTGGTGGGCCGCTTAGAGTAGTTGGTTGGGGCGTCGCAACTTCAGCTTGCTGTCGTTTAAGCGGTCGCGGGTTCGAAACCCGCTTTTTCGTCTGATGTGTTATCATTCACCTCATTACCCACGCACAAGTCTCGAACTCATGTGAGCATCATCAGCAATAAACAATTCTCCCTCTTATTCTTCTTATCCTTCTACTCGTTTTTTGAATCCTTCCTCCTCCTCTTCAACATCTTCTCCTTATTCTTCTTTTTCCTCCACCTAGTCAAATAATATCTCTTTAGTCACATAATAGAAACTAGCTCAATGTCTATGGAGGTGTATAATAATACTAATGAATGATAGGTTAACTAAGCACATAAATAAACAATTCAAAATCATTCAAACAATGCGACGATTAATTAGACGGTATTAGAAAAAAGATTTCGTCTCGGCTATCTGAGATAGGGACGATGCTTAGACACGATATATCATTAGCTTGTAATCCATTGAATGTACTCAATTTGTTGTAGCACTCTTTTTTCTCCTTCTTTTTCTTCGTCGTCTTCCCCTCTCATTATACTCATCCTTCTTCTGTTTCTTATTTTTATCTTTTTCTCCTTCTTTTTCTTCATCGTCTTCCCCTCTTATTCTACTCATCCTTCTTCTCTTTCTTATTTTTATCTTTTTTCTCCGTGTTCTTTTACTTCAGATCCAGGTGTGAGAAAGAAAACAACGAAAACCGATCGGAAAGACTGAGAAAAAAGGTAGAATGTTAGCGCCAGCTAATAGGCCACGAGTGTAGGATTGCAAGAGTTTGGAGGAGAGAATCGAAAATAAGAGAGAGAGAATAAAAGGAAGACGAGACAAAATATCACTTAGAAATTACAAGGCGGTAAAACGTCACTGACTTTAAGTGGGTGTTGTTAAGAGCTGTTAAAACTAGTAACCCTAAAAAAAACAAAGGATATCTTTCGGCCGACACGGTCAAAATAGGAAAAAGTGTGTTCAAGTGGAGGAGAAAGGGTGATGGTATCAATGGGTGATCGGGAAGAGAGTGAGAGAGAGAGAGAGAGAGAACTTGAAAGAAAAATGAGTAAGGGGTAGGATAACAAGGTATGGTAAAAAAAATAGGTTGGAAAGAGATAGGCGTTTATAAACAATGCTCATAGTGTCAAATCAAATCAAAAAACTTTTATTTAGATCTTCACATCATAACAATTTCAGAATAAATCTTCATAAATTACAAAATCTAATAATTACCTGCAAGGAAACATCCTGTGCGCAGGTAAGAGTTGCTAATATTATACATAAGCAAAAACCTTAATGAACTGTCAAAGAAAAAATAATACAGAGATTTTAAATAAATACCAAGGAGAAAAAAAAGAGAGAGAGAGAAACAGAAGGTGAAAATGAAAGAGAAAGAGAAGAGAAGAGATGGCAAACTTAGCTTACTATTAAAATAGGACATAAATCATTCGAAAAGTTTTCCTCAATTCTACTGGACATTATCCACTCAATAATTTCATTCTTAAATCTTCTA
Organism: Conomelus anceps; assembly: GCA_948455865.1. Lineage (NCBI taxonomy): Eukaryota > Metazoa > Arthropoda > Insecta > Hemiptera > Delphacidae > Conomelus > Conomelus anceps. The sequence goes on along the minus strand of OX418227.1, from coordinate 16,224,814 downwards.
TCAAGTTTCCTGTTTGTATTTTCAATAAAATTGTTTGGAATGTAATTGATCAGTTTACTTGATATGTAAAAATATTGTCTCCTGCACACATTCAGATCTATTCTAATATTTTCATATATATTTCTGGAGGGTCGTAAATTGAGGTGTGATTCACGCAATTGAAATAGGTTTTTATTATTTTTGATGAAAATAATTAGGTTTTTAACATAAAGCTGACGGACTGTTAACACTTTAAACTCATTGAATAAATATTTTGTTGGATAAAGTCGAGGTCTACCTAGAATGGTTTTTATAAGATATTTTTGAATAATGTATAATTTAGTAAAATGCGCATTTAAAGCTCCCCCCCAAGCCCGGATACCATATTGTAATACAGATTGCGCATATGAGTAATAGATCAGTTTTGTTATTTTTAAATTATTTAGTTGTTTAATTTGATAGAATTTGTAAATGAGGAATTTAAGTTTTTTGCACATGTTATTTATATGAGTGTTCCACCTTAAATATGGATCAATTGAGATACCTAAATATTTTACATTGTCTCTTTTATTTATTTTTGGACAAGGACAGGAATCTTCATTGTTGCAATACAGTTGATGGATTTTGATGGTGTTAATTAGTTGTGGTTGGGTTGATGCATTAGGAGAGAATGTCATGTAAGTAAGAAAGTGTGAGTAAGAAAGAGTAAGAGAGTGAGCGTTTGTGTGTGTGTGTCTGTGTGTGAAAGGGATTTAGATTAGATTAGAACACTTTATTTATGTAAATTTACAAAAAAATTTAAATGAGTTTAAAATAGCATTATTACCGTCGCATAGGTATCAAATGTACAGCAAATGATATTGTTACGGGTTCTAATGGCTAAAATAAGGCTGGCAACACTAAAGTTCCCACTTGCACTTTATTTACGCAAATTAATCTATTTACACACACTAATTGTAAGTTCAATTAATAAAGAAAAACAGATCAACAAGTGACAAGCTAATACTTATTTTCAGTAATTATTTACAAGAATCAATGAACAATTAATTACAGGCTGATCAATAATAAAAGAAATAAGAGTCCAATAAACTGTACAATAGTGTAGAAAGAGATGATAAAAAGAGCAACTAATCACTTACAAAATACAGTTCAATTCGTTATTTGACAGTTCCAAATAATATCACTTGACATTACGTCTTTAAACTATTAGTAAGCTGCACAAAAAAGTAAGCACTTGTCTCTGCACTTAACACTGGAATCGAGCACTGTTTACTCCAACGGCACGAGATCTGTAACACAATCTGACACGCGAGCTTCTAAGAAAGACTAACTGGTTCACGTGAGCTCCTTGAAACAAGATAGTTGTCATAATTCCAAGAACTAGCAGCTTCTAGATGATTCAAGGATGCCATGGAAGGTCACAGAATATAGTAAAACACGACCTCGATTGTTTAGGAAGTTTGTAGAAATCTCGAGAAATTCAATTGATTGAGCGAGTTGCATATTTGAAGAATAAGAGTGACAAAGACATGTGAAAAGCAAGAGAATGAAGATCAGATTTCAAGTCACGTTTGACCATGAATGGAACGATGTAAATAGAACAAGTGCGTAAATAACTGCTTTTTTGGCTTTCGTAACAATATTAATTATTAACTAAAGAAAATCCTAGTGACGTATTTACACAAAATGGTGAAGTCTGGACAAAATTCGTCCACTCAACGTAACCTTACTGGGAGAGAGTAACTAACCGAGGGAGAGAGTGAATGAGAGACAGAGAGAGAGTGTGTGTGTGTGTGTTTGTGAGAGAGAGACCAACATGTTTTTCTCTAATTAGCTGGCTAGAATTGAGTTGGCTTTTAAAGTGGTGTCCAAAGTTCAAAATCAAATAGGGTTTACTTGGGTGAACTTGGAGTATATAGGCTAATATCTGGCTACAAGAGGATGCTATTTAGTTTTAAAAGAGTCTAGGATCTACATTTCGAAAGATATAGCATGGACAATTAGCACGATTCTAAGAAGGCCCTGAAGGGTTTTCAATAATATTTACGTTTTTATTGAACTTAATAATAAATTACAAGACCTGGCCCAGAAAGAAAAGCAGGCTTGGAGACGTGACATTTTGAAAATGAACTGGACTGCACATACAGAATTAAGGATGAGTTGTAATAAAATTTGTATCAAAAGACGTTGCCCCCTGTGTCACTTCTACCTACCTTTGTATTTGCGCCAGGCCTCTAAAAGCAAAGCACGGCTTTCAGCGTCCTTGAGCTAGACGCATTCTGGGGCTAAGGGTCAAGAAGATGGAATGAATGAATATACCGAAAGAATGGTATGAAAATAAACCAGGGAGATAAACGGATAAGCGGTTAAGCAATGATAGGAGAGGCTCTCAACTGAGAGAAAACATCTAAAGCCTGCTCTTTCTCTGTCTTTACGATGCGGTGTGTGAACATTACAGAAAAACTTTCACACTACAGAGGAGGAACAAATCACGACTCAGACGAGACTCACGTTGTTAGGGGGAATTTGTAGCAGGGTGAATTACTCCCCCACATTCTTTATGAGCCAAGCCACATGACCTTGAGAGAGATACTTTCTTTCACACAGGATAAACGGGCGTTTTGAGACCTATTTAGGATCCTCTGAAATGGAATGCTGCTTTGAAGGGTCTGACTACATGGTCGATCCTGTCATGTGCGTAGACGTAACAGAATTATGTAATTTATTCACATAAACTGTGAACACTTGAAAGCACACACCTACCAATGTTAAGCTTTCAATGAAAACAAAATCCACCGGATACCGGGTCGTCCATGTAGTCGGAGCCTAAAATGTAAACGTTACAAAGGTCAAGCTTTTACAAGCAGTTCTATACTCTGTTCACGCAAACGGGTGACAACACAAAACAAACGTTTTGTGAGTGAAAAAGTGATGACTCATATCAGCTGTAGACCGATCTATTAATTTCTACCAGTTCACACTTAGTTCAGTATCACATTCGCTATCACGGTTACACGTATATATTGCTCGTTAATTGTATTTCTGTAGTGAATCGGCTACTGTGAATCGGTCTTGTTGTTGGAAGATGCACTCTCGCACGCGCATCGTTGTTTACATCGTCTTTCCTTTCCGTGAACAGAGTACAGGTATTTTTCTGTCTGAGGCTCAAGTAAAAACGGTTATTGTTATACACGAAAAATTGGGACTTCATTGCAATTGCTGTATTTAGATATAATTGAGTGAACATTGTTTTTCAAGTACAGTACAATCCCGCCATTCCGAAACTTGTTCGGATTAGCGGGAATTCGGAATAGGCCGATTTCATGAATAATATCAACGTACTGACTTGCTATGACGTATATTATGTGAAGGACATCTGCTAGTCAGATCTTCAAATTACAGTATTTATCGACACTTTAACAGATTCAGTAACATTTTGAAGGAAAGGGCAATTGCCATGTTTTGTTTTAAACATTTTCATTTATTATGTGTAAACTATATTCCCCATTATTTTGTATAAAGGTTGAAAAATTTGTTTATAAGTTCCTCGTAAAAATCGAATGTTTTCCTTATTTTTCTTCTTTTTTTGCTTTAAAAATCAGTCTTTTTTCTGTACGTTGTTCGGAATAGGCGCATTTTCTGAAGAGCGGGACTTTACTGTATTCAAGCTATTCAAGCTCAGCATACTGTTCTTTGTAAATAATTAATCACCTTTCACTCGATGTTATTTCGTTTTAGTCAAAAACATCGCTTACATGACAGATAGTAAGATAGTACATGAAATCGAGTTTTAATTAGATTTAAAAAATTATTGTTGATCAATGATTAGATCAAGATTACTGACCAGTTCGGTACTCATGTAGCATATAAAACGAGTTTTAATAATATGCGCATCGTTAACGAATACGGGTTACGTTATTGTCATTCAAGCTGAATGCTAATTGGAGTCAAGCAGACTAACTCAACACTTCCCTTATTGCTATAACTATATTTTACTGCTATATATTACGTTATAATGAATAAAAGAAGCTCAAGATATCATACTTATATTGCTTTTTTATATTTTGTCAGCTTCTGTAGGTGATTTTTACAACAGGATACCATTTTCGAAAAAAGTGTGAATGCCTTCCAGGCTTTCGAGGATGTATTTCAGGTCCACTATTGAAGGCACTTTAATGGTTTTTTAATGGTTCCAGCCTTCTGCAGTGTCATAAATTGTCTAGCTCTTCTTGGTAATTTAAGCTTATCTTACTACTTCACTATTTTACATGCCTTATGCTTAGTCTCTTTCGATGTTAAGGAGAGGAACGAGGTGATATAATCGCATTTTTAATGTCACGAATGATTTGAAAGAGAGCACAGTTTTGTGATAATTGATGTCACGCATTATTTGAAAAATAGAATATGTTGGTGATAGTTGATAATTGTCTGTCTCAATATTTAGATCAGTTACAATGTTTCATACCTGGTAGCTGGATAGAAGATTAAAGAATAAGGAATGAATATGGAGTAGTTATTTGTGTAACTAGAGCAAAAGTGGGAGATTTCTGCACCAAGAGAAATCCAGAAAGTGTAAAGAAAATGTATTTCGCGCACTGGAAAAAAGTTTCTCGAGTGCAGGAACAATACTTTGCGCTCGAATTACACATTACATTTTTTCTACAGTAATGCATAATGCATGTCAGTAGTCTCAAAGAGGTATGTAGCTGGGTCTTCTCCTTCTCCCAATAACGCCTCACGAAGCCGGTCTTGTAGAGTTGACTTCTTTCCAGATGTTTCCAAATCACGGTCTTCTAGCTCCCGTTTCAGATCAGCCACTTTTAAATCACACAATGTAATTTTGCCAGCCATTTTAAATTAAACTTGAAAGAAATCCCACTTCTGACACCAATTGTTATGGGTTCTAATAGCCAAAATAAGGCTGGCAACACTAAAGTTCACACTTGCACTTTATTTACACAAATTAGTCTATTTACACAAATTAATTGTAAGTTCAATTAATGAAATAAAAACAGATCATCAAACGACAAGCTAATACTTATTTTCAGTAATTATTTACAAGAATTGATAAATAAGTAATTACAGGCTAATAAATAATAAAATAAACAAGAGTCCAATAAACTGTACAAATGAATAATTAATTACAGGCTGATCAATAATTAAAGAAACAAGAGTCCAATAAACTGTACAATAATGCAGAAAGAAATTATAAAAAGAGCAACTAATCACTTACAAAAACACAGTCCAATTTGTTATTTGACAGTCCCAAATAACATCACTTAACACAACGTCTTTAAAATATTAGTAAGCTGCATAAACAGTAAACACTTGTCTCTGCACTTGACACTACCTAAAGACTGAATAAAGCACTGTTTACTCCACTGGCACTGGATTGTCTCTCTCCCGAGATCTGTAATACAATCTGTCACATGCAGGTTTGAAAACTAACTGTCACGCAAGCTTTTGTAAGACTCAACTAACTGGTTCATGTGGACTCCTTTATATAGCTGTTGTAGTTGTATAATTCCAAGAATTGGAGCTCACCAGACACTTCGAGAATCCTCAAAAAGGCTTGGACTAGACCTTGATTGTTCTAGAAGTCTGAAGAAATCATGAGAAGTCTCGAGAAATCAATTGAGTGAGAGAGTTGCAGACTTGAATAATAAGAGTGACAAAGACATGTGAAAAGCAAGAGAACGCGGACTGGATGTCGAAGTCACGTCCAACCATGAAAACAATAGAATGACATAACTAGAACAAGTGCGTGACTAACTGCTTGTTTACTCTCGTAACAGTAATTTTAACTGAACAAAACAGGACATACATAACCTGTCAATTCCACACATGAACTATCTTTGAATCAAATCGATTTCAACTACAGCTGATTGAGAGCTGACTTTTTGCGTGGCCGAAACAGAGTAGATAACCTATTTTTGAATGCAGAATAGGTAACCTGCGTATTAAATGCTCACAATTTTGTGTTGTTAGGTTGCAAATCTAGAGTGCGGAAATGTATTTTCGCGCACTGGAATTTACTTTCCCGCACTGGTACAGGAATAGACTATTTTGCGTGCTACAGTTAGTGCAAAAATAGGCACTTTTTCGGGTCACTGTGGGAAGAATATTACAGTTTTTTTGGGAACGTCTTATTTGAACTTGAGAGGCGTAACTTGTGCTTTTTTGGTACGTTTTGTCGTTCGTTCACAAGCCGAGTACACACTTCTCTATATCGAAAGCAATAAAAGAAAGAGCGTAGATTGGAGTGTACCTGACTTGAAAATCAAGCGATAAACCCCATCGTTTAGAGCCCCCCTGAAAGCTTTGAATTCGAATTTTGGTCGTATTCTTCATTGTTTTTTATTGCTGGAAACCATTTTATTGTTTCATTGCTTGAACATCATTTCTCCGCAAATTATTCATTCTTCAGTTCCAGCTAATTTGATTGATAGTTTCATCATCATCATCCGCTGGACAACTGAAAAGTAAAGTTGTAACATCAGCATAAAATAGTCTTACAGGCATCACAGGATGGTCACTCAAATTTTAGCTAGCTGATATGGATAAGGAAAGGTAAGGGGCCCAATATAGAGCCTTAAGGCACCTCTTAAGCAACATAAGAGATCTTTGGTTTTAGAACTTGCATTTCTCCAAACTGATGAAGATCTTTAAAGTACGACTGGAGTCATGCAAGAGATGAGCCACGTAGGTTTCAAGCTTAATAAAGAAAGCGATTTTTTGTTTTCTTTAAACGCTTTTGATAAATTGCAGTATAATCCTATTTTTCGAACCCATGAACGGGTTTCATGTTTTTCAATGAGTAGGCCTATTGTTCATTAGAGCTTTTCCAGGAATTTTCTAAGGGACAGTGCCGGATTGGGACTTTGGTCGTACCCAACATTTTTTTGAAATCCCCATGAATATTGAAAATAATTATACTATGGTTTTGAAACACAGAAACGTTGTAATTACAGTTTTAATAATGTTTCCAAAGAAACATTCTACTGTACCAAAATTCTCTAGAGACGGGCTCCAATTTTCCTAATGTATTAAGGTGGCGGGGGGGGGGGGGTATACATAACATACACAATATAACATGAGAACAACATAATATGGCAAATTTACTGTGTGGCAAATGTAATAACTTGAAGTTCACTTCAAATTTTGACATTCAATGAGCCTATATCAATTCAATTTGAAATTTGATTGAATTACAAGATACAATAGCTCTTCCCATAGTTGGAAAATAATATCATGACATATCCGCTATCTTATTATCATATTACTCTATTCTTATATCCTAAAACAATATTCTCCCATATAGTTATTCATAGTTCCGGTCAAATTTAGTTTTACAGTTATAATAGGAAATACAGTTACAATTCTACTTAGGTGGGCTGCAAAAGCATTGGGTGAATGCTAAGAAAACATTCGGAAATTTTCTAGCTATTCTGCGGGTTGCAGCAATCATTGAGCGGTGGAAGATTGAATAGCACCAAAAACCTGTTGACAGTTTTTCATACGTTCCGAAATCTAATCTTACGAATGACAATTTAACTTGTATCCTGTTTCACGGAGCGAAAAACATCGTTTTTTACGGGATAAGCGAAGATTATTATCTCTAATTTTGCTTGCTTTTCGGTCGTTTTTGATGAGAGCTTTACCAATTACTGGATTTTTAGGTGGATGAGAATCGCTGAAATTAAAGCTAGGATAATCCCTTCAGATTAGTTTTTTATAGATTCTGTATACTTTTTTCAATTTTGGTTTTTAAGAGCTTTAATATTGTTTTGGATGAATCATAAGAAGTCAATGAACGAAACAGGAATTTTGAAGATTTTATAAAAACTAGATTCTTTGTGAGAATCTATTCATGGCTTAAAACTCAATTGATTTAAAAATTTAAAAAACACTTCTAAGTGGAAATTATAACTCACGTTTTGGGTAACGGCCGTTTCACTCTGTGTCAAGAGCACTCAGTACACTGAGTGTACTGTGGGTCGTCTGACAATGATCTTGACAACAGAGTGAAACGGCCGTCACACCATAACATGAGTTATAATTTCCTCTTAAAAGTGATTTTTAAGTTTTTAATATATAGTGGAAATAAGATGGATCTTCAACATCATCAATTGATTTGTTGTAAAGGTAGTGATTTATTAAACTTTATTAATTCATAATTGCATTAAATAGAATTTTCAAGATTAAATTCCCACTCAAACAGGCCTCATCTCATTTTTCCAATTAGTTACTACCGTAGTCAATTTTTTCATGTAAAATTGAAAAAATATTCCTTTCTTCTGAAAATGAACATCGTAACCAAACCTACTTGACGATCCTCAGACTCTCGATCTGGTAATGCTAATAGAAACCTTACATGTGCTTTACCAGAAGAACTCATGTCGTTGAGGTGATGACATGTAATGACATTAGAGAAGGGTTTTCAAAAATATGAATCAGTAGAGGTTATTCAGGAATACCGCCGCGGCCAATCAGAAGACAGGGGGGCGTGGCCACCCCCCTTCCCCCCTCCCCCTGCTCAGACATTTTGTAAACGCCCACCCCTTCCCCCTGTCCCAGACAGCCATTTTGTTTTTAAGGTCACATACCCCCTTCCCTATGTGCCCCCACTTTATTCCCAATAGATTAAAGGGGGACCCCCCGCAAGCACCAATGAGAGAGGACCTATCCCCCCTGACCCCACCTCTCACAGAAGGTTCCCAATAAATATAGAACATACAGCTTTATATCTATATATACATGCTTGCAATTGTATATCTATATATACCTGCTTGCAATTACTATATATATATTTGCTCTTATCCGTAACCCCCCGCCCCCGCCCCCCCGCTTTAGGTATTAATTGCTGCTGCACACTTGCTACCTCCTGCTGTGATTCTCAAAGCCCTCTCTCTCTTTCGCACGTGCAGTGTTAATATACCCCCCTGCCCCCCAGCCCCGGACAGTGCTTCAGATATTAATAACACTTCCGCCCCCTGCTGTGAAAAAACTATTTCATAACGTTTAAAAGCAGAGCACGTGCACAAGTTTTATGTAGATTTTTTTATGTGACTCATTAAGCTGTGGAATAATAATCCTCTCTCTCTCTACCCTCTCTTTCTTTTAGCCAAAGTTGGCATGTGCACAAGTTTGTGGATTGTGCTCATTAACTTTTAACATGTTCTCTGCGGGAGTGAACCATCTACATCAACATGACAGAGATGAATATACATCTACTTTCTCTCTCAGGTCATTAACCTTTGCATGAATAATCCTGTCTGTGTGAGAGAGAGGCTTTCTCTCTCAGCTCATTTGAAGGTCACAAACATGTTTCAACCTGTCTGTGTGTGAGAGAGAGGCTTTCTCTCTCACTCTCTCAGCTCATTCATTAGCCTCGGTTGAAAATTCAAATATGCTTTGCAATAATATTAAACTCATCTATAGCTATACCAATAAGTAAACTGAATGACCAAAACATGGCATTATTGAATCACGTGCACTACCTTTTGAATCTCGTGCACATGCACTCTTGATGTGAGGTGTGCAAGTGAAACTGGATCCTCCAATAGATTCATAGGCACCTGCTATTAGTAACATGGTTTCTAGGCAAGCCCAACACACATAATCGCGTTTAGCATCATTAAATGTTGTTAGACACAAATAGGTGTAGAATGCTGGTGTACTTTTACAGGTCATTAACCTTTGCATGAATAAACATGCCTATTACAATGTTGTTTGTGAGTAGCTCACGCCGACAGTCAAATCCTTTTACATTTTTTATCTGCTAAATCATATAGAGCATCCCAAAGTTCGTTTGTATCTGAAATAATTTGTATGGGGGAATCGTTAGAACACCCATAGTGCAAATGACCCTCCTCACTTATAACTATATCTAGGAGATCATATATTTCAGATAAAATAGGATAGCAGAAATTCTCAGTTTTTGTTGCAGACAAAGTTCCATCATCTGCCTCGGTTGAAAATTTAATATGCTTTGCAATAATATCAAACTCGCTTACTGAAATAGCCATCAGTAAACGGGATAGTTTTTTAAATTTTGTATAGCTGTAGCATCGCATCCTTCCTCTATGATAGTTAAACACATACTGAATGACCGGCGGTTTGTTAGTTAGAAAAAGCCTCCAAAGGAACGTCAACCTCACCGCCTTATTGGAGGTCACTCTTTTTTATTTGGGTAAAAAGAGGTTCACACAGGGCTAGGTCACATAAACCTGTGCTATGGAGAAAAACCCATTGTAAAAATTTACATTTCTTTCAACTCTACTTGTCCGTTCTCATGTTCGCATATTAATACGAATTTTCTCTTGTTAAAATCTGTCAAGTTCTCATTATTTAATACGCTTTTAAATTTATCACATAGTAATAAATCGAAATAAGCATCTCCCTCACTGTCGGGATCGTCGAGATTTAGTAACACTCTGCCTGTACCATAAATTATTGCGCTTTCAACGGTCAGATATGAACCGAGAGGTACTGATTCTAGAGGCAACACCTCACGTGCCAAAGCGTTGAATGCAGCCATGTTGAAACGTCTCATCTTTCCTAATGATTCAAGTTTCTCAATTTCACTCCTTTTATGCATTCTCCCCACCGCTGTTTGCGCAAGCGCAGTTTGTAGCTTCTTCCTCAATTTGTAATAATTTTTTCACGCAAAGCCTATGCGGTCTGTACCAGGATAAATAATGGTTAATATCACTCAAATTTACAGTGTTTAAAAAAATTTGTTTCAACTGTCTCGCAAGTCCAATGTTTTCACGAGTAGAATTTCTAATGGCATCCTCACACAAATCAAACCACTGCAGATATTCTCGTAATTTGTTCTCTAATTCTTTATCCGCAGACATCCACTTCTGAGGATCCATTATCTACAACTAATTATTTATACAGCGGGATTAATACCGAAAAATTGATAGGTCTTCTACCAACTCCAACGCTACAAATTCTCACTTTGTGTGATTCCAACTCATAACCACAGTAAACGCATACAACCTTTTTTCCATCATAGTAAAATCCTTGTCTCGCATAATTTCTTTTGCTTGTTCTACTATAAAAAGCACAATTCCTCATACTTTTCATTCGATTATTTTCACAAGTATAATCCCCCTCCTCTCCTATCTTTAGAAGCGTGTTAGATGTTAATAGTTGCAAATAATGTTGTGCACTTATTAGAGCGCACCTCCCACCTTCTACATTTTTGTGTATGTTACAAACCTCAAAACACCGCGTATCTTTAAACTTTGTGAAATTTGGTTTCGCAAAATATTCCGGTATGCAACGTACATCATTATGATACTTTTTCAAAAATGCCGCTTTTTCTGTTCCCTTTGTAAAAATACAATCATACGCGCCAAGATATCCGCTTATCAATGAATCTGTAAACTCCGTCTCCCCCTCATCCCATAATATTTTATGATAATGTTGTTCTAACCAGGTAGCCTCGCGAAACATTTTCCAGCTCAAAGTAGATTTCGGAAAAGGCGGTTTAAAGTGTAGTACTACATAATTACCAGCCTGATCAACCAGCGCGAATTCTTTTAAAATTATTTGATTATTATCTCCCTTAAACCAGTGTAGATCCGCAACGGCAAAATTCTTCTTCTTTTCTTCCATGTCACACTGTATTCCCACTGTACGTGTTTTTCCGTCTTCACTAGCCTCAAAATCTCCAATCGCCTCTTGAAACAGCGAAGAAGTCGACATGTTGCTCTCTCACACACGCCCACACGAATGATAAATGAATCACTTACTTTACACCTTTATATTTTAAACATCCCCCTACCGGCAATTTATTGTACTTCTCTAACTAATGAGGTTAAAGGCGTGTATTCCATTATTGAATCACTTATAAGAATACAATATGCTGAAGTCGAGTTTGGTAGTTCTTTACTAAATTCCATATCTAATCTTATATCTGTGGATGTTTTCAAATGATCAGATTGGTGTGAACAGTCAATCACAATTATTGGAGATTTTTCGCAAAACGCTTTAAAATCAATAGCGTTCCCATGCTCTGCATTTATAGAGCGGTTATAGTAACTCGGCGCGAAATCTAGATACATTCGGTACATTATCTGCTTATTCCCCAACAAATTATCATAGGGATAATATTGACTGTTTAGAAATAATTTAACGTTATACAACTCGCACGAATCAAAATCAGACATTGATTTATTAATAGCATTTTTCCGGGCAGTTTGAAAGGCTAAAATTACATAGCGTGGAACATCTAAATGCGATGATGTTTTTATTGCCCACGAATGAATTCTCGATGTCGCCATGTTTGGAAATTCGTGAATCTCCCATCTTCTAAACGCAAGTTTTAAAGGGCGATCAGAATCGAGTAATTTCAAAAATTTCAACCTTACGTGATCTTCCAAATGGATGTACGGAATTTTCCACTGTAGTTTATCAATTGTTAAAGAAACATTTGTTCCTGTAGCCGATTCAACGCAGTTTAGATCCGACGCACTTCTCAATAATACAAGCTCTTGTTTCAAGTTTAAAATTATTCGTTGAAAATCTTCAAAAAATGGTAACAAAAGTTTCAGCGGTACGCAAAAAATGAATTTATTATCCGTCAACTTATATCCATCTCTATCAAATCCTGCCAATTGGTATGTATTTGTATCGAAAACATTTTTCAAAAGCAATCCTTTAATTGTAGACGTAATTCCGACAAGTCTTGATTTCGCTACTTGCTGTCCCGCCAATTCATAACGAATCTCATCAAACAGATGGCCTACCACGTTGCTGACAAGTTTATATTCGGCATGCACTGGTGGATCCTCGGGTTTCGCACCAGGCTTTGTACATTTAACACTCCCCTCAATAAATAGAAACGATTTACAAGGCAGTGTGTATATATCCTGCTGATTTACAGGAAGCCTTACTTCATCCGAATTACCTAGTTTCTGTCCAGAATATGTTGTGTGCGTGTGAAATTCGTACTTAGTAATATCCGAGTAAAATTGAATTTGACTATCGACATCTAGAATTTCACTTATTGCGGCTCCCGACATTTTTCCAATTAACTATAAATCCCAATTTTTCTAGTATTCTCGCGTTTTTAGCTGTTAATCTGTTTTTCGGCGTTAATGTAGGTGTTAACGCTACTGAGCTTAAACTCCTACTGACGCTTTCTCTGTTCTCATCTCGATGCTTAGGTACGGCATTGAATACAATAAAACCCATCTTCTAACTTTTCTCACGAATATGTAACCTCACAGTTATACTATCCCCTCGAAAATCGATAAGTGATCCGTCTTGATCGGTTACCATCACATTAATAAACTGAATTCTGCGCGTATTGAGAGGTACATATATAATTTCTGCGGGCGTTTCATTAATCAAATAACCGGGCGGTACCCTCGGCAGAAATTCGTAAATAATATGCTTTTCATCTCCGTTAGCGAAGCTTCCACATGCTAAATTACACAACACCACAATTGTATTAATATGGCTGATCGAGACTAAATGATTTGAATAATGCCATGTATTTGCTTCGAGTAGAAGTTTATCAAACCCAAGTGTCTTACCAATTGAATCGTCAAAAGTTAAATCTACTGGTTTATCGGAATAAATTCCAACTTTCATAGTGTTATTATTCGGTTGTATAACGAGACTCTCATCGCTCAAGTTCAATTTCAACTTTATAGCGCTTATTATATTATCAATTTCGTACGATCCTGTATCAAGATTCACCAGTTTATCTCCATATTTAAAACTGGAATTTTTCCCCCTTATTATATTCGGTATACTATTAAACGTCCACAAGTTAACCAATCCAATTTCCCATTCGCGATTTTTATCCAATTCCAGAGCGTGGTTTAAATTCTCATATAGATTACTTGTTTTTGAGGTTAGTGTAATAACAGCCATCACTCACTCAGCTAATGCTTTCAACACAAGCGTAAAATTACAACTGGTTAGCAAGAAACAAAATCACTAGGTGCCCACAAATGTCTGTGTTTACCCGCTGCAATTGGTTGGTATTATAGAATATTTTTACATTATTTTCTTTTTCCCAATATTTTGCCAATTCGCGTGGCGGTTGCAAGTCACCGATCGGATCAAAATAATACACATTTTTTCCTCATTTAATATATGCAGTCCAATGTGTTCCCATTCCAATCTGTTTGTCTAAATTAACAATTGCGAGCTCATTATTTCGAATTTTACTCGGAAGTGTATCAATCATATATATGCCCCTTAGTGGTATATCTAATATTTTGCACCATTTTATCAGGTCATAGTTTGACAGCGGGCCGTTCATCTTTGCGTTTTTCTCTGTCTTTTCCTCTGCTTTTTTCCTCCTTGCTTCTTTTTAACCTTAGGAAATAGTGTTACACCGTATTGGGTGGGAGGTACTAGTATTCTTCCGCCTGTTGGATATGGTTTCAGATAAAAACCGCGACCAGCAATATGATTTTTTAACCTATTGATTGCCTTTTGCCTAATACTATCACTATGCATTTTTCTAACTCCCCTCGTTTTTCGTTTTCTCAAACCGCCACCAAATGCGGATTTCGCTTTCATAATGTTTGTAACAAGATAAGAATATGCCCTCTCAGATAACCCCGTTTTTGGGTCCTTGAAAATTTCCCAAGCTCCATCTGCCAAGTGCCTGTCAGCCTCCGCCCGCGTCTTGTTATCAGACGCTCGGGAGTAAACTATGTCGTGCGTCTTACATAAATCATCAAGACGGTTTATAGGTTTGTCTCCACGTGCTAACCTCGACCTTAACCTTGTACCAGGTCCGCAATACGAATAATTAGGTAGATGAGCCTCGAAATTGAGGTTATCCACCCCCTTATTTATCACTGTACCCAATACATTGCCAATTTTTGATAAAATACCTCTACCACGCTTACGAACAGAGCAGCGCCTTTTCTTAACAGTGTTCATCCTTTAAAGGTTAAACATAAACTGAACTGTAATTACTACTACTACTACATAATTGATTAGTTTTCTTCAAAAGAAAATTCGATTTTTCATTAAAAGTCTCGGCACAATTTGCAAGAACGCTATAGTATTTGTAGAAATTACAAACTGTTTCTCGCTCATCAACCATAAATTTATACCAATGTATCAACCCAATTTCAAAGGAAATTGGTGTTTTATAATACGAATTAACGCAAGATTTAATATTGAATAAAGTATGATTTCTCAGTGAAGTTGATGTTCCAAAGGAATTGAAAAGAAATTGCGTATCATTTCGTTTCTCATGCAGATTGCACGATTTATCTTTATTTAAAAGTAATAAGCTATTAAAACAGCATAATAGAAATATAAATAGTACTATCGTTTTCCAGACGTTGCGCATCGCCAAAGCACATTCCATGTTGACAGACGCAAACATACTGATAAAAATAGAACACCGTGTTGAGGGGGAGAAGCGAGCGCGTGCCAGCGAGAGCTTCCTGCGAGCTTCCTTCTTTTAGGTGCTCACCTACTCCAAAGAGGAATGCTCATCGCATCCCGCAATCCTTTTTTAGATTGTCGCGCACACCGATAAAAGATCATTCGCATTTTGAACGTCATAGTTATCGGATCGAAAAAGTGCGATCATCTTTATCAGTTTAAAAGTGTCACAACAGTTTGAACTTTAGCTATCCGCGCACAGCGATAAAAGACCATTTGCGTTTTGAACGACACAACAAGAAGAGTGATCATTTTGAAAGCATCACAACAGTTTGAAACAAAGGTGAGCAATAATAATTCAAATCTTTATTTACATTAATCAATTATAACAAACTCGAAATAAAGCCACAAAATAATCAAACTCGAAATAAAGTCAAACTCATAAAAATTATCTTCAACCCAATCACGCATTTTTACAAGTTTTTGGGTAAATACTGTTAGTGCAAAAAATCTTGCATATTAAATTGGAGCAATTGTAATAGTAATAGTAATTGCTCAATAATATTTACAATAAATCTTCTCACACCTTAATGCAGACGACACCTCCATAATCTGATAATAAGTGTGCATAATCCAAATTTTTAAACATCAATCTGATCCATTTTTCCCTATTTTGTATGTTTCAGTTCCAACTAGAGACGTTCCAAGTCTACAAGAAAGTGCAAGTGATTCCTCGGCTTCCTTCTCGTGCAGGTTTGTTTACTTTTTTAATTAATTCTCCTCCTTCTCCTTCTCCTCCTTCTCCTCCTCCTTCTCCTCCTCCTTCTCCTTCTCCTCCTCCTTCTCCTCCTTCTTCTCCTTCTCCTCCTTCTCCTCCTTCTCCTTCTCCTTCTCCTTCTCCTTCTCCTTCTCCTTCTCCTCCTTCTCCTTCTCCTTTAAGACTGTTCTTATTATACAGGGTGGGGGAAATGTTTGGAAACGGCTTAATATTTCATATACAAAGGTGATTTTGCGGTAGGTATGATTGAGGATCCTACTCAAATTGAAAATACTATTTTACTGTGACTTTAAAAATCTGGTCCGCCATCTTGGAACCGCCATTTTGAATGTAACTTTTTTTTTTTAAATAGGAAGGGGGTCATGCGATACATGATTTCAATACGGAATTTTAAGACAAAATGAATGCCGAAAACCGCACATCGATATGTCAACCCGTTTCGGAGATATTTACATTATTAATCGATACCATGAAAAGCAGAAATGAAATAAATAAGTACATTAAAATCTTACCTATCAAATTTTTTGTTAATAGTGTTTGCTAATAAACATTAAAACCCAATTATTTTAATAAATGTTCAAACTGTTTTCCTTCAGCTGTTTGACAATGTGCTAATCTTAAATAATAGCCATCAAGCACATTTTGAATCATTTCGCGTGGAATTCTGTTAGCCACTTCAGTTATACATTCTCTCAGTTCATTAATTGTTGCTGGTTTCTTTTTGTACACATTGTCTTTCATGTAGCCCCAAAAGAAATAATCAAGTGGAGAGAGGTCAGGTGACCTAGCGGGCCACTCTATTGCACCTCTACGACCTATCCAGCGTTGGGGAAATGTTTGGTTCAATATATCCCGCACTCCTAATGCATAATGAGGGGGCGCCCCATCTTGTTGAAACCACAAGTTATGTAACTCTTGTCCGTTGATGTTCTGGATGGCTGGAACGATCAAATTTATTAACATGTTCTCGTAAATGGCACCTGTTAAATTATTCTCGATAATAAATGGTCCTACAATGTGACCATTTACCATACCAGCCCATACGTTTAATTTTTCAGGATACTGTGTATGACCCTCCTTCATCCAGTATGGGTTGACATCGGTCCAGAAACGATAGTTTTGCTTATTTACATTGCCGTTAAGCATGAACGTAGCTTCATCCGAAAATACTACATTATTAAAGAAGTTTGGATCATTGTCATACTTGTTCATCATTATGTCACAAAACTCTACCCGGCGGTCGAAATCATCCTCATTCAGTTCTTGTAATACATGAAGCTTAAACGGATGGAAATGAGATTCCTTAAGAACTTTTCTGACAGAACGAGTAGACATACCATGTTCCTTGGCAACGCTTCTAGTTGATGTATGCGGATCTTCAACAAATGATTGCATTACCTCTAAAGATTTTTCATTGTTGGTGGCAGTATTTGTTCTTCCAGTGCGAGCACGATCAGTCACTTTGCCCGTTTCTTGAAACCGCTTTACTGTCTTAAAAACAACACTTTTACTAATTGGATTTCTGTTGGGAAATGTTTCGTTAAATAAATCAGAAACTTCTTGGTAAGACCGTACTCTATCTCCATAGCCGCGCATCATTAACAAAGTTATTCTCTCGGTTTCATTTAAAAATGCCATTGCGAACGACTTTAAACACACTCACTACTTCATGATTGAAAAAGAATTCATTAAATCAGTTGGATTATTACAGATGATTTTAGGTTGATATCATGATTATTGTTGATATTATGATATCCAGAGTCAGATGTTCATCACGCGAAATGATTCAAAATGTGCTTGATGGCTATTATTTAAGATTAGCACAATGTCAAACAGCTGAAGGAAAACAGTTTGAACATTTATTAAAATAATTGGGTTTTAATGTTTATTAGCAAACACTATTAACAAAAAATTTGATAGGTAAGATTTTAATGTACTTATTTATTTCATTTCTGCTTTTCATGGTATCGATTAATAATGTAAATATCTCCGAAACGGGTTGACATATCGATGTGCGGTTTTCGGCATTCATTTTGTCTTAAAATTCCGTATTGAAATCATGTATCGCATGACCCCCTTCCTATTTAAAAAAAAAAAGTTACATTCAAAATGGCGGTTCCAAGATGGCGGACCAGATTTTTAAAGTCACAGTAAAATAGTATTTTCAATTTGAGTAGGATCCTCAATCATACCTACCGCAAAATCACCTTTGTATATGAAATATTAAGCCGTTTCCAAACATTTCCCCCACCCTGTATATACAAAACGATGCATGACACAGTTTTTTCGAATCTGCAATAATTACTTTACAATATACACATTGCAAATAACCCGTTTTATGTAGAAAAAATCCATTACTCGCGAAATATTCAGCATTTCTTTTAAAAACCAATATCCTCTTATTAAATGAGTTTGACCAGTGAGGCTTTGATCTTTGATAAAATGTCTTTATTCGCTGGTCGTAATCCCGAAGATTATTAAAATTTTCATTCTCGATAGAAATATTATGCATTCTCCTCCACCCACAATTCGGACTATGTTTTTCATGTTCTTTTTCGAGATCGTCTGTTATTAGCCATTTTTCCAAACCAACTAAACAAAACACGCACTGCACTGAGTCTGGTGGCGTCTTGAATACAAATCCCAGTTTAGCTAAATGTTTAGGCGATAAAAGGGGAGATTCGAATTTTCTCCATCTCTCATCAAAACTTAATAACCTCAATCTTTCGTACATTAAAACGTGTGATTGATCCATAGTGTGCTGATCAACTTCTAATCCACTACTAACTTGTTTGTTTTAGATCAGTTGTACCAGTGGAGTGTAAGAGAGCACACATCTGAGAGAGAGCACACATCTGAGAGAGAGCGCACATCTGAGAGAGAGAGCACACATCTGAGAGAGAGAGAGTTCATCATTTGCCATCACCCTTTTACAATGTAAGTAGCGATTATTGACTGCGCATTATTTCGAATTATTTTTCTCGGTAGAAACTATTATTCTGCAGAAATCACACTGCATGCGAGTATCTCCATTCAACTAATTCTGCTGCCGATTGTTGTACATTGGAGGAGTAAACTCGCGTTCAGTATTCCTACTTAGTTTTACCAGCACACTTGAGTGTTTGAAATAATTTACAATTTTTCCCACACCGAAATTTTCTGGATGAATTACACAAAAATTTATCAATTTTGTTGTTACACATATTAAATGTATGATAGATGCCATTACACGATTCGTGATGGTTATCTGCAATATGTAATTGCATTATTCGATAAAAACAAGTATCTGAATTACATTCTCCAATAAATTGGTGTATTGGTTCATTGAGTGCAGGATTTATACACATGCAATAGTGTCCATATTGTCTTCCATAGCACTCATAGCGGTGGTAGCGTAATTTATGTATTAATTGTTTTTCGAACGAGGATTTATTTTTAATAAACTTTTCTTCTTCCTCGTCTACCGCCACGTTTATATCCATAGATATAATCTGTTTCACACTCATAATCTTTTAACCTTTCAGTTGGAGAACGCAGTGGAATCTCATCCTTTGAAAGTCAATCTTTCGTAATTTAGAACAGTCCGTGGTGATCAACTTCTAATCCGCTACTAACTTGTTTTGTTTTAGAGAGCAGAATGATTTCACAATGGCTCATACGACGGAGAAGATTCGAGGTTTGAACGGCAGCGCAGCTAGATACAGATTCACGTATCTGGAGGAGGAACGTGACATCAAATCTACGCTGGAATCAAGCAGGGAGGAGGTGCTGCAGCTTATCGTCGACGAGTCGCACCGGTTCGACGGGAATGTGAAGTGCTTTATTGTTTTAAATGTTCTCATGAATAAAATAGTGTTGTTGCCTGAAGAGAACGAACAAGTATCAGCTATCGTGAACTTCCATAGCTATTCTGCACAAATTGAGCAGTGTGCTTCAAATTCTGTCGATTTAAACAATTTTTTTGGAAATGCTATTGTAAAAATTTTATCTTCTTTTGACAAGTTTGTGAGGTTTGGGAGTGGGTGGGTTATAAAAAAGATCCAATCGTTGGATCTCAACATAATTAGGCATACCGCGATTCGTGGTTCCTCATCCACATATGTAGAAACCCCCGATTTTATTAAGAAAAAGACATGCGTAATTAACGTGAAAAACCCCAATGATAAAAAATGCCTTTTGTGGTCAATTTTATCTTTTTTCCATTATCGGCGAAATACACATATGAGTGTTGAATATTTGAGCAAGTTTGCTCACACAGTCAACACAAACGGGGTCAACTTTCCTTCCAGTTTGCAGGACATTAAGAAATTTGAAGCTTTAAATCCTGATATATCCATAAATGTAATTGCATATGATAAAAACGTATTTTTCCCGTACAAGTGTAGCGCTTACAGAAACCGTACTCACCAAATTAATCTTTTGTTGCTAACAAGCGAAACTTATCCGCGAAAATCTCATTTTTGCCTCATCAACACCGCAAACGGGAAAAACGGGTTGTCTCGGCTCTTGAGTCATCTTACAAAATCGCATGGAGAGGTACATGTTTGTGAATTCTGTTTCCATCGCTTCACAACAAAGAAATCGTTGAACGTGGATGGAAAACTAAATTTGGAGAAGCACAAAGAGCACTGTTCAAAATTCAGCCCGCAGAGAACAGTGCTTCCCAAAGAAGGGGAAACTCTCAAATTTACAAATTATACTGCAACATTGAAAACAAAATACACAATTTATGCCGATTTTGAATCGTTTATTGTACCGATAAAGAGTGGGGAAGTAGGAGAAGAAGAAGAAGAAGAAGAACCGCCCATCACAAGTAGCTTTACAAAAAAGACAACCCGTCACATTCCCTGTGGATATTGTTTTGTAGTGGTGAACATAGAGGGGGAAATTTGCCACGGGCCGATCATCTATCGGTCGCGAGATATGGGGGAGAAGATCATTGAGAAATTTCTAGATGAAATTACAAGTGTGGGAGAACTGCTCTATCGGGATATGAAGAGTGAAATCCCAATGTTTGAATTGAGTGAAGAGCAGAAGAGAGAATTCGATAGTGCAGAAAAATGCGGTCTATGTGGAAAAGTATTCGCGAAAAATGACATCAAGTGTAGGCATCACTCGCACGAAACAGGTGAATTTATTTGCGCAGCTCATCAAGCCTGTAATTTAAATGGGAAATCACCTGATTTCATACCCTGTTTTATGCACAACTTTGGGGGGTATGATTGCCATCATATTGTGCAGGCATTAGGCAAGTGTAAAAAAACAATATGCTGCATTGCTCCTTCAGCAGAGAAGTTTTTCTCAATCACGGTGGGAAAAATCAAGTTTTTGGATAGCCTAAAATTCATGAACGCTTCGTTGGACAGTTTGGTGAAAAATTTGTCAGAAGGACAACAGACAGAGTCAAAATTCAAATCTATGTTTGCAGTGTTTAAAAGCGTTGAACAACGACAACTGCTTATTAAAAAAGGAGTATACCCCTACACATATATTGACTCTCCACAGAAATTTGAAGAAACCTCCCTTCCCCCAATCGAAAGTTTTTACAATGATTTGTCGGATTCGCCTTTAGAAGAAAGGGAGTACGCACATGCACAGAATGTTTGGCAAACATTCAAGATAAAGAATTTGGGAGATTATCATAATTTGTATCTGCTTTGTGATACACTCCTTTTGTGTGACGTTTTTGAGGATATGAGGTCATCAATGTTTGAGAAATATGGTTTGGATGTGACTCATTTTTTAAGTCTTGCGCATTATTCGTGGAATTGCATGCTGCATTTCACAAAAGTTGAACTCGGCTTGATAACAGATATAGATATCTACTTGATGGTCGAGCAAAATGTGAGAGGCGGTTTAGCTGTAATACCCCATCGGTATGCTGAGGCTAACAACCCTTATATGGGAGCAGATTTTGATGCAAGCAAACCGACAAGCTATATACTCTATCTCGATGCGAATAATTTATATGGGTACGCAATGTGCGAACCTCTGCCTGATGGAAATTTTCAATTTCTATCTGAGGATGAAATCAGTCAAGTTGACTTTTTCAACTTGGCTGATGATTCAGAGTATGGGTACATTCTCGAGTGTGATCTCCAATATCCCAAAACGTTACACAACAGACACAATCATTTTCCGCTAGCGCCAACAAAAGAAGAAGCACCTCACCATCTATTGTCTGACTACCAGAAACATGAGGGACAGAAATCGTCGACAAAACTATTGGCTACACTGTACGATAGGGAAAAATACGTTTTACATTATAGGAACTTGAAACTGTATGTACAACTAGGAATGTGTCTTAAACGCATTCATCGTGTCGTAAGGTTCACGCAATCTCGCTGGCTTAAGCCCTACATTGATTTTAACACAGAGTGTAGGAGAAATGCTAGAAATACATTTGAAATTCAAAATTTTAAGGCGATGAGTAACCTTATTTTTGGAAAATCTTTACAATCCGACCGCACCCACTGTCAGGTAGAGCTTGTCACCGATGAAAGGAGATTGGATAAATTAATATCGAAACCTCTGTGCAAGCGATGGCATATTTACAATGAAAATGTAATCAGAGTGTTTCTAAGAAAACCTGAAATCTCGCTGAAAAAACCAATTTTTGCCGGCTTCACTATTTTAGATTTGAGCAAACACCTCATGTTTGACTTTCATTACAACAAGATTTTGAAAATGTACCCTGTTGAATGTGTGAAGCTGCTTATGAGTGATACAGATTCTGTTTTGTACCGTATAAGAACAGAGGACGTCTTTTCCGACATTAAGAATAACCTAGATTGGTTTGACACAAGTGATTATCCTCCGTCACACATGTGTTACTCTTTAAAAAATAAGAAGGTTGTTGGGAAATTTAAGGACGAAGCAAATTTAAAGATCATAACACAGTTTGTCGGTTTGCGTCCCAAGCTGTATTCCTTCAAATATATGGACGATGCAGCTGTTATTACAAAGAACACGGCGAAAGGTGTGAAAAGGAATGTTAAGGATAGGTGCTTATCATTTGATTTATACAAGAAGTGTTTATTTGAAAGAAGCACACATTACGAAAGGTTCAACATGATAAGAAGTTATTCGCACAAGATTTATCAAATAGAATGTGCAAAAACGGCGCTCTCATGCTATGATGATAAAAGATACATCATGCCCAATTCGGTTGACACCTTGGCATGGGGTCATTACAGAATAGGTGAGGAGGGGGAGGAGGAGGAGAAGGAGGAGGAGAAGGAGGAGGTGAGAGTGGTGAAGAAGTGAGTAGAACCTTCCTCTCCGAGTGCGCAGCAGTGAGTGAGTAGTGGAGAAGGAAGGATGCGTGTTGTTTCACAAAAAGAGGGTGGCTAAAAATAGATTACCTACGCGACGCGTGCCGAGCCAGTTGAGATACAATCGCGCGTGTGTGATGTCAACAAAAATGAATGATCTTAGACAGAGATTAGCACAAGAATTGCATTCTGTGCCAAGAGTCCATTTTAATAGGAGAAAATATGAGATTAAAAGTGAGGTGGATCTGCTTCAGGCAGATTTAATTGATATGAGCTCGCTGGCGAGAGATAATTCAAATTTTAAATTTATTTTAGCTGTAATTAACTGTTTTTCAAAATTTGCATATTGTACACCAATACATACAAAAACTGCGACCTCTGTGTATGCTGCACTTGAACCAATTATTCGTAAAAATAAAAATGTTAAACTTTTTCAGACAGACCAAGGTACCGAATTTTTTAACACAAAAGTAAGATCATTATTAGACAGGTATAATATTAAACATTACCATGTTTTTAGTGAGAAAAAGGCTGCAATAGTCGAACGTTTTATTAGAACTATTAAATCGAAAATCTATAAATATTTAACGCAGCATGGAACAAAACGATGGGTAGGAGCATTACCAACATTGGTTAAAGAGTATAATAATGCTTTCCACAGAACAATTCAAATGCAGCCATCTGATGTTCGCAAAAAACATCGAAATCATATAATAGCATCGCTTAATAAGGCGGCCAATGAGAACTTACGTTTGAAATCTAAACGAATAAAACCGAAATTTAAATTGGGCGATGTTGTACGCATTAGTAAGTACAGACAGGTTTTCGACAAATCGTATAATATTAATTGGAGTGGGGAATTATTTATAATTCATTCAGTCTATCCGACTAAGCCTCCTACTTACATCTTGCGTGATTTGAAAGGGGAAATAATTTCTGGCCGTTTCTACGAAGAAGAAATGAAAAAAACAAAGCTGGATGAGGAGGAGCAGAAAGTTTATTTAGTAGAGAAAATTATAAGGAAAAATAAAGATAAAATATTGGTTAAATGGTTAGGTTTCAGCGAACCTACATGGATCGAGAGAAAGAATTTACTAGGTTGAGAACTGTATTGTAAATACAATGTATTATATTGTAAATACTATGTATTATATTGTAAATATGTATTATATTGTAAATAAGCGAAATGTTGTATATTGGAAAAGAACTGAAAAATATTATCAATAAATTGATATAATATGTTGAACCATGTGTTTTATTCAGTTATCCGTTGGCTATCATAGTGATACAATGGTAAAGGATACGACCATACCCATCATCAATTTTGATGAGGTTATTACAGGTAAACCGAACATTGGCAAGAGTAAAAATGGTAGTTTATTACCGCATAATGCACGCATTATCCTGATTGGAAGATCCAACAGTGGTAAGACAAATACGTTATTGAATTTGATTTTCAATAAAAACGGATTGAAATTTAAACATTTATACTTATTTAGCAAGTCTCTGTACCAGGATAAATATGAGTTTTTGAAAAAGGTGTTTTCAAAGATAAAATGTGTAAGCTTTTACATGTCAGACAATACTGATATGATAAAGCATCCCAACAAAGTTGAGAGAAACTCTCTTGTCATTTTTGATGATTTACAATTAAGCAATGTACCTCAAATTCGTAATTACTTTACAATGGGTAGACATCGCGAATTTGACACAGCCTACTTGGTACAAAGTTACGGATCTATTAAAAAACACCATATTAGAGATAATTGTAACGTATTGATTATTTTCAAACTTGATCAATTAAATTTGAAATTAATTTATAGGGATTTTGTAGGGGAAGATATGAGTTTCAGTGAGTTTAGAAAACTATGTTGGGAGGTGTGGTCAAAAGGTGCTCACAAATTTGTTTCTATTTTTACTGAATGTAAGGCTGAAAATGGAAGATACAGAGAGCAATTGGATAAATTCATAAAGATTCCTTTGCAATGAGGTAACTTTGGTGTTTGCACGATTTTTTGTCATTCAACGTCGCGGCATTAATGGAGAAAGTTAAGAAACGCCTCGCGCATGGTGCGGAAAGTTTAACAGATAGAATTAAAAAGTTGAGAAAAACTATTTTGGATAAGCATAGGAATTTATTGGGTTTTCAAACACAGAGTGAAGAATTTAATCGTAAAAGGTTGGAACCAATAATTACTCCATTAATTGAACTCAAAAAGAGCACAATCTCTGCCAATGAAACAGTAAAGCGCGAAAAAGAACACAAGGTTGAACCGTTGGTAACGGAGAAGGAGAAGGAGGAGGAGGAGGTGGAGGAGAAGGAGGAGGATGGGGAGGAAGATGTAAATATTTCTGCTAATGATAAATCTGCTTTCTTTGATTCGACTTTGAATATTACTAACCGTCGCACTCGAATAGAAGAAATTTTAGACAACTATTTAGGTGTGTTTCATAACGAGAAATTAGATAATTCTATTCCTTATGGTATACGATTTGATCATAAACAAAATTTATATTTTATCGGCGATGAGCCCGTAAGTTTTGATGATGTTTTTATAACTGTCAGCGAACAAAGGTTTAGAATGACTCATGGTTTGTTGGAGCTATTGTTTAACAGTAGGCCAAATTCAAATCTCTACAATAACAAAGATTTGGCGAAATATAAAAAAATATTATCACTCACATCTGTACATATTAATAACCAGGGTTACGTAATTCGCAATTCTGGTAAAAAATCTCAAATTATACAGAAACTTTTTCCACCCAAAAAACGTTCAAAGTATGGGAAGGGATTATTGAATTTTGTTAGAAATAAATCACGTGATAGAAACTACATATTCTGGGATGATGTTAACGAACTAGTCGAACGGTTATTTATTTTAATGGGTTCTAAAAATGTCGGTAATTCTGCTCATGATATTGAAATCGATTCGATATTGCAAGAACTGCGGGAAGCTAACTTCATACAGTAAAAAAGCGAGGACATTGGTGTGACAGCCCGCGTTGGCAGGAAGCTGTTCGGTAGAGCGAAAGAGGAGAGAAAGAAATATGAGAGAGATGAGGCTGGGTGAAACCGGCTGTTGCGAAAGAGTATGTTAGAAGAAATGCGGAGAGGGCGCCCCCTCACCCCTCTGCGAAACATCATGTAAAGTGAGAATAGCCGACTAAAGACATGAGCTGGGGTGGTGACGTCAGTGCTGTTCCTTCTAGAAAGGCGGCACAAATCGGAGCGTTGGAACCTGTCCACTGGAGCGGGTGTACCGAGGTGTTGATAATTAATTTCGACATTCGAACAATGAACACCGATCGATTCGGTAGGCTGCATACAGTGCATGCGAAGCAATTAGAGGAGTTAAAAAAATTAGTATCAAATTTTGACAAGTTGAAATTTGAATTGAGTGAGTTGAAGAAAGCTGTTTTAACTAGAACAGAATTTAACAATGAAAGAACCCAACTTGTCTCATTTGAAAATCTCAATAGTGGATTAAGTATAATTAACAATGTGTTGGAAAAACGCATGCATGATTTAGAACAGGTTGTTTTAACTAGGAGAGAATTTGAGCAGGAGAAGGCTAGTGTGCTGGTGAGTAGACATACCCTCAATAATGAGATGAAAATTATTAGCAAAGAGGCAAAGGCTGAAAGAGATAAACTACTCACTCGAGATGAATTCAATAGGGAAAATTTACTCACTAAAAAAGAGTTTATAATTGAAAAAGCAGGATTCATCTCATATGAACAACTTAACACAGCTGTAAAAATATCACAGGACCTGTTAATGGATTATGTGCATAATAATCGAGATTTCAAGAGACATTTAAATGATCTGATGTATAGATATGCCTATTATTTGATAGAAAAATGTGTAATGGCTGCCAGAACGTTTGATTATAAAGAGTTGGAGGGACGAGGTCTATTGCCAGAACATACTGTCGGCGAATTTCTTCGGCTTATTGGAATGGATGAGCCAACGATAAAATATGATAGTAGTTTGTTTTTACCTCCCCAACAAGAACGTCTATTACAACGCTATCAATCTAGGAATCGAGGAGTGTAGAAGTAATCTATTTCTGTGTACAGTCCCCCCACCTGCTAGGCACGCGTTGCGACTGTTAAATTCTAAGGTTAATGACCTGAGAGCATGTCTCTCTCACACACGCCCACACATAAAACATGTGCACGTGCTCTGCTTTTAAACGTTATGAAATAGTTTTTTCACAGCAGGGGGCGGAAGTGTTATTAATATCTGAAGCACTGTCCGGGGCAGGGGGGTATATTAACACTGCACGTGCGAAAGAGAGAGAGGGCTTTGAGAATCACAGCAGGAGGTAGCAAGTGTGCAGCCGCAATTAATAGCTAAAGCGGGGGGGGC
Source organism: Conomelus anceps (assembly GCA_948455865.1). Taxonomy (NCBI): domain Eukaryota; kingdom Metazoa; phylum Arthropoda; class Insecta; order Hemiptera; family Delphacidae; genus Conomelus; species Conomelus anceps. The sequence continues at coordinate 16,197,033 of OX418227.1, read as the reverse complement.
GGGGGCGGGGGGTTACGGATAAGAGCAAATATAGATATAGTAATTGCAAGCAGGTATATATAGATATACAATTGCAAGCATGTATATATAGATATAAAGCTGTATGTTCTATATTTATTGGGAACCTTCTGTGAGAGGTGGGGTCAGGGGGGATAGGTCCTCTCTCATTGGTGCTTGCGAGGGGTCCCCCTTTAATCTATTGGGAATAAAGTGGGGGCACATAGGGAAGGGGGTATGTGACCTTAAAAACAAAATGGCTGTCTGGGACAGGGGGAAGGGGTGGGCGTTTACAAAATGTCTGAGCAGGGGGAGGGGGGAAGGGGGGTGGCCACGCCCCCCTGTCTTCTGATTGGCCGCGGCGGTATTCCTGAATAACCTCTACTTGAATCATGAACGAAATACTTGGAAACTATGAAAAAGATAACTAACATGGAAAAATTGGAACCACAATATAACTTCAATTATCTGAGCAGTTTTGAGAATAAACTAAAACAGAATTCATTAATTTCTAATTCAATAAATTATTAATTATTTGTCAAATTGTCAGTTACTTCAAACTAACTTGTGAAAAAAACCAAGTCAGAAATGTGCGAAACGGAGCAAATAAAGACTTTCATTTATATATAAATATAATAAAAATGATGTATACCACTTACAAGTACATATACTCTAAATACACTTAATGAAGTGAATAATAAGACGAAATTGTCACAACCACATTATTAAAAATATTGAGAAACTAGTTTCGGTTGTTTTCCATTATCAATCTCAAACAAACTAAAACTAAAGTACAGATTAGCTTAATATATACTAAACATGGAATGGTACTATTGGCTAAGCGAGAAAGAGGCTGACCTTCATAGAAGGTTGTGATTGGCTGATGGTCATAACAAGTCCCGCCCCCTGGTGGTAGGAGTAACAAGCAAAAATAAAATTCAATTCGAAAACCAAAAACCGTGAACATCTAGAAAGCAACAAAGAAGGAAGATAAGGCCGAATTGGAAGAATTGGGAGAATAAGGAAGAATTGAACCAAATTAAAATTAAGAAAAAATAATAATTTTAATATTTTTTAATTTTAATTTGATTCAATTCTAGCCATATTGTGTATTTTCCTTCTTTGTTGCTTTCTAGATGTTCACGGTTTTTGGTTCTTGATTTGACTCTTATTTTTGCTTGTTACTTCTCCCACGAGGGACCGGGACTTGTTATGACCTTCAGCCAATCACAAACTTCTATGAAGGTCAGCCTCTTTCTCGCTTAGCCAATAGTATTGTAGTGAATATGAGAATGAAAATAGTGAGAAAGAAGGACAGTGGTTCTAGGTTGTTATCTGCTATGCAAATGTTTACTTCTAAGCAATTAATTACTCTGCTTTTGACACTTTTATGGTGTTTACTTGGTAATTTGTAGAATGTTCTAGTTGTTTGATTAGAAATTAATGGAGTCTTATCGAATATTGTGGAAAGTTCGAGTTTCCTTGATTGTTTATTTTAGGAATCGGTAGAAGTTGGTAGAGAAATCTAGAGATATCTCAATTATGAAAAATTATATAAATAGAGGTGAACTGTTGTAAATTAGTTCAGTCTTGTTTGAAATTCGTCGTGATAAACAAGTGTGACAGTTAAGTAGTTCAGTTGTCTTTGAAACTCGTCGTGATAAGTGGCAGTAGTGACAGTTCCCGTTAATACAGACAGTGAAATCCCGTTGGCGCTATTACAAACCATGCAATGAAATTTCGTTGTCTGTAGTGATAATTCTCTTGACAGTTCTATAGTGATAATTCTTTTCTGTATTACGGACCTGTGCTACGTAAGTTAACTGTTCTTCCTCGATGATTCCTCGACAGTTATTATTTAATACTAGATCGGCCTTTTGACATTTAGTGATTGATTTTTGTATGGTAAAATTGAAAACTCATTATCAGTTGAACAATATCGTTTTATCTGTTTTTAATTGCTTATTTTTCTGTAAGAAATTACTGAACAGTGTGAGTTGTAGATTATTTGTGTTAATAAAGTGCAAGTGATAAATTTAAGTGTTGCCAGCATTATTTTAGACTTAGAACCCGTAACAGTATCATTCCATGTTTAGTATAAATTTAGCTACTCTGTACTTTTGTTTCAGATTGATAATGGTATAACAACCGAAAGTATTTTCTCAATATTTTAATAAATGTGGTTGTGAAAATTTCTTCTTATTATTCATTATGGATACCTTTCACAATATCACCTTCGCCACTACAAAGAAAGAAAAAAACTCAATGAAGTGTTTCCTTTTCATTTAATTAATAAAAAATGCATTGAAGTACCAAAAATAAGCACTTTTCTTTAAAAAATGCATTGAAGTACCAAAAATAAGCACTTTCCTAAAAAAATCCAATTATCCGAATGGGGTCCGGTTCAAGTTTATTCGGATTTTTGGAGTTCTACAGTACATGTTTCAGTTCCAAATAACACTTTTGTGAATGTAGTTTACTGGTCTTTTAATCTGACTTACAGGAAATCTAATAGCAACCTAACCTAACCTAAACTTGTCAGTAGCAAGAAGTACCCAGTGTTTATTTCTTTTTATTTTGTCAAGGCGGGTCTATCATTCAAAATTGAAAATCATCCCATATCTAAGTGCTATTGTGTTAGGCATGTTATATCTGTAGGTGTTTCATAAATAATTACAGAGTCATGCTAATGACCTTCTCATTTATTAATCAAACCTTACAAAGCCACTCAGTTACATGCTCGTACATTATTAGTTCAAGAACCCTTTTCTAGTGATGGTGTTGACATGCCATACCAACCACCTGTATATCTAATATAAAAGGCAATAAAAAATTGCAATCAGGTAATACAATCTATCCATAGTTTGGTAGGAATTGCAACAGTTCAGTTGTTTTTAAATTTAGTTGAAGGCTCTCTCTGATAATTGGATGAACTACCTTTTCTTGCTCTTGTCTAAAATTATTTTGTCCTCCTACAATAATCAGTTTTTAACACGTCATCTACCTGTCTGAATAAATAATTTATTCTTGGGAACTACACTAACAATTATTAATTATTATTGTTATATCAGTATCTTACTCTTTCGCAATACTTATTGCACTAACTTGTGGTGAGTAGCAGGAAGTACTCAGTGTTTATTTCTTTTTCATTTTGTCAAGATTTGTCAAGTTTTATAAGCCAGGTAAAACCACGAGATAATTAATAATTCTTATTGTAGTAGGACTCATCAGTCACGATGATTGTTTAATGTATATTGTTTCTCATTATTTGGAAGGCTTTGAGAACAGAAAATGTGGTTGTAGAGTATTTTTATGGAAAATTGAAATTCAAATTTATTTAAGACACATAAAGCATGCAGAGAAATATGAAAACAGAACAAGATTACAAAAATATCCAAAAACAAATTGCAAATTGCAAAATGTGGTTAAGTGTGCTAAAGAAAGAGGAAGATCATATTCCTCTACGGGTTTTCATGTAAAAGGATGAGTAAATTTATTTATCATTATAACATACACATACATGAAAATGCAAAACAAAAATATTAAAATACAATAAAAATAAAACAAAAGTGAAATAATTGAACTTATTTTAAAAAAGGTCTAAATATGTGTGTAGAGTTGAAAGTTGACGCTATGGTTGCCCACGTACTAGGAAATTGTTTAAGAGATGTGCCTGAGGATCGTAGGTCGACTTTTAAATTCTGAGATTTTCATCAGTATTATACGAAAATTTTAAAGAAAAACAGTAGAAAAGAATGGGAGAGAAAAGATGACGATGAAGAAGTAAAGGACAGGTGAGAATAAAAGGGAATATGAAGAGGTTGGTGTGTATAAATAAAAGAAAATTAAGTGAAGTATGTTACAGATCTAAATAAGAGGGAATATGAAGAGTTTGATGTGGATAGAATTGTAAAAGATGAGTAGAAATGGTACAAAAAAGATGAAAAAAAAACAGAAGAAGTAGAGAAGGAGAAAAAGAAGAGTATTAGTAGTCAAATAATAATAATAATAATAAGAAGAAGAAGAAGAAGAAAAAAGAAGCAGGTATATAAAGGACAAGAAGAAGAAGAAGGAAGAAGAAGAAGGAGGAAAAGAAGAGTAGTAGTAGTAAAGAAGAAGAAGGAGGAAAAGAAGAGTAGTAATAGTAAAGAAGAAGAAGAAGCAGGAATATAAAGGATGTGAAGAAGAAGCAGGAAGAAGAAGAAGACACAGGAATATAAAGTTTGAGGAGAAGAAGAAGAAGAAGAAGAAGAAAAAAGAAGCAGGAATATAAAGGATAAGAAGAAGAAGCAGGAAGAAGAAGAAGAAGAAGAATGAGGAGAAAACTGAAGAAAATGAGGGAGAGGAAGAAGAGGATGAAGAAGAAGAGGAAGATTTATCACATGAAATGAATAGGAAGATTGATGTGGATATTGTGAAAAATGGTTAGATATGGAACACAAGTAGTAAACAGAACAAGAATATAGATAAAGAAAAAGAAAAAAGTCAACTTCAGTCTATATTACTTACAGTAATTTTAGTAGCTTGTGAAACAGTAAACCCAATCGAATTGGTGTAGTAGGTCAGAGTCTGAGTAAGTTGTGGCTGGAACTAATTCCAAATATTCTGACTGTACACGCATTGAAACCTACAACAAAGTTACGATGTGCCTCATAACAAAGTTACGACCTGCCTCCTGGCCTTAGTGTTTCAGTTCAATGTGAAGTAGCAGCTTGGAAATATGGTACCAATAAAATAACATGGTATCTACATGACCGCGCCAAAATTTCAAGTTTATCCTTTGGAAAAAATAGAAAAAAATCACCTAGTTTTTTGCGTTTTGGCCGCCATTTTTTAAAATTAGACTTTTGGAAATGTGTTTGAATCGTGAATGGGCGTTCTCTTTCATTTCCACTAATCTTGAATTTTATTATAACTTCAATTTGTAGTCTGTCATAAGTTTTATGTAGTAAGTAGTAGGGAGTATGTAATATGTAGTAAGTACAGTAGTATGTAGTATGTAGTGAGTAGTATGTAGTATGTAATAAGTAGTATGTAGGAAGTACAGTAGTATGTAGTGAGTAGTATGTAGTAAGTAGTATTTAGTGAGTAGTATGTAGTAAGAAGTAGGTATTATGTAATAAGTAGTATGTAGTAAGTACAGTAGTGTGTAGTATTTAATGAGTAGTATGTAGTAAGTAGTAGGTAGTATGTAATAAGTAGTATGTAGTAGGTACAGTAGTGTGTATTATGTAGTGAGTAGTATGTAGTAAGTAGTATGTAGTAAGTAGTATGCAGTATGTAGTAAGTAGTATGTAGTAGTAAAATGAAACCTTAACAGAAGACAAACTCAGGATCTATGAGTTGTTAGGAAACACAAAGGAAGAGGGGAATGCCAAGAGTGCCAACATTATGTCAACAGTGCTGCTGGTTACATTGATAACAATAACGGGCACTTGTTGTTTATTGTCTTTATCCTCTCTTTGTCTCTCTTAATCTCATACATCAAATGTGTTTCTAGGATGTTCGAGCATTATTTATTTATTTATTACAATTTCAAGGAAGACTACAGGCATTATGCCCAAAACAGTCTTCACTAATGTTAACTTCAACAATACAATTCATTAAATAATTATACACAATAAAATAATGTAAACCACATGCAATTAATTCACAAAGCAATAAGCATCATGAAAGTAGAAAAGAGAAAATACTATTGAAAGAATAAAATAATTAGAATAATGAGAGAATTAGCAGCTGTGCATGTCAGCAAAAAGTCAGTAGTTATTCTGATTTCAAAACATTCATTTGTATCAAGTGCTTCGTGCACACAGTACTTTTGCGATTACTATTATCAATGTATCAAGTGTAACCTGTGAAAGACATTGTGCTTTGTAAGTGCTTAGTTTAATATTGAGTGTTTTATCCATTTATTATTAAATTCTCCAAATCTCTTACCCTCTTATATCAAATGGATCTCTTGTATGTTTAAGCATTTCCAAGATAATGTTATCTGTCTTGATAGAAATACCTGGAATGGGAATTATCTGGAAATGGAGATTTCTAGAACAAACATACTTATAAAAGTATGTATATGTCAGCAGGAAGTCTGTTGTAATACAGCAGGGCTCGTGATAAGTTTGTGTGGTAAATTCTTTGACAGTAGACAATCTTCTTCCATGGCAAAATGCACATTTCTTTTGCAATTCTATGTATCAAGTGTGATTGATAATAGCCCATGTCATACATTGTGCTTCATAAGTGCTTAGTTTATTATTGTGTGTTTTTACCGTTTATTAGACATTTACTAGTAAATTATTGATCGGCCTATTGACAGTTAGTAATCAGTTTTTGTACCATGATAATCTTGTTAGTGAATTCATTATTAGTTCAACATTATTAAACTTTCAAATTACTCAAAGTGCTATTAATTTATACTGAAGACTTCCGCGATGGCGAATATTGACAACAGCATTGAATAGCTGATGTAAATCGATGAATGCTACTGTGCAAAAATACCAGTCACCACCGGCAATCGAACAGCGGACCTCAAAATTGCCGGTCGGCGCCTTAACCACTAGACTACAGTGACCCTTCTGCACAGCAGCTTTCATCTTAGACTTGGCCATATCGGCTCGTATATTGCAAGTTAGTTTTGAAGTAACTGGTAATTTAACTAACTGACAAGAGGAATTCTAAATTAATAAATTCTGTTTCTGTATAGTTGTCAGTTTGATTGTTAGTTACTTCAAAGCCGCGAGATAGAGATAAGCTGCGTTCTCGTAGGACCTGTTTGTAACGGTGACCGATTAGATTGGCCAGCAAAAAAGACACTGTTCTCTGCTGTAAAATCACTTCACGGTGGTTCGGAACCCACCAAAAACTGTAGGCCCAACTCATCAATCACAATCATCCAACACATTACCCACGCACAGGTCTAAGACCTATGTGGGCTTCATCCTCAAAAAAAAAACTAACTTGTTATTGAACTGTTTATTTCTTTATTGATTTTCTTGTGTGATAATAACTGATTAGTGTGTGTTGTGAGTTAGTTGTGTAAATAAAGTTCGAGTGTCACTTTCAAGTGTTGATGGCATTATTTTAGTGATAGAACTCGTAACCATTGATATATACTACAATCTTGTAAAGCTACGCTTGCACATAGACAATAAAAGGATAAAATTATTTGTTTGAAAATAAATATTTCCACCAGACTTGCACTGATTGGTACATCCATAATCACCACATGAAACAATCATGTTAAAAAATCATTTCACATCACAAAACAAGTCATTTTAGCACTGACAAATACGGGTTTTTTCCATTACCGCTATACAAATTTTCGTGGTTTTGCCCGATTTAGAAGCGGGCGATGCTAGCGCTGTGACTTCACAGCGGATCCCGGAGTTACGCATCTAGTAATATATATCAATGCTCGTAACAATAGTCAGTGATGCCAACCAATACACCACAGTGGACTACAAGTCTGGAATCACGGGTAATACAATCTTGTAAACTGCCTTCTAGTTTTTTCAAAAGTTTTATTCCAACATTTATTTGCTTTCTCGATGTTCATTACTTGTAGTTACGTAACTGCTTCACGTGATCAAAAGGAGACACCGTAGAAGGTGAAAATTATTTTATTAAAGAAACTCATCAAATATTTACACAGAGAAAGCTGTCTAAGATGACTTTCTTTTGCTTGCATGAAAGCTTACTCCACACGATATTCTGTCTTACAACACGAAACTAACCTGAAACCATTAATTTCTTTCTTTATTTCCTCACTTTTTCTGTTGTTATATGGGGTTTCTCTCTTTTTATGTTTTTGTATCGTTTGTTGCTGGTTTTTATGTTGTGGTGCAAAACCATTCTTCCAGAACCTATATAAAACGGTTTTAAATGTTTCCTGTTGTTAAAATACGGCCTGCCGATTAAATTACAGTACTTGATAGTAAGTAATAGTATTTATGGTTAACTGTTCCTGAGATTGAATTCACATGTTACTCATTAAAGAGGAAGTTAAGCCCGTTTGCAGGTGGATCTCGACTTTTATCATTTTGGAAAGGTACTCAACATAATTGAAGTATGATGTTTCTCTTTTTCCTATAGTAGTTGATAGTTAAATAGTTAATAGAGTTAGGTACATAATAGTTGATAGACGTAAGCTAAAGAGCTACATATAATTTGTGTTTGCTTAAATTTGATTTGAAAGGAATTAATAGAACATAATTACTATACTAATTAGTTAAGGTGAGGCTTAAATTTGATTTGAAAGGAACTTTTGTAAACTATAAAAAGCTTTATCAACTAAACATTTTTTCAGTTGTTTACTCCAGTTATAGAGTATAAGACAAGTCGGATTAGCAATTAATTTAAAAGAAGTGAAACCTTAAAAAAACTAAATGAAACCTTAACAGAAGACAAACTCAGGATCTATGAGTTGTTAGGAAACGCAAAGGAAGAGGGGAATGCCAAGAGTGCCAACATTATGTAATAATTACTATAATTATTTAATTAGTTACCATAATTACTATATTAATTAGTTCAGGTGAGGCTTAAATTTGATTTGAAAGGAACTCTTGTATACTATAAAAAACTTTATCATCTAAATATTATTTCAGTTGTTTTTTAAATAATTCTATATTTTCAAGACTCTTTAAAAACTGCGGTAGCTTGTTGGAGTTTCCTACCAATAAAGCTAGGTTTTTATTAATTTCGAATTCCTTTAATTGCTATTACTTTATACTGAAGACTTCCGCGATGGCGGATATTGACAACAGCATTGAACAGCTGATGGGAATAGATGAATGCTGATGTCAATATCCGCCATTGCGGAAGTCTTCAGTATAAAGTAATAGCAATTGAAAGAATTCGAAATTAATAAATTCTGTTTATATATTTGTCAGTTTATTCAATTGTCAGTCACTTCAAACTAACTAGGTTTTTGTTTGAATAAGCTACTATTGTGACTCACCAAGTGATAATCACCTTGGCTTCTTGTATTATAATCGTGTACATCAAGATTTTGGTTAATATCACTCTTTTTTACATATAAAGTAGCTTCATACACATCTAAGCAGGGTACAGTTAGGAGACCAAGTCTCTTGAACAACGACCTACATGAATCTAATCTATTTACTCTTTGTATACACCTAAGCTTTTTTTTAGATCTTTAAACACCCTATCAAGGTATTGTTATGATGAATTACCCCATACTAAGATAGCATACCTAATATGTGACAGTAAGAGCCCATAGTAAGCTGTAAAAAGTAGCTTTTTGTCATATAATCTAGAAAGCTGTCGCAGGACAAAAACCCCAGATGAAATTTTACACAGCGCCGGTTATTCCAATATTTTTAGTATTCAAATAGTAGTTTATGGAACGATTTTATTTTGACCCTTATTAAGGCACGAGTTAGATGTAAGTTATAACACGAGCGAATGCGAGTGTTATAAATATCTCACGAGTGCCTTAATGGCCAAATAAAATCGTTGCATACACTATTTTATCTACGACCACTAGTATACATTTAATTAAAACAGTTTCATTTTGCCTGTGACTGTCAGAGATATCTAACCTCTCATCTCATATATGAGAAGTTATAGTAGATTGTTAGGTTAAAGTAGCTGGTGTAGCAGTTTGATGAAATCAGCTGATAGTTTCACAATATTGAATTACGATATTGATTCCATCAAAAATGCTTCTGATTGGTCCAGAACCCGTGGTATACTGTAGAACCTGTACTATAATGAGCTCTTTATGCAACGGGTCTCAAAAAGCATTTCGAAAAGACAGCTTTTTTGGCATCAATTGTGAAACTGTAATGTATACATTATGACATTGTCGTAGATAAAATAAGTTTTTCAATTAATAGTATGATTATGTGATGTCATTAATGGCATTGAATTCTTATTATAAATTGATGATTAACAGTTGAATTCGTTTTCCAGACCTGTTCTCACAAAATATTATTGAACCTCTCATTATTACTAAAGATTTTAAACATGTTTCGTTGATTTTTTCCTTTTTTACGAATATTACTCTTCCACGCCTCAATCTCTTTACAACTTCTTTCGTCGTCGGCGTCTTCTTTTTTTTCTTTTTTCCTCCTTCACCTCTTCCCCTTCTCCTCCTCCTCCTCCTCCTTCACCTCCTCCTCCACCTTCACCTCCTCCTCCTCCTCCTCTTCCTCCTCCTCCTCCTCCTCCTCCTCCTCCTCCTCCTCTTCTTCTTCTTCCTCCTCTTCTCCTTCTTCCTCCTCTTCTTCTTCTTCCTCCTCTTCCTCTTCCTTCTTTTTCTCCAACTCCTCCTCCAGTCTCTTCTTTTTCCTCCTCCTCCTCCTCCTCTTCTTCTTTCTCCTACTCTTCTTCTTCTTCCTCCTCCTCGTCTTCTTCTTCCTCCTCTTCTTCTTCTTCCTCCTCTTCCTCTTCCTTCCTTTTCTCCACCTCCTCCTCCTCCTTCTCCTCCAGTCTCTTCTTTTTCCTCTTCCTCCTCCTCCTCCTCCTCTTCTTCTTCTTCTTCTTCCTCCTCTTCTTCTTCCTCCTCCTTCTCTTCCTTCTTTTTGTCCACCTCCTCCTCCTTCTCCTTCAGTCTCTTTTTTTTCCTCCTCCTCCTCTTCTTCTTCCTCCTCCTCCTCTTCTTCTTCCTGCTCCTCCTCCTCTTCTTCTTTCTCCTCCTTCTCTTCTTCTTCTTTCTCCTCCTCTTCTTCCTTCTTCTCTTCTTCCTCCTCCTCTTCTTTTTCCGCCTCTTCTTTCTCCTCCTCCTCTTCTTCCTCCTCCTCTTCTTCCTCCTCATCCTTTCCCTCCTTTTTCTCCACCTTGTCCTCCTCCTCCGCCTCCTAACCCTTCTCCACCCATTACTACTCCTTTTCCACGTCATCTCCTTCTTATTCATCCCTCTCTTCCTCATTCCTTCTTACTTTTTTTCCTTCTTTTCGTCTATCATTATTTTTTGGAATTGTTCATGAATATCATCCTGACTACTGTAGGCCTTCATAACAGAGATTGGAATATTCCGAATCTTATGAATGAGCGGTTTTTTCTTCATTATTGTTGTTTTTCTTTTTCTAATTCGTTTAGCGGACGTTGATCCTGTCATGATAAGCTCGGTAGCCGTATGCGCCAATCACATTGAAAGCCTAGACTGGATGCTCTCAGGCATAAACGCCTAAAACACGTAACAGTAACGTAGTGTGCTGTGCTTGCTTGCTCAGTGTGTAGGATATGCCTTGCCTTGCCTTGCCCTGCCCTGCCTTATGCAGAGAGAATACAAGTTAATATACTCTTCTATATACTTCTTCTATACTCTCTGGCCTTATGCAAATGCAAAATCGTGGCCCCTCCCCTCCGAGTCATGGCCTGATGCTATACGCACTAACACTGCCAATTGTTCACTAACGATTCTCACAGCACGCGAGGTGCGATGCGTGATCTTGTACGAGCCTTTTTCCTTTCTCTTGAGACAAACTCACGGGAAAAGAAAATGAGATGTCGGTGACTAAAAGAAGATGAAGAAAAAAAACAGGAGACAGTGCTGAGGAAGAATGAGAAGGAGGATGATTAGAAGAGGTAGAAGAAGAGGAAGTGGATGAAGGAGGAGGAGGAGGATGATGATTAGGAGGAGGAGGATGATGATGATTAGGAGGAGGAGGAGGAGGAGGAGGAAGGGGAGGAGGAGGAGGAGGAGGAGGAGGATGATGATTAGGAGGAGGAGGATTATGATGATTAGGAGGAGGAGGATGATGATGATTAGGAGGAGGAGGATGATGATGGTTAGGAGGAGGAGGATGATGATGATCAGGAGGAGGAGGAAGAGGAGAAGGAGGAGGAGGAGGAGGAGTGAGATTAGAAGAAGTAATAGAAAAAGAGGAAGTGGGTGATTGAGTATTTTTTTTTCTGTGGATGAAGCCCACATAGGTCTGAGACCTGTGCGTGAGTAATGAGTTGGATGATAGTGATTGATGAGCTGGACCTACAGTTTTAGGTGGGTTCCGAACCATCGGGAAGTGATTTTACAGCTGAAAACAGTGTCTTTTTTGCCGGCCAATCTAATCGGTCACACTTACTAAGAGCGCCCAGGAGTTTTATCTCTGATTGAACAGATACCTGCTATGGCACTCGGATATCACTTCCTATAGTAGGAAGAGTAGGATGATGAGGAGGAGGAGAAGAGAAAGAGGAGGAGGAATAAGAGGAAGAGGAAGAAGAGAAAGTAGAAGGGGAAAGAAGAAGAACGCGATAAAGAAGACGTCAGGAGGGGAAGGAGAAAAAGAAGAAGAAGAAGGGGAATAAGAAAAGAAAGAAGAATTTGCAAGATGGAGAAAAAAAGTGAGAAGAGGAAGAAGAGAATGATATGGAAAATGGATAAAAATGAGATTTAGAGGAGGAGGAAGAGAAAGAAAGAGGGGAAAAGAAGAAGTCCGGAGGGGAAGGAGAAAAAGAAGAAGGGGAAGAAGAATTTTCAAGATGAAGAAGGAGAAGAAAAATTGAGAATAGGAAGAAGAGGATGTAATGGAAAATAGAGAAAAATTAGATTTATTTGAGTTTTTAAGGACATAGTTCAAGATGATGTACTGTAGTATTCATGTAACTTGGCAGCGTGTAGAATATGGGAGGATTTACTGCATCTGAACCCAACTGCTGCCAAGTTATATGAAAGCTACAGTAGTCAAAATCGTTTATATGTCGATTAATGAATAACCAATTAATAAATAATCTAATATTAAAACTGACACTGTATTTCACTTTTAAATAATGTTTTACTCACATATATTGGAGATGCTTGAGGAATGCATTTCACTTCTGAACAGAAGCTTCGTCAGCCTGTTCAGAAGTGAAATGCATTCCTCAAGCATCTCCAATATATGTGAGTAAAACATTATTTAAAAGTGAAATACAGTGTCAGTTTTAATATTAGATTGTTCATTAAGTATTTCGTCATGGAAAACATCACAGAATTAATAAATGTCTAATACAACGATTTTTTTTTCTTCATAATACTGTAGTAGATATTGTAGAATGGTTTAAGTCATAATGATATGATGATAATGATAATGATTCATAGAATACCAGGTTCTCATTGAATTCTTGGCATGGTGAAAATTTATCGTCCTGTACCTGGAAAATTGTTTTTGAGTTTCCCCAATAGCTCACCCATAAAAAATACGTTAGAGTTGAATAATAATGATGGTAATCCTCAAGACCCTATACTAGACAGGAAATATATGTCTGTTCCTGTGAATTGTAAAAGATTGTAGCGTGGAAGAACTGGAATGATGTAAAAGATAGTAAAAAAGAAAAATAATGAGCGTATGGCTTTCATTGGTGGGGAGACCATTTCGGGTAGTTCCACCTCGCCGTATGAGTTATGTTTTGGGGAACATGGTGGACCTACTATTTTAGGTGGGTTCCGATCCACCGATTAATCTATACTAAAGCTAATAACATTAAGTAATTTAAGCGCGATCACCCATCAAAGCGCAGTCTTGAGCTCTCGTGACTGAACATCACAATCGCTTAAACACCACAATAATAATGGGAGAATTTTATGAAAAAGATTCATATCCACACATAGATTTTTGTTCTCATGAATAATAATAATATAATAATATAATATTTATTTGCCAAAAAAAAAAAAAAAAAACGATACAAGAAAATATTTAAATGTACATTATATCTTATACTTGGCACAGCTAGCAAAGTGAACACTTGTGCGCCAGCTGCGAGTTCATCATAGACATACAAATACAAAAAACAAAATACAAAAAATACAACAAATGTATAGCTTTCGGTTAACCAATGGCACGAAACATTTCATGTCACAAAAACAGATCTCATCTTCTCATAGACAATAACAGGATATAATAATAATTTGACCAATAAATACTAATAAAACAATTAATACCAATACACTAATACAATACCCAGAAAATAGCAATATATCAATAAATAATTAGACGGTATAGACAATATTTATATAATAATTAATTTTTTTTTTGCTTTAGGTAAAGTGAAATAAATATTATGTTTAACCCAGGTGAATATTTCTGTTTTGAGAGACTTCGTAATCTTTTGATAGATAAATTTTATAGGGATTTTGTTTGAAACTATGTTACAAAGGTAGTTAAATTGATGTTTACAGACTGTCAGTCTTGCAAAGTTGACATTGAAAGTGTTTGACACTGCTGGACGAGTTTCATAAGGAATATTTCTGGTTACAAGATTACTATTATTCTTATTCAGGTACAGAACAATTTTCAACACATACATCTGCCTTAGGGTTGGAACGTCTAACTCATCAAAAATCTTTCTGCTAGAGTAACGCCTTGGTCTACCCAAAGCCGCTCTTATCAAATGTTTCTGATAATTCTGATAATATTTGAGAATTCCATACTTTTTTATTTTTTATTGAATTAGTTATTTCAAATCTTCTAAATTATTAAAGCTGTTTGTTTTTTTTTAAACTGCGTAGTGTGAAGATTTTTTCGTTTAAAGAGATTAAAATAATTACTTCTTAACCTTCACTGATCTTATCTAAACCGCAATCTTCACGAAAGCAGTAGGCCCATATTTTTTTTATTGCTGATGACGCCCACATGAGTTTTAGACTTGTGCGTGGGTAATGAGGTGAATGATAACACATAGATGCCAGACGGAGTAGCGAGATTCGAACCCACGACAGCTGAAACGACAGCAAGCTGAAGTTGCGACGCCCCAACCAACTGCGTTAAGCGGCCCGCCATTTTTGAACCTGACTTGAATCTTCAAGGGATACTTGAGAAGTCTTTAAAATGAATGCTTTCTAAGTATTCCTTGAGTAAAGGAAGCCTAATTTCAACATCCTGATTGTGAATTGAACTTGTATTCAAGCTCAACTCTTTAGAGGACAATCTTTGAAGAATATTAAAGGACAATCAAGATATTTTTTATTTTCTTTCATGATATTTTAACATTGAATCTCAACGGACGCCTGAATTGTATTCATTATAAAATCACTTCCCTCTGACTAACATCTCAACAATGAAGTTCCTGAAGAGTTACAACGTTTTATGCTTTCTCTTTTGAGTTCCTCTGGGCGAAACAGCAAAGAATAGAGCGCAGATTACGATTAGTACCGAAATATGATGAATGGTGGCAATTCTAGTTAGTCCCAAGTTCAATTCCACGAAGTGAGCCTTCGCTAAAGCTAGCTGGCGTGGGCGAGCTGAGTACTTCAGCATGCCGAACCATTATGTCGCCTAGTCATGGTCCGGAAATGCCTTCATATCATTACTATGAAGGGACACGAGCGAATCTCATTCATTTAATCTTCTTCTGCATTTTTATATCTCTATTCACTCTGTTGTCTTTTGAGGGTTTCAACCAGGAATTTAACAATCCTCAAAATACCCAGTAAAATACATGAATCACCGTTATCTGAACTTAGATAATTATTGCATAAATGAAGAGAGATTTCTTTGCTGTAAATAACTTTCCGATTTTTTTGTAGATTACGTCTTGGATACTCCAGTTAAGGAGTATAAGACTTGTCAGATTAACAATTATACAATCTTTTTTTTGGAGGACGGAGCTCACATAGGTCTGTGCTTGGGTAATGAGTTGAATGATGGTGATCCATCGTATGAAGCTACTTTATAGATAAAATTCACCAAAATCATATAACTTGACCAATATACGAGTAATATTAACCATAATCTTATACACTAGTTACCATAATAACTATATCAATTAGTTGAGGTGAGCCTTAATTTTGATGTGAAATAAACTCTTGTACAATATAAAAAGTTTTGCGCTCAACCGGCAATTGAGAGGTCCGTGGTTCGATTCCCGGTGGTGACTGATATTTTTGTACAGTAGCATTCATCGATTCCCATCAGCTGTTCAATGCTGTTGTCAATATCCGCCATTGCGGAAGTCTTCAGTATAAAGTAATAGCAATTAAAGGAATTCGAAATTAATAAATTCTGTTTAAATAATAAGATCTCCCATATGAAACGACATAATTATAGCCTACGTAACGATTCTGCTATTCTTACTTTTTGACATTGGTGTGATTCGATTTAATCTAAATGGCATTAAAGAGCTGTCCAGCAAAAAAAAAAAACATTATAGACAAGCATGGATGGAATCTGGTAGGCGGTTTACCAGTTGCCCGACCCTACCAGTTGACCGACCAAAACAAATTTTACGAAAGAAGTAAAGCATACATTTCGTAACATTGTCAGGCTAGGTTAGGTTAAATCGTAAAGTCGTAAACCGAAAATCGTTGACCGACCAAAACAAATTGTATGAAAGATGTGAAGCATACATTTCGTAACATTGTCAGGCTAGGTTAGGTTAAATCGTAAAGTTTATTTTGGTCAGTCAACTGGTACGGTCGGGCAACTTCCGAGTAGGGCTACTGGGAACCAATTAATCTGGTATTCTACTTCCATAATCATCAAAACCCCTTTTATATAGTTTAGTTGGGTTAAATAAAATAAAATAAAATATATTTATATTTCTTATTGGTCTGTTATAAACAAACATTCTAGCCCACGTATCTTTTCTCCAAGAGCGACCTTTCCAAGATTTTATTAACACCATTTTACAGCTTAAATCCTTGAAACGGCAGTAGATTCCTAGATAAGCTTCAAGAATCTATTAGTAGTGACCCCAGAAAATGACCTTGCAAAAATGTCCACTGATAAACATTGGAGCAATCCGAAACGTCCACAATTTTATAACCGGCTTGCAATTATCGTAAAACTATTATAGTTTTGTTTGAGCGCGAAATGCGAATAATAATGTTGATTGGTTGCCTAGCGACCGTGTAGCTGGTATGATGTTGCCAATAACGACATAATAAATCATTGTTTATCGTAATGTGGAATCAATAAACGGAATAGTGATAGAGAATTTTATAGCTTCATGGCTTACAGCCGAAGTAACTTGTAAAGTTTGCAAATTAGAATGTCAACATATCTGCTATCATCTCATAAGCAATCAGTGTCAAATGTATCAGTAAAAAACTCAGCGGACCTGTTACCAGGTAACCATGTAATGTAAATTGCCCATGCCTAGCTAAATATAAACATGTAGTAACTGAATTTTTGTTTTATGACGAGAATAAATTGTTTGAAATATTTCCCTAAAAGAAGTGCAGTCAAATATACAGTTAAGTTGGCAACTGGTTATTAAATTACTTGGTATACATCCTGAATATTTTAACAGTTGTCTTATTTTTATTCCTACAATAATTTACTACTATTGAAAAGCGTTGTGGCAGCAGATAGCAACTGTGAGAAGTAACGTACATAAAATATTGTAGCGAATATGAAATTGGAGAGAATAGAAAGAAAGAAGAAACAGTGGTTCTCGGTGTTATCTGCTATGTAAATGTTTACTTCTAAGCAATTAATTACTCTGCTTTTGACACTTTTATGGTGTTTACTTGGTAATTTGTAGAATGTTCTAGTTGTTTGATTAGAAATTAATGGAGTCTTATTGAATATTGTGGAAAGTTCAAGTTTCCTTGATTGTTTATTTTAGAAATCGGTAGAAGTTGGTAGAGAAATCTAGAGATATCTCAATTATGAAAAAGTATATAAATAGAGGTGGACTTTTGTAAATTAGTTGAGTCTTGTTTGAAATTCTTCGTGATAAACAAGTGTGACAGTTAAGTAGTTCAGTTGTTGTTCTATGTTGATAAGTGGCAGTAGTGACAGTTCCTGTTAATACAGACAGTGCAATCCCGTTGATGCTATTACAAACCATCTAAGGAACTTTCATTGTCTGTAGTTATAATTCTCTTGACAGTTCTATAGTGATAATTCTTTTACCTATTACTGTATTACGGACTTGTGCTACGTAAGTTAATTGTTCTTCCTTGACGATTCTTTTTTTAATATTATTGGAAAGTTTATTGTACAGTTATTATTCAATATTAGATCGGCCTTTTGACATTTAGTTATTGATTTTTATACAGTTTATTGAAAATTCATTATCAGTTGAACAATATCGTGTTATCTGTTTTTAATTGCTTATTTTTCTGTAAGAAATTACTGAACAGTGTGAGCTGTATAAATTCCTTCGCCAGATTATATGACGGTTTTTTTGGCACACTATTAGAAGTGATGCTATTTTTATTAAGCGCCGAGTTGTGTACGATTATTTTTGTCACAATGTGGATGTAGGCAGTATGTATGAGTCTTACCTTAGACCGCTTTTCACGATCTTTGATTTGTCTCAATAAATTCCTTACTATTTTGAAATACACTTTTCGTTGCATTATTTATTTTATTTGTGTTATTGTGTTATTTGTGTTAATAAAGTGCAAGTGATAAATTTAAGTGTTGTCAGCGTTATTTTAGACATAGAACCCGTAACAATATGATACTATTGTATTACTATATACTGCAGTTGCTATATCACATTATAATTATACAGTCAATGTACAATTAACGGACTTCGGTTTTACGGACTAGTTATTTATATTTTTTTTTAGATTACGGGAGTATCCAGTTAGGAGTATAAGACAAGTCAGATTAACAATTATACAATCTTATACACTAGTTACCATAATTACTATATCAATTAGTTGAGGTGAGGCTTAATTTTGATGTGAAAGGAACTCTTGTACACTATAGAAGGTTTTATCAACTAAATAATTTTACAATTATTGTTTTAAAAAAATTCTATATTTTGATGACTTTAAAAACTGCGGTAGCTTGTAGAATTTTCGGCTCTTACAACATTCGATTCATCAGGCTTTCATAATGACATATACACAGGTGGTTCCCAGGAAAACTCTCCTTCCCCCCTCACACAACTAAAATTGCAATTTTCTGGGAAAGGGGTGGGAAAAAGGTAACCTAGACAAAAAGGTCAGAAAATCCAATTAGTTAACCCCCCCCCCCCCCCATCAATCCTATGAGCTGGTACCTTGAACATCTATTAACTTTCTCAAACAGGTCATCAAATCGATCATTATTTGAGGGCACTAAAATTGAAGCAAGCGCTAAAATGAAGGGCATTTTATGAACAGTCAGCATCAGATAGATTCTTTCTTATGGGGTGTTTATAGTTATTAGCTTAGTACAACTTGTGATAGTTTATAACTCTTAAAGAGGAGGATGACGATATTAATGTTTCCAGTGGGAAAGTTTCAAAATGGGGCTTGATAATCGCCAACTCTTTTCATAGTTTATGAAACGATTGTATTTTTTTGCCTTTAAACAACAGGTATCTGTTCAATCAGATAGAGATAAGCTGCGTTCTCCTGGGCACTCTCTGTAAGGGTGATCGATTAGATTGGCCAGTTTTGATTGGTCATTTTTCAGTACAGTAACTCAGAATTCAGGAATTCTTCAAAACAGTGTCGAAATGAATGTTATGCAATAATCACATCAGCTGATTTAAACATAAAGACACTGTACTCTGCTGTAAAATCACTTTCCGGTGGTTCGGAACCCACCTAGAACTGTAGGTTTCAGGTCATAAGCTACCGCAGTTTTTAAAGAGTCAATATATAGAAATATTTAAAAATCTTGAAAAAATATTTAGTTGATAAAGCTTTTTATAGAAAAGTGACAGAAGTGTTAAAATAGCTTCATTGTGACACTAGTTTGGTAAGGCATGGAATAAAGTAAGCTGTGTTGACATCACTTTATAGCCTCTTATATCTACTTTATTACGTCGCCGTATGAATTATTATTATTTTTTTTGTTGTTTTGTAGATTACGTCTTGGAGACTCCAGTTAAGGAGTATAAGATAAGTTAGATTAACAATTATACAATCTTATACACTAGCTACGATAATTATTACTATATCAATATTAGTTGAGGTGAGGCAAAATTTTGATGTGAAAGGAACTCTTGTACACTATAAAAAGCTTGATCAACTAAATACTTTTTCAATTGTTTTTTAAATATTTGTATGTTTTCAAAACTCTTTAAATAGTAGCTTGTTGTAGAGTTTCCTACCAATGTAACTAGGTTTTTGTTTAAATAAGCTACTATTGTGACCCATCAAGTGATAATCTCCTCGGCTTAACAATCTCTTTTTCTGTCTCATTGTTTTACTCTCAATCAGAAAATATCAATCAATAACTTTTATTATTGTTCACTTTGTTCTAATCATTCATATCCTTCAAATAACTCATTCATATTATTTTAGTTTTTAACTTTCATACCGTTTTTAGTTAAATTTAGCCTACGGTCAAGTGTTGATGAGAAGGATATCCTTGAACATCCTCTTCCAAGAATGGACATTTATATGTTCAAACTTCGCTGTTTCATGTAGATACATCAGATACATGTAGATATTATCGTTATCAAATTGCTTCTCATATTCATTTCGTTGAATAATTCTCTTGTTAAGCTTTGTAAAATTCATAGAACAATTACAATACTTTTATATTTTTAACAATCTAGAATCTAAGACTTGAAGACTGTGCATTTTGTAATCTACAAGAATAAAGTAAATAATCTAATCTAATCTTGTATTATAATTATAATCATGTACGTCAAGATTATTCAGCTTTGACAAGGATATCTCAAATAATCTTCAGTGAATAAGTTTTGAAGTAGTTGTGTCATCATAATTTTTCCTTTCGTCTCAAGTATCAAGGATGTATCAAGTGCCGGACGAAGACTTATCAGCAGTTTGATCAATGTGGGCCACTTGTAAGGGGCTAAATCAAGCAAGGCTCAAGCAATGTACCGTACTCGTACATACTTTGTCATTGAGCTCTAAAAGCTTCCTACAAAAGTGTATGAAGTGTCATTTTAACATAACTTTTTTTTCTTGAATTTTTCCTCAACTACGGTGTGAATCCCATGCCACTACCGTGCTTGCACAGTGGAGCATCAATGTTCGATAATAATCACCATTACAAAATCAAACACATGGTGAGGAATGGTGGTTTTCACGCCTGCTCCAATCTGTCATGCACCATTTCACAGCATGTATTTGATTTTTCGATGGTGATTATTATCGAGTATGTTTTTTTTTTGAGGATGAAGCCCACATAGGTCTGAGACATGTGCGTGGGTAATAAGTTTGATGATTGTGATCGATGAGCTGGACCTACAGTTACCTACAGTAGGTGGGCTCCGAACCACCGGGAAGTGAATTTATCGAGTATTGATGTTCCACTTTTTTGCTATTTATAGGTTTTTAGTACTTTTTTCATTCTACATCGAAATGATAAAAGATTAGAAGGTGCCACACACAGGAATACATTTGGGGTTGTCATAATATTTAGACAATAGACAGTTTATTGTATAGTCGACATAGATGTAAGTACTGCTTGCTGTATATTAAGGCTGTGCTCAGGGTTTTTGGTCATAAATTTTTTTGGAAGTTTATTGTATTGGATATTATTAAGGTATTGAAATGTTGACTATTGCCATGATAAATTATTTTTTACATCAAATATTTTATGAAATATGGGAGTTCAAAGTTAAAATTTTTAGATTTTTGGGGGCAATTGATTTTCCTTATAAGTTATTTTAAACTTTTGATAATTATTTTTTTAAATGAAAGACACATTGAGGAAGAAAATGACATATTTTTCATTGCGATCAAACAATTAGTCTTCTCAAAATAAATTTTTTAAAACATGCGAAAAATTTCAGTTTTTCAACAAATTATTTTGAAAAAACCAATTGTTGAATTGGAATACAAAATGTGTTATTCTTTTCCCCAGTGTACACTGAAAGAAGGATTATAAGAAACAATGTAGAATTTGAGGTCTGAGAATTTGAAATTTGGTCTATCAAAATAATGAAAGAATGCCGGTAGTTCTGAACCCACCTTAAACTGTAGGTCCAACTCGTCAATCACCATCATCCAATTCATTAGGCCTGCCGACGCACAGGTCTCAGACCCATATGGGCTTCATCCTCCGAAATAAAATAAAAATTTCATATAGTGTAAGAAGAGCTTTAGATATATAAATATCCTTTATTTTCCATAATAATGGTGTTTTTATATCAATTTATAGTTCATTTGGTGTTTTTATATTAATTCATTCAAATTTCAAATGTTAGATTTTAAGAGACATTATATCGAATACTGTATTAATATTTTTCATTTTTTCAGATCGTGCATAATAAAGAAGCGCACCATGGAGGAGTTACATTGTAAGCAGTTGACTTAATTACTATTTATTTTTAATTTATTGTTCAATTTTAGAACAAAATTAATTTTAAAGTGACTAGAAAGCCAAAAATAATGAAATTCAATCGTTAACAATGAATTAATTGAATAGAGGACTTATAAATTTATTAAAATATATGTGAGTTGATAGAGAATGTGCTCAGGGAGGTGTAGGACATATTATATTATCAATATAATTATAATAATATATAATGTAATATATTATTATATTAACAATGAATTGAATAGAGATCTAATAAATTTAGGAAAATATATGTGAAATAAAGGACGTGCTCAGGGAGGTCTAGGTCTGTAGGAGTGGGATATGTGATACCTCACAGCTTCAGAGGGTGGTCTGTAAGGCTGATACGTACTGTACAAGACTAGCTCTTCAAAACCTTCTTTGTTAAACCATCGGTGTGTTTGCTCTTCAAAATCTTCTTACCCTATACCTTCTTTGCTGTCTGATAAATTTAATACTTTAAAAGCTGTTCAAAATATTTTGTGAAAAGTAAAACTAAAAAAATAACCGGACACTCATACAATTGAATACTTAATGATTGGGCATGTATTCCCCAATGGGAGGAAATGGAGGAATGGGAAACATGTACATTTCAATATTTCTTAATCATCTTCTATCACCAAATTAATATTGTTTTCTTTGGTTCAAAATTGATCTTATTTTATTTTTGGAGACATAAAATCTATTTGAATCGCAGTTAAATAGCTCTTAGCTAGAGGAATTATCATTTGACTTGGTGTATTATTAAAAAATATATATTTTAGAGAATAAAAAGTGGAATATTGATAAGTAATTTTACAAGTGAATGAGAACTTACCGTGGACTATTTCAAATCTGTGTTAGGTAGGTAAGTAGCGCAGTGATTGACTTGACTATTACTTATTTTTTTACTTTATTTAAAAAACTACCCATCAATTCAAAAAATTCAATTCAAAGCCAAAAATAATGATAATCAATTAAACTCATTTTCAAAACTATTGCCTCTCAAATTAAATTCGTTGTATTTAAACCACAACAAAATAGTAGGCCTAGGTCTTCTTTTTCTAGCCACGCCAATTATCTTATAAAAGTTATATATTTTTCGTTGTAACAATGTTGAAAATTGGTGAATAAATTTGCTTCTTTTTTTGAGGTCTAGTCCAACGAACCCATAAGACCAACAGAAGGGGTCTTATGTGTTCGCTGGTCTAGTCTCATCATGTGATTAAGAAATAACATAATAACAAGAACATTTAAGGCAGTAACAAGCAATATATTATAATACCGGTATCTTATCAAGCACATTCTAAGCATATATTTTATCTCTCAAATCTATTGCAGGATTGCAGGTAGTGGAGCTATAAAATTTATCTTTTATGATAAATTAGTCTCTCTTAATTGATAAGTAGAGTATTACCAATGAATGCAGATACTATAGAATCAGTATCTGTATTCATTGGTATTACTATTAATATTCACGTTGATTAGTCCCCCCAGATTGATTTATTAACAGTTATCCGGAATTGGGAGAAAGTAATTTGTCACTACATAGAGTTATAACACTTAATCCACAATATATCATCAACAACGCGCTATAATAATATCATTTAATAAAAAAATTTATGTGCAACGAATGTGACAGTATCCGGTGTAGTGGCTAAACCCACATATCCCCCATAATGCACCACTCATTAATACCCACAATGCACCAGAGACCAGACATTAATACCCACAATACACCATTACGTGTCAGTTAGTGAAACGATTTGTTATGAAGACGTCTGACATCTAGAATTATATAAGTGGTAATAAAATGTTATTGCTTGAATTTTGATGGCTAGTTTTTAAATGGTTTGGAAGTTTGGTTGTTGGCCTACACTTTTAAGGATGGATGTTTAGGTAAAAGGTTCATCCCACGGACGTATTCTTCGGAGTAGATCAGTTAGGACGAGTAGACCTAGTAGACCAAGGGTTGTAGAAAAACTTCTAATAAATCGACAGAGCATTACGATAACAAAAGAGTCCCGGCCCACTCGAAATCGTAAATATCGTAAGTAACTGAGAGACCTGAGTCAGTTGTAATTATACGCTTGCCTTCGGTTCTTGTGAGTTCGTAAATATGTCACGGGATATTGTGGTTGTTCACGGTGTTGGGCTTTGTCTGTTCCAGGCCCTAGCATCCGAGCATCTCCTACCGTAGCTCCTTCCTATTTTCGTTTTGTTTTAGAAAGTGGTGGTGTTGCCTTTTAAAATAACGGAATCGGAGAGCATTTTAGTTTTGTTAATGCTCTAGACTTTCACTCATAACTGATAATATGATATGTTCATGAAGTTATTCACAAATACTTGAGTGGTGGTCCCAAACATAAAATGTGGGTTCCGTTTACTTGTTTAGTATTTTGCTTTTAAGCCTTATAACTTGTTCTTAGTTTTTTTTTGTAGATTACGTCTTGGAGACTTCAGTTAAGGAGTATGAGAAAAGTCAGATCAACAATTGTACTCTTATACACTAGTTACTATATCAATTAGTTGACGTGAGGCTTAATTTTGATGTGAAAGGAACTCTTGTACACTATAAAAAGCTTTATCAAGTAAATATTTTTTTCAAATATTTCTATATTTTCAAGACTCTTTAAAAACTGCGGTAGCTTGTTGTAGAGTTTCCTACCAATATAACTAGGTTTTTGTTTGAATAAGCTACTATTGTGACTCACCAAGTGATAATCTCCTCGGCTTCTTGTATTATGACCGTGTATGTCAAGATTCTGGTTAATATCACTCTTTTTTACATACAAAGTAGCTTCAAACACATATAAGCAGGGTACAGTTAGGAGACCATGTCTATTGAACAACGGCCTACATGAATCTATTCTATTTACTCTTTCTATACACCTAACCGCTTTCTTTTGGATCTTAAACACCCTATCAATGTTTTGTTTTGATGAATTACCCCATACTAAGATAGCATACCTAATACGTGACAGTAAGAGCCAGTAGTATTGGTAATGGTGATATTATGGTAGATATCAGTATTGATTAATACTGATGTTGTCTCAACCACTCCAATTAATATCACATGAGGTACTTTTCAATCTCGATCATTTTAATACATCACTACTATCCATTATTTATAACTTATTCCAAGAGTAAGCTAGATTTTAACGTTTCGTATAGTAAATATTTTTACCGTTGTGTCCGATACACCATTAGAACTAATAAGAATGCTTATTGAAATAATCAAGTTTTCGAAGAAAATACAAGTACCGTATAATAAACTATTGATGGTTGTGGTGGTTATTGATGGTGATGGTTGTGGTGGATATTTTTTTTTTCAATTTCAAGGAAGACTACAGGCATTACACCCAAAACAGTCTGCACTAATGTTAACAATACAATTCATCAAATAATTATATACAATAAAACATATAAAGCACGTGTAATTGATTGCATAAAAATGCTAATTTTTGTGATAGGAGAAAAATTTAAGTTGGTTCGGATTAAGGAAGCTGAGCACAGTAGCATGGGAATTAAAAAAAATCGAATATCTGATATTATGTTTTTTGTATTTGTATTAGGAAAAAAGTCGGCGATAACTCTGCGATTTGCTTTGGCGAGGCTGTTGCCCGTCATAATAATTGCTCTGGCCCCTAATTTCTCTGGCTACAATCGCGCGAATGTTGCTCGTGTGAACCCGGCCTTAGTCGCCGTCGCGCGCGACGTTTGTGGCTATATTAAACTTATCGGTTAAATTTGATTAAACTTGATTAAAATATCAGCTGTTTCTGAGCCTAGGGCTAGGGCTATGATTTCGTATACGTTGACATTGTTGAGCTCGGTCAAACGCTAAGCTGTTATAATTTAAATTTAGCCATAAAATTCGCGCGCGATGGCGACTCAAACGGCTATGTATAATGAGGGTCTAAGAAATGAGACTACACGGATGGAGTGTCATAGCGCACCATTATCGTTGTATCCGTGTACCGCCACTTGAAGTTCAGACTACATGGCACGCCACGACGCTCCTTTCGTGTAGTCTCATTTCATAGAGTCGCAACTTAATGGCAGCGTCCTGACTAATACTACACAGACCCATTGCCATTAGTAACAAGAAATAGACTATACGAAGAATATTGTTATATAGAATATAACAATACGAAGCAGCAATGATGAACAAGTGAAAAACAGATGAACAAACGACCCAACACAAATCAACAATACAATAAACTCAAAAAAATTTTGAAGGCCAATGACTCAATCAAGGTCAAATGGTCAAGGAACTAGGGAAGTGATACCCGAGTGCCGTAGCAGGTATCTGTTCAATCAGAGATAAGCTACGAAACTTCTGGGCGCTCTTTGTAAGGGTGACCGACGGGATTGGCCAGCAAAAAATACTGTCCTCTGCTGTAAAATCACTTCCCGGTGGTTCGGAACCCACCTAAAACTGCAGGTCCAACTTATCAATCACCATCATCCAATTCATTGTACCCACGCACAGGTCTCAGACCTATGTGGGCTTCATCCTCCGAAAAAAACTGGAATAATGACAAATAAGGAACAGATTATTGTATCTTATTAACAAACGAAAAATTAAACTAGGCTATACACAACAATCCTGTCATTGCTAAAATTAAAAGAGTGTCACCTGTTTTCTACTAGTTTTTCCTTGTTGTTTCGTATTGGTAGGCTATTTATTGTTACTGGTGTATCTTGCTGGTCAAGTATCAGCCAATGACAGGCCTCCAACGTGGGTTTCGGCCAATGACAGGCTCCCAGTCCATAAATCAATAGTATTCCTTTAAGAGTTATACAAATACTTCATATAGCATTGTTGATTCCTATTGGTAGGCCATTTCTTGCTACTAATGGGCGTGTCTAGTATCAGCCAATGACAGGCCTCCAACATGGATTTCGGCCAATTAGAGGCTCCCAGTCCATAAATCAATAGTATTCCTTTAAGAGATACACAAATACTTCATATAGCGTTGTTGATTCCTATTGGTCGGCCATTTCTTGTTACTAATGGGCGTAGCCATGATGAATGACTGGCCTCCAACGTGGAGTTTGACCTATCAGAAACTTCCAGTCTATAACCCAATAGTATTCATCTGAGAAATACTCTGTATTTTATGTATCATTGTTTTGTATTGGTAAGCGTATTTCTTGTTACTAATGGCTAATGGGCGGATATAGTAACAGCCAATGACAGTCCTCCAACGTGTAATACAACCTATGAGCGTCCACAGTCTATAAACCAATAGCATTCGACTGTGAAGGATATATATTGAGTACTACCATGTATTTTAGTTGTAGTTTGAGATTGAAAATGACTTTTCAATCGAAACTATCTAGTAACAAGTAACTTGTGTGTTGATAATTACAGTAATTGTGACAAAATCAGTACGGTAGTATTATTCATTCATTATTTAGATTTGTAGTAGTGTGCTTTACCCTAGAAATGTGAATGCGTACTTGACTAAACTAATCATTTAATTTAATCATTATGTATCTTATTATTTCAGAAGCAATTCATTTGCATAAAATGTATCATTAATTAATTCATTGAACGACTTATTACTATCAAATGTTCCAATTTACGGAAACACTTATAACCGATATCGGCGATATCGGAACAAATTGGGACCGAAGCCATTGAGATAAAATGTTTAAATAAGGAAGGCGTTACATGTTGACTGCTTGTCCAGCTAACTGATTAGTAACAGGTTGCTGCAATCTGTGAAAAATAACAGGTACCAAGGTTCAAAGTAATCAGCCAATTGGTGCATGCTACCTGGTTTGCATATTACCGTGACCAATATTATACAGTTTGATGTAACCGCTAACAGAAGTTACTCAATCTCCAAGTAATTACCCACTCTCTCGCATAAGTACTCCACTTCTAATTACTCTCTGCTTTCCCCGATGTGAAATTTGTGTAAGTTGGCATTTAAGTTTAAAATGGTGACATTTTGAATGAAGAAAGTGTAAGGATGTTGAGACTAATTTTTGTAATAGCCGTGAATGTTTTTAAAGTTCAATTTTTACTCTCATGTATGGGAAATATAATGGAAAGGACAGATTTCTAATTGAATTGGAATAAAGGCAACTTACAGCTACACTTCGTATTCATAGTTGAAGACATAGTGAGCCTTGACCTTTACGCTATTCTACCCTTTTACACTTAACTTCACTTTCACTGTTTCAGTCACTATTAACGTTTCTCTCTCACTCCTATATTTTCTGTCTAGTTATCGCTAAATTTCCTTCTTCTCCTACTTTTTTCTTTTTCTTTCACTCCTGTTCTTCATTTTTTATACACTGTATCTATTACATTGTAGGGAAGACCTTAAGTTCTAACTCCACTCTTAATACATGTAGTTACAGTACTCTTTTCTCTCTCCCCCTCACTCTCTCTCTCGCTCCCTCTTCTCCCTCTCTATCTCTCTCACCCCGCGCTCGCTCTCTCTCTCCTCTCCCCCCCCCCCCTCTCTCTCTCTCTCTCTCTCTCTCTCTCTCTCTCTCTCTCTCTCTCTCTGAGAGAGTAAG
The DNA here is from genome assembly GCA_948455865.1 of Conomelus anceps. Lineage (NCBI taxonomy): Eukaryota > Metazoa > Arthropoda > Insecta > Hemiptera > Delphacidae > Conomelus > Conomelus anceps. Next base: position 16,168,369 of record OX418227.1, on the reverse strand, counting down.
TGCATCACTTGAAATTTCATTTCATTAGCTCTACCCATTAGATCACTGTTAATATTTCCAACAAAATGTAAATAGTATCAACCAGGTCTACTTTCTATGTGATGTTAAAATATTGTATGTAAGCACATATTTGAAAGAAAATAATTGTATATTTATCATGAATAAAGTAATCTAATCTAATCTCTGAGTGAGTTTCAAGTTTTAGTGCAAGATAGGGCTATTTTGCCCCAACTCCGCCCTTTTGTGTTAATGCATCACCTTGATATTACAATTCATTTATTATGCAAATATTCTTATTAATGTCAGTAATCTAACTTACAAAACAGTGTAATAGTAATGTATCGTCTTGTATTTATTTTTTATCTATCTTCCATGAATTTAGGTGATGTCATTCATTGTAAGGTAATAGTCAGAAGTCATATGAATTGTACTTTTACTCGAATAAAGCTATCTGAATCTGAATCTCTCTGAGTGAGTTTGAGTGTAAGATAGAGCTATTTTGGCCTAACTCCACCCTTTTGTGTAAATGCATCACCTGAATATTACAATTCATTTATTATGCAAGCATTCTTATTAATGTCAGTAACAAACTTACAAAACAGTAATAATAATTAATAACAATAATAATTTCTCTGTATGATGGAAAACACATCCAGAGGAGTTTATAAAAAACTACAGTCCAACTGTAGTTATAAAACTGTAGGTCCAACTCATCAATATAAGCTCAAACATTACAATATATTATTTGTATGATGGTAAACACATCCAGAGGAGTTTATAAAAAACTACAGTCCAACTGTAGTTATAAAACTGTAGGTCCAACTCATCAATATAAGCTCAAACATTACAATATATTATTAAATAGAGAACACAGTGATTTGATTGCTAAATTAAAAAAAAAAAATGATTCCCCACTATAAAACTATGTGTCGGGGTAACAGTTTAATAGTAACAGTGAAAACGTATCGTCTTGTATCTATTTTTTATCTATCTTTCTATGAATCTAGGTGATTCATTGACTGGACTAACACGATGAAAATTTGAATTCAGAATCCAACAATGAAGCTCGTATTAAAATATTTTTTTTTCGAGGATGAAGCCCACTTAGGTCTGAGACCTGTGCGTGGGTAATGAGTTGGACCTACAGTTTTAGGTGGGTTCCGAACTACCGGGAAGTGTTTTTCCAGCAGAGAATAGCGTCTTTTTTGCTGGCCAATCCAATCGGTCACCGTTACAAACAGGACCTACGAGAACGCAGCTTATCTCTATCTGATTGAACAGATACCTGCTACGGCTCGCGGCTATCACTTCCTCTAAATCTAAATGCTTATTAATCTATTCTGAAAGCTTATTAAAAATATAAAGTAGAGCTTTGAAATACACACGAAGTAGGTCTTTTAACAAAGATCGTGAATGCTGCATATTGTAAATCTCACATAGGCATATTTTTAATACCTTGTTACTATCGTAGAGTTTATATTATGTTGACCATACGACTACACTAATCAAGAAACGTTGCTCCTGGTAACATTAAAATTTACTCCGCGAATTGATTCCATGTTTCCTTATCAGTCTTATCAAACATCAAATCAATGAGGCTTAATTCATTGATAAAAGAGAAATCTATGAGCCAAATCAATTACATAAATCGAACTTCTTTACGATCTCAACCCAGCTATTCACTCCATCGATCTGATAAGACCAATTTGCATTGAAAGCCTGCTTTTCATAACATAATACAGTATAGTTGGTTTTGTGGCTTTGTGTCAGTAGCTATATTTGTCCACCTGTTAGAATAGTTTATTGGTAGTCTAGCAAATGATTTAACGTCAATTATAGCGGCATACCTGTAAATTTTACCTCGACATCGACGTTAATTTACTTTCGTTACGAAATTATAAGGGAAGTTTACCAGCTATTACCCTGATTCAGGTCAAGAGATGGTAATTATCTCCATAGTCACCGCAAACTGTCAATTTGTATTACGGCGAGAGCTGTCCCCTGCATTCCATTAACTATTAATCCCATTATTTTACTGTCTTATTATTCAAATTACTGTTGTTAGTAAATCACATTGGATATAAATTAAACAAGTTATTAGTTTGATACAGTATGTGCTAATACTGCCGGGTAATGGTATCAAGACTATTACTTTTAACTTGCATGTTTTATAATATATGCTTTGGCGATTCTCCAAGGCTATTCCAAAGTTTATTTTATAGGTTAGGCTATTGGTTATTTCCATACGATTATTAATTATTGCATATCCATGGTAATTTAATATGTGATGTATGAGTGGTGCAATAGTTGGATGAGATTGAATGAAAAATCGGTAGGGTTTTGTAATTCCCGTCAATAGATATTTAAAAGTTAAAAAAATCATGGGTAGATTAATGACGAATGAGTGAGACGGAAAAGAGGGAGATAAAACTACAGGAAGATAAGATTCAGAAGAAAAAGGAGAACTGAAAAGTTGATGGAAGAATTGAAAAAAGGGGAAAAATGGGACCGGGAGGAGTTGGAGAAAAAGGAAGAAAAGAAAAGGAAGGTGGAGGAGAAAAATAAGAAGGAGGGTAAATGGACGGAGAAGAAAAATAAGGAGTAGGAGGAAGCAAAGAAGGAGAGGAAGAAGAAAAATACTAAGACAAGGTAGTAGAAGATGATGAAGAAAGGGTATTAGAAGAGGAAAATGAAGAAGAAAAGGTAGTAGAAGATGAAAAGGTAGTAGAAGAAGAAAATTATGAAGAAAGGGTTGTAGAAGAAGAAGATGAAGAAAAGGTAGTAGACGAAGAAGATGGTGAAGAAAAGGTAGAAGAAGAAGATGATGAAGAAAAGGTAGTAGAAGAAGATGAAGTAAAGGTGGGAGAAGAAAAAGAAGATGATGAATAAAAGGTAGTAAAAGAAGAAGAAGATGAAGTAAAGGTAGTAGAAGAAGATGATGATGAAGGAAAGGTAGTAAAAGAAGAAGATGATGAAGAAAAGGTAGTAAAAGAAGAAGATGGTAAAGAAAAGGTAGTAGATGAAGAAGATGATTAAGGAAAGGTAGTAGAAGAAGAAGATGATGAAGAAAAGGTAGTAAAAGAAGAAGATAATGAAGAAAAGGTAGTAGAAGAAGAAGATGATGAAGAAAAGGTAGTAAAAAGAAGATGATGAAGAAAAGGCAGTGAAAGAAGAAGATGATGAAGAAAAGGTAGTTGAAGAAGAGGAGGAAAAGAAGAAGAAGAAGAGGAGGAGGAAAAAGAAGAAGAAAATGAATAGGAAAAGAAGAAGGAGAAATGGAGAGGACAAAAGATATGTGATCTAAGAACGAAAAAGGAATCAGAGGTTGAAGTAGGTCTAAATAAGAAAAAATGAATAAATAGCAATGAAGAGTTGGTGGAAAATTGTAAAAGAAAAATTAACAGGAAAAGAGAAACTACAAACAGATTCAAAATTAACAAATAATAAGACGAAATTATCATAACCACATTTATTACAAATATTGAGGTACTAGTTTTGGTTGTTATACCATTATCAATCTCAAACAAACTAAAACTAAAGTACAGAGTAGCTTAATATAATACTACACATGGAATGATACTATTGGCTAAGCAAGAAAGAGGCTGAGTAACCTCCTCCCAACGTTACTTGTTATGGCCTTCAGCCAATCACAATCTTCAATGAAGGTCAGCCTCTTTCTCGCTTAACCAATAGTATCATTCCATGTTTAGTATTATATTAAGCTACTCTGTACTTTAGTTTTAGTTTGTTTGAGATTGATAATGGTATAACAACCAAAACTAGTATCTCAATATTTGTAATAAATGTGGTTGTGACAATTTCGTCTTATTATTCATTATGGATACCTTCCACAACATCACCTTCGCCACTACAAAGACAGATTCTTTGTGTATATATATATTGATAGACTATATATAGACTATATATATATTGATAGGAATATTTATATTTATAGACTTGGAAGACAATGAATAACATAAAATACTACAAAAAGTGATCTGACGAGATGATCCCTGGCTGATTCTTCCCCTTCTCCTCCTACTCTCTGTTACTGTGCGTTGTAATGACATAATGCAGGCTAGTTGAAACGCAGAAAACCTGTTTTCTCTGGCCGTAGTTTTCAAATTAGGAACAAAGCATGAATAGAGCATGCGCAGTTGGCTTCCTACTACTGCCGCCCGCTCCCACACCGAAAAACCAGGGATCAACTCCTCAGACCACAACAGTACACGTACAAGCAAAAACTTTGAAAACAATTCCGTGAAAAATAAATTAAAGCTGCTAATTTTTTCATCAAAAAAAGGGAAAGGCATTGTGAATGCTGATAGATTGCAAAACTAATTTCATAAATAAAAGAAAATATATAGTGAGAAAATGTCGAAACTCGAAAGCGTATAGTAAGAAAATGTAGGCGTCTGTAGACCCCAGGGCAGGACTAGGCCTACTATTGTAGTGCTAATAGCCCAACGTGAGAAAGTCAGTCACATCGGTCAAGATTTAGAGAGGCTCTTCTTCTTTTCCTTATTCTTCTTCTTCTTGGCCATTGTTTCCATTCACAAGGAAAGCGTTAGAAACTTCGACAATCATTAGATTAGCTTTGTCTAATCGAAGATGTACGTGGAGAAAATATGAGTGAAATCCACGACGGGTTTCATTCACTTTCAGTTTGTCAGAGACTTCCGTACTACAGTGAATGTTCTATTAGGCGACTACAACACCGACGCAGTCCGCACACGGAGCGTACGCCAAGCGTCCCAGGCGTCAAGCGTCGTGAATAAACACAGCAGATTAACCGTGGTAATGTGGACCGAGAGTACCTCGGATAATCGAGAACTCTGATAACCTGGATTCTGCCTTGGTAATATGCGGAAATGAATATAAACGATGCGTAATGTGTGAAAAACCAGTGTAAATTTTTGGTTCAGAAATTTCAAAATTATATTAATATCTTTTGGACTGTGATGGTGTTTTGTTAAAAGTAAAATCAAAATTAACATTCTTTTTCTGAAAAAGACTCGTGAATTATTGTGCTTCAAGGTGAAATTTTTAGTGAAACAGCCCTAACCTAAGATTTCGATTCTATCTTGAAATTTTGTGAAAGCAGTTTTGGGCAATAGCCTGTTGTATTCACATTGATTGTATGTTAGTTCAATGAATAAATAAATAAAAATGCATTTAATCATCTCTAGTGTTGAATTAAACTCAGAGCGCAATCAATCATTTGATCAGACAATCTCAAATTTGTTTCTATTACATTATGTTGATCTATTGGTGATTAGAAAAGCACTGTAATAAATGCTCTGTTGTTTTTGTTATCGAAACTCACAACTTAGCCGCATTATAAAAATGGCTAATGGCGAATATGTTGATACTAAACAAAAATAAAACAAAGAATCTGCCTTTAAGAGCAACGGATGGATTTGATGTCAAAATGCAATATCAGTATATCACTCGATAGAATGTGTACTTCAGCTTAATGTCCTTGGTATCAATGTGAATGATAAGCTATCCTGGAAGCCTCCCTTCAGTGTGTAAAAAAGAAATTAAGTTCGGTGGTGTTTGTTTGTTCTGAGGTCTTTGAAACGTTTTCTTGATTTAGATTCTGTCAGGTATGTTTATTTTGGTATTTTCCACTCCCTGTTGTCTTATGGAGTAGTTTTCTGGGGGAGTTCTTGTGACTCTCTTGAAGTCTTTAGAGTTCAAAAATGGGCAATCAGAGTGATGATGGGAGAGTCCATCAGGAATAGTTTCCGTCCTCTTTTTAAGAGTTTGAAAATTTTGCCTCTCCCAAGTTTATATGTGCTTGAGACACTCTGTTTTTTTAAATGAATGAGTCAATTTTTAAGCGTGGTGATGACATACATTTGTATAATACCAGGAATAAGCATTTACTGAGGGATGAGGTTCATCGCTCCACATTCTATTAGCGAGGTGTCAGGAGTTCGGGAGTCCGTTTATTTAATGTTTTACCTTATTCCATCAAAAAATTAGGTGGAAGGGAGTTTTGAGCCAAGTTGAAAAAGGATTTAATAAGTATGGTATTTTATTTCATAGAAGAGTACAGAGATTACTATTTTAATTTAACAATACCCTGGTTTTGAGTAAACAATTGTAGCTCGAAGAGGATCATTCTGATGTTCGAGTTCTGATGACGAGGTTTGCTTTGTCTTGCTCTTGAGCATTCTATTACTTCTGTCTACTTACTGTGCATTTTAAATTTTTTTGACAAGCTCCAGATCCCCCTGTATAGGAGGGCAGTGGACGCTATTAAATCTATCTATTTATACTGCACCTCGGTAGCTCGATTAATCGGGGCTAAGATAACCGGGGCTCTATTGTAGCTGTGGTTGGCTGGTCCAACTGATTAAATTGAATTTATTCGTTTAACTCACTCTATTTCAAATCAAAATTGATGCATCTCAATTTTTCCTTTATTAGTTTTTAATTTTCACTCACACATTTGAAACTTCCAATACATTTTCGAAAAGAAAGAAAACTTATTCACAGGGTCCCTCTTATTTAATATCATGGCTTTCATGGTAGCGTTATTTTAATTACTCGATTCATCAATCTTCAATGAACACTCCAGTCTTTACAGCATCAGCAACCTGCATAGTGAACAAATTTCAAGTAATAGGCTCATCATTAAGTTACATAACATACAAGATGAGATCGACAATAATGAAAGTGATATTTCAAGCCGTTAGATCCTTTGAAGGAGAGTTTTCCCATGACCCGAAAAAGGATATCCCATCTCATCGCATCTCCTTGCAGCTTAATTTACATACGACCGCGTACATCAAGAAGAGTATTTATACATAAACATTGCGAAAGCTATTTGATATTAGCTCATACCGATGCTTATAGAGAAGAAGGTTTTATTAAATAATTAAGCTAGCTTTTGAAGCTCACAGGTTTAAATGAAACGTCAATTTGCTTTTCACTTCAACTAATCCTGAATCTAGGTGAGTTGGTGGATTATTTAGCAAAATACTCGTTTATTAGCTAGAAAATAATTTAATTTTCAAGATATTGCATGAGGTTCTCGAACAATAATAAAACTTGCTACAATATTATTATACATAGATGATAGAATATGGTCGAATGTAGATTGTATTGTATGCATGATGGAATATTGTAAATTTCTATGACACATCTACTAGAATCCATATTCTTTAGAAGAATTAGAAACTATTGAAGAATGAAGTAAAAAATGGTGAGATATTTAGAAACAATTATTTGATTTTTTTATGTAAATAAAATAATGTTACAAAAGCAAACAAGCAGTTATTCACGCAGTTGTACTACGTAGATCATTCCATTCATGGTCGTACGTGACTGACATCCGATCTTCACTCTCTCTTGCTCTTCACATGTCTTTGTCACCCTTATTCTTCAAGTCTGCAACTCTCTCACTCAATTAAATTTCTCGAGATCTCTTCATTCTTCCTGAACAATCGAGGTCTAAATTCCAAGCAGTCTTGAAGATTCTCGATGCCTAGACCACGTCTGGTGATTCCAGTTCTTGGAATTATACAACTACAACAGCTATATAAAGGAGTCCACGTGAACCAGTGAGTTTAGTTTTACAAACCCGTGTGACAGATTGTATTACAGATCTCGGGAGAGAGACAATCCCGTGCCAGTGGAGTAAACAGTGCTTTATTCAGTCTTTAGACAGTGTCAAGTGCAGAGACAAGTGTTTACTGTTTATGCAGCTTACTAATAGTTTAAAAACGTTGTGTTAAGTGATATTATTTGGGACGGTCAAATAACGAATTGGACTGTATTTTTGTAAGTGATAGTTGCTCTTTTGATCATTTCTTTCTGCATTATTGTACAGTTTATTGGACTCTTGTTTCTTTAATTATTGATCAGCCTGTAATTAGTTTCTTTAATTATTGATCAGCCTGTAATTAATTATTCATTTGTACAGTTTATTGGACTCTTGTTTATTTTATTATTGATTAGCCTGTAATTACTAATTACTGAAAATAAGTATTAGCTTGTCATTTGATGATCTGTTTCTATTTCATTAATTGAACTTGCAATTAATTTGTGTAAATAGACTAATTTGTGTAAATAAAGTGCAAGTGTGAACTTTAGTGTTGCCAGCCTTATTTTAGAAATTATAACCCGTAACAATAATATATAGGAACGGTTACACTTCCTCAATAAGGACTCAATAGATCAATTTCTGTGTTTTAGATCAATTTCATGATTTTTAGTCAGACTGCATTGAAAGAATGCCGGTTACTTGAAAGTGCAATGCATTTAAATTTCATTTACAATTGCGTTTTCATCGTACTCCCATCTTAACCTTGGCTATCAGTTCAGGTCGGTTGACTTTTTAGGACACGCTATTTTATTGAAACTCAGAACTAATGCCTCAGTAATAACAGTCGTCCAGTCCAGTCCAACACATGCCACCAATGTCGAACTTGGGTTCAGTGAATAGCCAATTTTTGGATTCGATTTTCCTCCGCTGACAACCGCGGGCTAAACACGATCAAAACCTCGATCTTTTGCAGGCATATCAAGTGCTTCACAAAGCCTATAATAAAAATGCGATTAAGCAGTTTGTTTTTGTAAAGTCGGATAACTCGTGACCACACTGAGTGAGTAAGTGTGTGTGAAATAGACAGAGAGAGAGATGGTGATAGAGAGTGAAAGAAAGAGGTATAGAGCTAGAGAAAGAGTAAAAGAGAGAGTGAGAGAGAGGCCTCCAAAACAGTTACCATCAGTGTTCACCAAAATGAATTATACATACAAGAACATTTCATATGCTGGCACTGTTTTTGGTGGTATCGTATAGTGCCAGTCTGCCAGATTTGATGAAATTTATTAAGAGATTCATGTTATTATTATTTTTTTTTTTTTTGAGGATGAAGCCCTCATAGGTCTGCGACCTGTGCGTGGGTAATGAATTGGATGATGTTGATTGATAAAGACCTACAGGTTTAGGTGGGTTCCGAACCACCGGGAAGTTATTTTATAGCAGAGAACAGAGTCTTTTTTGCTGGCCAATCCCTTACAAAGATGGCCTTGGATTTTTGTAGCTTATCTCTGATTGAACAGATACCTGCTACGGCACTCGGCTATCACTTCCCTAATACATAATAAACTTATTCAAGTTGCATAAAACATGAAAATGGTTATAAAACATCAAAAAATTGAGATCTAATTGATTAAAGTTAAATGACTAATAAGCGTATGGCTGTTGTTCGTGAGGAGACCCTTAGAGGTTGAGGAAAGTTGAAAATTGTTGAAATAAATCTTGCTGCTATAGGTGGATCTCCACAAGAATGGCATCAGTTAACATGTATTCTTATTGGGCTCAATGCAATTCTCGTGGCGATCCACTTTTACTCTAAATTTGAGCCACCGATCTGCCGATTAAAATCCGAACTCCTTTCCGATTAAAGTCAAAAGTTTGTAGTCCAAATTTCATAGTTCATGTGCAATTTAGTCTAATTTAGTCTATGGCTGGAGGGGGACCCATTAAGTCACCAAAATTTAGACCCCCTTCTCTCCATCTCACCCCACCGAGTGATTGGAAAGAGTAATGTATGGAAAGAGTAAATAAATAAGATTCATGTAGGCCGTTGTTCACGAGACTTGGTCTCAAAACTGTACTCTGCTTATATGTGTATGAATCGCCTTGTAAAAAAGAGTTATATTAACCAAAATCTTGATGTACACGGTCATAATACAAGAAGCCGAGGAGATTATCACTTGGTGAGTCACAATAGTATCTTATTCAAACAAAAACGTAGTTTTATTGGTAAGTGGTAGGAAACTCTACAACAAGCTACCACAGTTTTTAAAGAATCATGAAAATATAGGAATATTTAAAAAATATTTAGGTGATAAAGCGATTCATAGTGTACAAGAGTTCCTTTCATATCAAAATTAAGCCTCACCTCAACTAATTTATATGTTGAAGATCCATCTTGTTTCCACTAATATGTATTATAAACTTTAAAAAAAACTCATGCCTTGAATCAGTGTACTGTGGGTCGTCTGATGATGCTCTAGACAACAGAGCGAAACGGCCGTCACGCCATAACGTGAGTCAATTTCCATTCAAAAGTGTTTTTTAAGTTTATAATTTATATAGTAATTATGGTAACTAGTATAAATATAAGAGTATAAGATTATATAATAAATTGTTGATCTGACTTGTCTTATAGTCTGGAGTCTCCAAGATGTAATCTACAAAAAATTTGCAATCTAATATTAAAACTGACACTGTATTTCACTTTTATATAATGTTTTACTCACATATATTGGAGATGTTTGAGGAATGCATTTCACTTCTGAAAACAAGTTTCGTCAGCCTTCTTTTCAGAAGTGAAATGCATTTCTCAATCATCTCCAATATATGTGAGTAAAACATTATATAAAAGTAAAATACAGTGTCAATTTTAATATTAGATTGTTCATTAAGTTAATTTAGTATTTCGTCATGGAAAACATCACAGCAAAAATTTGCTTTTATTCTCCCCAGCTCATTGTGGCTGTCCAAATTAATATGTAACGTGTAAGGATAGTATATATAGGTAAGTCTATCCCTGTAGTTCTACGATTTTACAAGATTGAAATAGCTCCAACTTAGGAAATACTGGAAATAAAAATACGAGTTTTCAAATTGCGAGATCTCAAATTTATCGCTTCTACTTTGATACCGTGATACTTTGAGCCATGATAAATTTCTTCATTTTGTGTTTGGCATTCTTGACTATTAACGCTTACCACATCAGATTGTAATTGAATAATGTTCAAGTATCAAACTACAACTACATCTGGCAACGTAACATCATTGAATTTTATGATTAGGTTAGGATAAGTGAGGTTAGGTTAGGTTGTAAATGCTTCTTCTGGTTTATAACAAGAGAACAGGTCGCAGATCCACTCTCACCTCTTCAATCTATCCATTATGCACCACCCACATCTCACATTTGCAGGCACCAGGCAGCAGTGTTGAAGAATCATGGGGGCCTTTAATCCCCCCCCCCCCCACTACCTTCACCCTTACTCCTGCCCTGCCCACGATTGTTCACGTTACCTATTGACCTTTCTATAGCTGAAGGACTTTCCAACATTTGTTCGTCTTCTGTAGTATTTACTTCATGCTCTGTTTGTGTTGAGCCTTTTATTCGATTTTATGTATTATTATTGTTTTATTGTTCTCTTCATTCTACACTGCTTCTTGATCTAGTTTTTGGAACTTCTCCAGATTCTCTTTCTAAATCCTTCCTGCTCCTCCTCTTCCTCCTGTTTGTCTTCAAACTCCTCGTCTCTCATTTTCTCACATAAAATCTCATCGTTGATATCCAAACTTTTTCTCTTATACAATGTAATATGCTTTTCATCAGTCACAATTATATTTTGTAAATTTACGTAAATAAAATAATTTATCTTTATCTTTATCTCCTCTTCGACCTTCCACTCCATCTCCTCCTACTCCCATCATTCTCCTTTTTATTTTTTCCAGCTTCTTCTTCTTTTCTTCACCTTCTTTGATTTTCTATATCTGCTCTTAACTTCTTTTACTTTTCTCCTCTGATTCTTCTGCTCAGTGTCTTTCTTCCTCTTATCATTTTCTCTTCTTTCTTATCTCATGCTTCTTTTCCTTCTCCTTTGACTCGTCTTATCTTTTTTCCTTCTTCCTCTTCTTATCTTTTTCTCCAGATTTTCCTCTTCTTTATCTCCTTCCTTTTCTTTTTAATGTTCTCATACTCGTTACCTTAATCCTCTTTTTCTTCTTCCTCGTCCTCTTATCCTCTTCTCCTTTTTCCTCATCCTCTTGGATCCTTTTTCTCCTTCTTTCTCCTCATCTTCCTCTTTCTCCTTCTCCTCATTCTACTCCCCCAGTTTCTCATTCCACTTCTTCTCATTAGTCTCCTCCACATTCCCTCTTACTCCCCCTTATTCTCCTAGAAGTCTTTCCAATCATCTTTATCCTCCTCTTTCTCATCTTCCTTCCATTATTCGTTTCTCTTTTTCTTCTAGTTTCTCCTGTACTTGTCTTTCATTCCAATGAGTTTTATTTATTTTTTCTATCAGTTCTTTTTCGGTTTGGTACCATTTTCACGTTTTTTCAGCGTTTGAGTGCTCTGCCCGTTCCTGCTTCTCCGTCTCTTAGACGGAGAAGGTTATTAAGGTTAAGCTTTAATGGACGAATTTTTGTCCAGACTTCACCCTTATTACCTAAATGCTTCACGTTATATCTCATTATATCCAAGCTTTTTCTCACATACAGTCTTTTTAATTTTGTTGTTAATAATATGCTTTTTAATCAGTCACAATGGAATTTTGTAGAATTAAAGTAATTTTATCTTTATCTGATCTTTCCCTTCTTTTTTCTCTTGTTCCCCTATTGTGCTCCCCTTGTGCGTTTCCAGTACGTAGTACTTTTCTAGATTCGTTTCGGTACTATTTCTATGATCTTCTTGTATGCTCCTTAGTGCTCTTTCAAACATACTTTCCATTCTCTTATCATGCTCTTCCTTTGCATTTGTTTTATTAATCATATTCTCGTGCTATCTTTCTATCTATGCTCTTCCCGTTCTTTTAGAGCGATTGCCTCATTCTCATGCTCTTTCTGTACTTTTTTTGACGCCCTTTTTCTCCCATCTTTTCTCTATTCTCCTCTATCTGCTCCTTACCATCCTCCTCCTCTTCCTCCTTCTCCCTCTTCTTATTCTAATTTTTCTACGCCTCTACCAACTTCATATGTGGGTCGACATTGCCAATCTGATTGCATATTCTACGATATGCGAAATCGCAAATTGAAATCTCCGGTTCAATTGTTTCGCTTTTTTTCTATCAGGCGATATTTGTTGAATAGCGTTGCGGAGGCGGTGAACAAGTAAAGTGAACAAGATACAAATAAGCGATTGTGTTGGCGATTAATCTCCAAGAGTGGCTCCGTAATCCGATTCTATTCTAACATCTGTATAATTTATACTGTGATAAAGTAATGGATTTACTCCTCTTACAAAACTATTAATGCTTTAGAGAAAGTAAGTCAAGGTCGATCATGTGCTTTGCACATGAACATTGTGCAAAATTTCGTAAAGAATTTTGCAAAACAATAAAATCATTTCAAAAAGAACTTCATAAAGATAAAGCACGCTGGAACCGAAGTTGGTAGCCCATTAATATTTCATTTTAAATATAATCATTGGAATATTTCCTCTGTGGACAAATATCAGTAAATTCTTAGATTTTTTGTTCCATAACGATCTGCGTTGTTAACTTTTATAGTAAATTCAACGACTTGCAGTCAATTTTAATTGTGAATAAATTATATTTCTACTTACTTTTGGGCAAACGTTTTCGATTCATGGAGACTCTATTCAAAGGCCTTTGCAAGTCGTTGAATTTACTACAAAAAGTTTAATATCAGTAGTTTAAATTTGCAATCTTCTAAACCTTGTAAGTTGCAAAAGTATATTCTCTCTTTTTTTACAATAATGCTTATGGCATTTTATTTCCATAGAAGAACGCTGATTATAGTCATTTTCGTATCATTTAGTCATTTTCGATAGTCATTTTACAATATCTTTTTCTTTTTCTGTTATTCATTTATTTTTAATTATAATTAGGGTTCTCAATCTAATTATTGAGAGAAAAATTATTTTTGACTTATTTAATTTAATTAAAAAGAGATTTAAAATCATGCTTGGGTTATGGGCCCAGTCACGGGAGACAGAAAAGGGCAATGCGGGAAATAAATTAGTACCTAACCAAGCACATTTTTCGCGCAATGTTTATAGTGTTTTAAAGTTGATCTAAATTCAAAAAGTTGAAATTCTAACCCTGGTGCATAGGGTGGCAAAAAACACCGATATTCCAATATTTTGAAAAGGTGAACATCGATACTCAAACCTAGGATGATGTATTGATGTAAGTGGTATCATTCTTTACACAGACATATCAGGAAATTTTCTCAAGCGGGGGTCCGTCAGGAAGAACAACCCCTTCACCACAAATACTACCCCAGATAGTATTCTTGACTTCATTATGGGGGTTCCGGGGTTCCCCCCTCCCCGGGAAAAATTTGAAAAATAATAATCCTTTTAAAAACGCAAATTGAGTTTTTGTGGACATAAATCCCACCATTTTAACGCACATTATGGTTAAAAGAGAATGTTTGAAAGCTTGAGCAAGGCCTCGCTACATACTGAGTATCTAGCGAAGTCTTGGCTTGATTTATTGTCAATAGGGGGGGGGGGGGGGGGATCGGACCCGGGGAACTCACAGGCCCAATACACACAGAATTTCGTAGTTTCAATTCAGCCACTTGTATCAACGATTCAATCGACTTGTATGTATCTAGTATAATCCTAGTCGGATTCTCAAAGTATCAAGGAGGTGTCCTATATGATGATTTATATTACTCCCGTACGAGAAGGAGGTCCAGGGGTTCTCCCCCGGAAAGAAATTTCAAAATAACATCTTTAAAATCGCATTTTGAGCGACACGAATCCTCCCATTAAACGCAAATTTTGGTTCAAAGTGGATTTATCTAGTGGCTTAAATCATCGCCAATAGTTGGAGGGGGGGCGGACCCGTGCACTCCCCCTTGGCTACGCCCCTGATTCCGTAATCCTCTTGGTGTTGGTGATTATTGTTATTCATTATGATGTTACTATTCCCTTGTAAAATTAGTATGCCATAAAAAGGCGAGGATGATGCTTTTCGTGCGATGCTTAGTTTGGTCGTAAATTATTTTGAAAAAGATGAAAACAGAAATTGAATTTCTGTGCTTTTGGGTCAATCTGTAACACGCAATAGGCCAATCATTTTTGGATTTGGAGCTAATACCCTACATAAACAAAAATAACTAATAAATTATTATTATACCCATTAATATACATTTATAAAACAGAAATAAAATATTGGCTCCTGGCCTTGGAAAACACTGATTTATTATTAAATATTCAAAAATTAAAAAATTTAATTCAATATTATAATCCTTATTTCTCTTACTGAAAAATTAAAAAGTTGAAATAGTTAAGTACCTAGTATAAATTTAATCACTAGATTAGAATAATTTTTATTACCTCAAAAGTTGAAATAGTTAAGTACCTAGTATAAATTTAATCACTAGATTAGAATAATTTTTATTATCTCAAATTTTTTGTACATTTAATTTTTTTTTGACGATGAAGCCCACATAGGTCTGAGACCTTTGCGTGTGTAATGAGTTGGATGATGGTGATTGATGAGTGGACCTACAGTTTTAGGTGGTTTCCGAACCACCGGATTAATTAGAATTAGCCTACTCTTTAAATTTTATGTATCTTTTAGACCCTACTCCTGATTATATAAACAGCTCATATGCCAATAATTATTATGTTGAATAAATTAGAAGGAACCTCTAAACAGGCTATGCCTACATTCTTCTTGAAAATAATAGATGAAAAAGTATTATGTACATTTATATATGTATTTTATTATTTATTTATTTATTTATTGTGACAAATTTACAACGAGTGTGAAGATGCAACAGACTCAGGTCCAAAACCGCTCCCTTCACAAATTTTGATATGTTACATTGTCCAAAACATTGAGGTTAACACAGAATAAAAATTTAAAATATGCTGAAAAATAATAAAATGAATTTTCTCACTTGACCACTATTAATTTAAAAGTTCATTCGAAACGAAACACTAAAAACAGTTAAAAATAGTTAATAATATTAAATTTTTATAGAAACTTTTGAGTCGAAAAATATTATTATGATGATCAAAATGTAATGTACTAAAACATGTTCTTTCAAGAGAATAAAGACCAATTGTATTCTATTCTACTTATACCTATTACTAATATACTTATACTTATTAATACACTAATACCTATAAAAATTGCGAGAGAAATTCACTTATTTACCCTTTTTTCCCGCGTCAGATCTCTCGTGACTGGACTACGAAAATTTGACCAACTCTTTTATCATTCGCTACGAATCAAAACCAGAACAACTTCAATACCTTTAACAATAATTGTATTCGGCTTGGATTATTTGAAAAGTTTCACTTCAAATGAGATCTGAAAAGTTTTCTTATTCTAAAATCTAGAAATAGGAAGTAGTTCATTCGAAGCTCTGTTCAGGTGTGCATAACTCTCTGATTTCAATAATTATTACAGTAGTTGTCACCTGATATTAGACAAAACCAGTGGCGTACCGAGGTTTTGAGCGCCCTGGAGCGGAAGTGTCTAACGATGCCCCCCCCCCCAAAAAAAATCAGTCTTACACTCAACCACCCGATTGGGCTGATATTAATACAGTGGTCATTTAATGAACCAGCGGCTTTTTTCCGCCTCTAACTATGCCGTATTTGTTAGAGATGCGAATCTCCAAGGAATGATTTTTCGCCAGGCCAGATTCTGCTCTTATCAATTTCCAAACAGCTTGTTTTGGATTTTTTCACTTTTCTATAAATTTATTTGCAGTTATTTTTTCGCATTTTGCAAGTCATCCTCATGAATTTTTTTTTTATATTTTGGAAATAGGATTCAAAAGTGAAGTATTTCAGTCCTGTTCTCAATATAAAAACCATTGAACTTCTTGTGGTTTCATTTTTTCAGAATAAATTCAAAGTATTCATCCAATTACTTGAATTTGTTATACCTTTTGCCACCCAATTTAAATTGTTTTGGCATTCTGTCTGGTTGTAACGCATTTACGGCTGAACGCATGAACCGATTTATTTTAAATTTGACATGAATTTTCCTTTTAGTCATGCGCAGCGATGTTTACATACGGTTTTTTAAAATTGTGTTGCATTTCACCCTTTTGGCCTTCATTATAGTACTGTAATACATTTTTTTGTAAGTAAAAGGTAATTTTCTCTCAAGAACGGTGCGCCCCTCAGAGCCTTGCGCCCTGGAGCGACTGCTCCACTCGCTCCATTATCGGTACGCCACTGGACAAAACATTTGTTATGAATAAGAATGTCAACAATTACAAGAAATTTTTCAAAATTCGGCTTTTTCCAATACTTTTTTACTACCCAATATTAAATACATAAATAACTCGAAGAATGCAACAAAGTTGTTTAACAAGGAGAGTCAAATTGCATAGTTATCCCAATAACTGCAATAAAATTTTCTCGTATCCAGTGGCCTTACAGTTACATAAGCTAACAGAAATTTATGCTATTTCTGTGATAAAAGAAGCCATTTCATTCCACATGCATGAATAAAATTTCTAGTAATTGGCTGAACTCTTCTGTGCTGAAGTAATAATAAAAGGGAAAATGGAAATTTTAATTTCTTTGATTTTAAATAGGCTAATATATTAAATTTATGCTACTGCACTGTTGCAACATTTATATTATACTCTCTAAAATTCCTAATCCGTTGATAAGCTAAGTATTCCTCCTTCTACAACTTTTTTAATATGTTCAAGATGTTTTAATGTTAGTTTTTATTCAACCTTTCGACCCATAACCCATAATAGATTATCTTATAAAGACTTGGTCACTATCAATCCATTAAAGTTTACTGCTTTCAACGAGCCCATGGAACTGGCTCTATTAAAATGCAAATCTGCGTAACAAAAACTGTTACTTTTATCAAGAAGGTCTATGATAGTATCACGATCTGCAGAATGCCTGTATTTGATATTTCGTAACCACAATAATTTAACCCATGAAGCATCTCAGTTACATGCAGCTTCTAAAGTTACGTTTTAAAGATTTAAAATTTACTTACTTTTGTGATGACTTCAATGGTTATTATTCCCTAATAAGTTGGTTTAATAAATAGTAAATTAATAATTCAATAGTTTCACAATTTAATAATTTCACAATTTAATAGTTTTATAATTTAATAATTATCATCAATTTAATTAGGCCGCTTAGCGCAGTTGGTTGGGGCGTCGCAACTTCAGCTTACTGTCGTTTAAGTGGTCGTGGGTTCGAATCCCGCTCCACCGTCAGGCATTTATGTGTAATCATTCACCTCATTACCCACGCACAAGTCTCGGACTCATGTGGGCATCATCAGCAATGAGAAAAAAAATGGATTGTATAGAAGTACCGGCTGCTCGTTGAGGCGTAGTGTTGGAGCGTCAGGATGTTCAGTCACTAGTGCTCAAGACTGCGCTTGGAAGGGTGACCGTCAAAAAATAACGTCGTTATCTGCTTTATTATATTGCCTGGTGGTTCGGAACTCATCGAAAACTGTAGGTTCATCCATAACATCATTTACATCCACTCATTACCCACGAACAAGTCTCGGCCTCATGTGAGCATCATCAACACGGAAAAAATGAAAACCTAATAATCCATTTCAGTTCAGTTTCCGTTCAGTTTTCACGACTGGGAAAGCGAAACTTGGGCAAATTGTGAAGGTGGTCTTTTTCAGCAATTAAGACCAGAAACACGCGAGTGATAATGGCCAGAGACTCGTTAATCTACTTGCTTGAGCCTTAAAAATGTTCATAAAGTTGGTGGTGAAGTTGTCCAGATGCTAGGGATTGAGTTTTTTAACTCAACTTTTTTTGTCAAGCACAAACATGTCAAGGAATAACGCTAATTAGTAATTTCACGGCGGCTAATCTGAAGTTGTCATTGAAGAATACTCAAGCATGTGGTGAAGGCTCTCTAAACTCTAAACTAGACTCTCATTCATTCTCCATCTCAAGTTCTCTCTCTCTCACACACACACACACACACACACTCTCTATCTCTCTCTCTCTCTCTCTCTCTCTCTCTAAATCTCTCTCTTTTTTCGCCCAATCTCTCTCTTTGTCTGTGTATCCCCAACTCTTTTAGTCTCACTGATGATTTTCATTTTCCTTCAGTTAATTTATTTATAAATACTCTTTTGCAGGCAAATTTGGCTCATCTCTTCAATCCTATCACTATCTTTTCTTCACAAATTTCATATTGAATAAAGTTATTATAAATAATAAAATTCCTCTTAAACGTTAAAATCAAGTTAAATCTAGTTAGTATTGAAAAATAGAATCTCTCTTAAAACGTTAGAATTACGTTAAATACTCAATTGGATTTGGTAGCTGCTAATCATGATTTTACATTGTAAATTCATGAAAATTTACACAAATAATCTCATCTTGATCTTAATCACTCTACTTATGTAAATACGTCACTAGGATTTTCTTAGTTAAAATTAATATCAATTGCTGTACATTTGCTACCTATGCGACGGTAATAATGCTATTTTAAAATCATTTAAGAAATGTTGTAAATTTACATAAATAAAGTGTTCTGAAAAATAAAATAAATAAAATAGAATTATTAATAAATAAGTGTCATAAATAAAGTGTTTTAAATTTTTTTTTAATTTACATAAATAAAGTGTTCTTATCATTCTTATCTAGTTTCAAATTATTCTCCAATAGATAATATATTTTTTACCAAAATTATTTATTGAGTTAACATTATTTATTTGATTTAATCTTGGACTCATCCTGCAGCGTTCTAATAAACAAGTGCTACATTCATTACAGACAGCTTAAGAATTCCAACACAGTAGCAACATTTCAGCCGTAAAGAATAATAATTAATTAAAGACGTACTACTTCTTAGGCTGATACAAACAAGTGACTTATATAGTAAGTTGTGTTTCTTAGTTGTTATCAGTCTGAAGAGATGGCGGGTGAGGAGGAGTCGAAGAAGAAGCCGGGGAAGAAGAAAAAGAAGAAGTAATAGAAGGACGATGAATCTAAGGTCGTTGATGAAAAAGTTGAAATCGTTCAAAGACCTTGATAGTGAACTTCAGTGACAGTCATACCCTCTCATTCTCACTCACTCACTCTCTCTCTCTCTCTCTCTCTCTCTATCTCTCTCTTATTCTCTCTCTTCTTTTTTTGTTATTGTTGCAGTCTCTATTCATAGGACTAATTTAAAATGCGGTGGAAGTAAGCTACCTACAGGCTTTCCATTTGATTTCAACAAGAGATTCCTCGGAGTCGTGGCATTGTCTGTGTACAGAATACTGATCTGCCCATCTTATTCCTGTGACATCTAATTTCAGTAAAGTGTTTTTTACTAAAGGCTATTTTCTACGATAGGACGGTCAGACCCCGATTACTTTCAGAATGTTTATTATAACAGTATATTAAGTTGAGATTTGAGAGTGCTATTAGTTATCACCAATTCCCATCTCGTCTTTTGATAATATTCTCTATATCTCTCTAATATTTCTCTATCATCTCTTGCCACCTTCAAATTTCAAATTGATTTCTTCAAATAATTTAATCATATTGCATTTTGCAATAACCTTACAATTAAACAAATCAGCATAAATAATTAAATAAAAATAATCTCTATATATAAAAATGAATGTCTGTCTGTATGTATGTGTGTTCCCTATAGACTCCAAAACTACTTGACAGATCGGCTTGAAACTTTGGGAATATGTTGTGTGAATATTGGGGATGATTTCTGACCATAAATTTCAATAGGGGAGCTAATAATTATTATTTATTAAACCATTTTATGGACCTAACCTACTGAACTTGCCAGCCAAACAGTTTAAAGGAACAGCTGATAGAAGTCAACAGTTTTTAATCATATGGCAGGCCCCTTAGCGGCGTTATTTACGCTGTCTTTGAACAGCAAAAGACTGCACTTTGCATGTAGGCTACCGTGCAGTTGGAGCCTTGCAATATGTAGGAAACATACGACTGGGTATGATGAAATGTAATAATTACATTATGCTAGGTTGATGACATCTGTTAACCAATGAAGTGCTAGCTAGAAATTTGAAATGCAGCCTCAGCGGAAGGTGGCGAATATTAAAATAAAAAACCTAGCTTCTACCCTTATAGTCATAGGAGGTTTAAATTTGAAATGTTTCTTCATTCAGAGGTGGTGATTAAGAAAACAACGAAGCCTCTATGATCAGCTGGAAGAGCCCTAGGACTAACTTCATTCCTAATTTTAAATGTAACCTCAGCGGGAGGTGGCGAATAATAAAATCAAGGAGAATTTTTATGAGAATGCAGCAACGCGCGTTGGGCCAGCTAGTAATAATATACAGTGCATTCAAAGACTGCTGCAGGCAAGGTAGAGAGAGAGACCTGAGAGTCAGAAGTGAGTTCTCGAAGACAACGAGCAATAATAATTTTTTTTTGGAGGATGAAGCCCACATAGGTCTGAGACCTGTGCGTCTTTATATATGAAATTATTCATAGGAATAGATTTACGCCACCTGTTGCTCAATTGCTGTATTATTAACCAGAGTAAGATTAATTAAGTAGGCTAAACTACAATAATTAACTGATCCGAATCAGTTGAATTTGATAATAAACTTATTCAACCGAGTATCGAAGGACCCGACTTAAAAACCATTATAAAACTACAAAAAAAAATTGAAAATAATTAAGTATTAATTGATTGAAGTTGAACATTGTTGACAAAAGCTCTTGCTGCTGCCGATATTTGAACCTTTGATCAGCTGGTGGAAGCCAAACTCTTGCCGATAACAGTATAAAGGTCGATTAACACACTTCAGTCACGGCGCGTCTCAGTTCCAAACTATCCGTCTCGTCACAGTCATAAAATTTTTATCTGAGTTTCCGGTTTTGATGTCTACACTCGTCCGGCGCAGACCCGTCAGGTGATTGATTGTTACCGTGACTGAACTGAGTCGGAATTGTGACTGTGACGCACCGTAACTGATGTGTGTGAATCGACAGAAAAATCTGATATTACACGATTTGTTGAATTGTATATCAATGATTGTGGTTAGAATGTTCGCTTGCATTTGAGATGGATTTGCTGGAAGAGAGATATGTATTTAGATTTGGCTAATTGAATTGAATCAGCTGATACTAACCTAAATGCTATAGTGGCAATCTATTTTTTATCATAATTATTTTTACATTATTGATCCCCAAAGTTCAAAATCCATGCGGATTTTTCTTTAACTAGGATGAAACTATATAGCAAGTTACAGAATCTTCTCGAAAGATATCAATCACCTGGACAGTCGGGCAATATCACGAATTCAATGCTCTGTCGGGTGGTTTATAAATACTGATGAAAGAATACTATTTTTAAATAATATAAAAAATTAGTTTTATGATTACAACGATTAAAAATCGTATGGATTTTACTGGTGGACACTTTTACGGGTAGTTTCACTTCGCCGTTTAAACCATGTTAGACTATAGGGATCATAGTGTACCTACAATTTTAGGTGGATTCCGAACTATGATTGGCACTAATTTCAAGGTAACGAAATCATTAGTTCAAACTGAGTATTTCTTGGATAATATCATGTTTATTTCCGTGTTCCTTCAAATTCAAATTTGTTATTACCTCAAAATACATAATAATTAAACACTGTAAAGAAAAAATAAATTTAATTTTGTTTTACTCAGGCACCACCAGAAAAAAGATAGAAAAAACGTTAACATTTTTCGGTGAATTCAACGAATTGCAGTCAATTTTTATTAAGAATAAGTAATATTTTACTTACTCTCTTGGCCGAACGTTTTCGAATCGTTTAGATTCATTTTCCTTGAAATCCAGGGAAGAAAAAACATATTTGCCCGTTGCACAAAAAACACCAATTTAGAAGGCTGAAAATATTAATTTCACGGTGAAAATAACACTATCTTATTTAATTTCCTCATTTCCGTATCAAATCAACTAACAAAATTTCAAGATAAACTAACAAGACTTCTAATAGAAGTCATCGCTCTCGACAAACAGGACTTTTCAGCAACAAATCGCCCACCATTCTGGGTCAAATATCATGTCAAATTCCTGACAAAGCCAGCACCAGCCAGATTTAGTTCTTTCGGAAGCTTTCTTTGAAACGACAGACCATCTACCGGGTAGTTGGACGATTAGAGAGTCAGAAAAAACAGTAGACTTCACGATTTGGTCACGAATTTTTCACGACTGCCTCCTCCGTCACGAAATAACCGAAAGGAATCAACAACATTCTCGTATTCTACAATTAAATTACTAAATTATTCTTGGGCCGACACAGAGCTTGTGCCGGGTGGCGGGACGAGTGGTTAGATCACGACTTTTTTTATATACGCCGAACTAACGACGTAAAAATTACGTTTAGTAATTATAATCTAATGGAGCGACGTGATTTTCGTGATCCGTCCTATCCGGTTTGTAAGGAATCTGGCACTCGCTGCTAACTTACTAGAAAAAAATATTGTTGGAGGTGTAGACAAGAATTGCCGAGTTATAAGTTTGTAGTTTCTAAAGAAGAAATATTTTTGCAGATTATTGGAGAGCTCTATGTTTGTATTTTGTTATTTAGGTAAATATTGTTGGTGATAACATGAGACTTCTAAGTTTATAGTTTTCAACTAAAAAATATTGTTGGAGGTGTAGACAAGAATAGGCGAATTATAAACTTGTAGTTTTTAAATAACTGGAGTAATATTATTGCAGATTAATGGAGAGCTCTAATAAGTTTGTATTTTGTAATTTACGAGATAAATATTGTTGGTGATAACATGAGACTTCTATGTTTGTAGTTTTTAAAAGTATTGTTGGAGATGTAGACAAGAATTGCCGAGTTATATAAGTTTGTAGTTTATAAATTACTGAAGTAATATTGTTGCAGGTTTTTGGAGAGCTCCAAGTTTGCATTTTGTAATTTACGAGGTAAATATTGTTGGTGATAACATGAGACTTCTAAGTTTGTAGTTTTTAACTACAAAATATTATTGGAGGTGTAGACAAGAATAGGCGAATTATAAACTTATAGTTTTTAAATAACTGGAGTAATATTATTGCACATTTTTATTTTGAGGATGAAGCCCACATACGTCTGAGACCTG
Organism: Conomelus anceps; assembly: GCA_948455865.1. Lineage (NCBI taxonomy): Eukaryota > Metazoa > Arthropoda > Insecta > Hemiptera > Delphacidae > Conomelus > Conomelus anceps. Next base: position 16,144,569 of record OX418227.1, on the reverse strand, counting down.
TGTGTGGGTGATGAGTTTGATGATGGTGTTTGATGAGTTGGACCTACAGTTCTAGGTGGGTTCCGAACCGCCGGGAAGTGATTTTACAGCAGAGAACAGTGTCTTTTTTTGCTGGCCAATCTAATCGGTCACCGTTACAAACAGGACCTACAAAAACGCAGTTTATCTCTATCTGATTGAACAGATACCTGCTACGGATATCACTTCCTTAAGATTAGTGGAGAGCTCGATACAAAGTTTGTATTTTGTAATTCACTAGTTAAATATTGTTGGTGATAACATGAGACTTCTAAGTTTGTAGTTTTTAACTAAAAAATATTGTTGGAGGTGTAGACAAGAATTGCCGAGTTATAAACTTGTAGATTCAAAATTACTTAAGAAATGTTATTGCAGATTATTATTAGAGAGCTCTCAGTTTGTATTTTGTAATTTACTAGGTAAATATTGTTTGTATTAACATGAGACTTCTAAGTTTGTATTTTTTAACTACAAATATTGCTGAAGTTGTAGACAAGAATAGGCGAGTTATAAACTTGTAGTTTCTAAATTACTAAATAAATATTGTTGCAGATTATTGGCGAGCTCTTAGTTTGTCTTTTGTAATTCAGTAGTAGTTTGTTATTTGTAGTTCGTTGGTTTTAACTTACAAGAGTAGAGACATATTGTTAGGAGCGTAAAATATGAGTATTTAAGTATTTTGAGTATATTTTAAGTATATTTGAGTTTCTAAAGAAAAAAATTTGTTGCAGATTATTGGAGAGCGCTAAGTTTGTATTTTGTAATTTACTAGGTAAATATTTTTGGTGATAACATGAGTATTTTAAGAGTTCTGAGACTTCCAGTTTGCGGTTTGTAACTCACTTGATATTGTTATACGTTAAATATTGTTAGACGTTTAGACTTTGGAGAATTTAAGTTTGTAGCCTCTAACTTATTAGAGAAACATTGTTGGAGGTTTAGATCATGTAGATCACGATTGGAGAGTTCTAAGTTTTTGACCTACTAAAGAAAATATTATTAGAGGTTTTGACTATGATAGTAAAGACCTAAGCTTGTGGTTTCTAACTTAATAGAGAAATATTTTTGGAAATGTAGACTATGATCGTAGAAGAGTGAAAGTCCTAAGTTTTTATTTCACTGTTTGACTGTTTCATTGTACAGAAAGATTTGATAACTCTTATGTATTGTGCATTTTTCATTCATGTTGGAGGATGGTAAAAGAAAATTTTATCAAAATTGAATATATCAGACTATTTTTTACTGTTTTTAATGTTCCGTTTCGAGTAAACTTTCAAATTAATCAACTTCAAGTGAAAAGAATCATTTTATTTTATTTCGAGTGAAGTTTTTTAGTAAATATACATTTTTATGTGAACAATATAGCATATTTAACATTTTTTAAGAGAGCAGTTTTGTACTTTAGTCTTGTGTCTTTACATTCATTGTGATTTTGTTCCAATAGATAAATATGAAAATTGAAACGAAATAAAGCAAGTACGTAGGAGAAAAAACCCTTTCTACTATATTTATATCTTTATTTTTATATTTATATATCTTTATATTTATATAATTTATATCTTTGACAAAATTGCTATGATTGTCAGATTTTAGGGACGCTCGATTGTTGTGGGTGCACGCGAATTCCTAGGGAAAGTGATAGCCGAGTGACGTAGCAGGTATCTGTTCAGAGATAAGCTACGAAACTCCTTGGCGCTCTTTGTAAGGGTGACCGATTGGACTGACCAGCAAAAAAGACTCTGTTCTCTGCTGTAAAATCACTTCCCGGTGGTTCGGAACCCACCTAAAGCTGTAGGTCCAACTCATCAATCACCATCGACCAATTCATTACCCACGCACAGGTCTCAGACCTATGTGGGCTTCATCCTCCTAAATTAAACAAAAAAACATGATTTTCATTCTACTGTTTTCGGGGCTGTAATCCAATAAAGATAAAAATCGTACCAATTTAGCATTGCTCGGGTATGAATTAAAAATGTGGATCTAAATAAGAGTGAAACCAGCCCTATTAGAAAAGCAAAAACTTTCTTGAAGGTGAGGTGAACGTTCGGCGATATGAATGAGCAGTTGTAATTATGGAAGCATTAACGTTTAGGACTTTGAACTTATATCAAAGCTCTGTTCAATTTTTTCATATGATTAGGAGACTCATCTCAAGAAGTTCAGATTGCAGAAGCACATATGATCTTGGGATAAGCTTTAAAGTCTAGGACTTTCCACTTAATAGCTCTAGTTCTGCTCATTTTTTCTCAAGTGATTGAACAATTGACGTCTTTGCAAATCTACATCCGGTCGACTTGTACGATTTTCATTTCCAGAGAACTGATTTGATGTCTGATGATTAGAACCTGGATGATCGGATGATGTGAAATTTTTATGCGCACATTAGGGCGAAAACTAAATAGAACTTGTTTTTAAATCTGGTTTGCAGATGAACGGACCTATTACTAACTATACTTGCGGGGCTACTAAGTGTTTCCAATTATGTGGAAGTGATTTATCGTAGTGCTGGCACAAGATCTCAGATTTGCGTTTGAAATGATAGCTATTGAAACGCTGGCTAGTAACTTTCATCTGCTAAGTTATCTAGGTGACTTGAATTCCATCTCAGTTCCACCATCTTTCCTATAATAAGACGTGCTTCGTGTTTTTTTCCTAAGTATTATAATTTTTTTGACATGCAAGGCTGCTGATAAACTGTTTGAAACAATACAATTAAAGATCAGCAGAAATTATTTATAGGAAGTGATAGCAGAGTGCCGTAGCAGGTATCTGTTCAATCAGAGATAAACTACGAAACTCCTGGGCGCTCTTTGTAAGGGTGACCGATTGGATTGGCCAGCAAAAAAGACTGTTCTCTGATGCTTTAAAATCACTTCCCGGTGGTTCGGAACCCACCTAAAACTGTAAATCCAACTCATCAATCACCATCATCCAATTCATTACCCACGCACAGGTCTCAGACCAACGTGGGCTTCTTCCTCCGAAAAAAATATGCGAAAATTAGGAATTGACTGTATGACTCACTTGACTGGAGCATGCTTCCAAATTGGCCAACATTTAATATTCATTTTCAAGCAAGTCTATCTATAAAAAACAATTCTAATTTTTTAGAGTGAAAAGCTTTAGTGAATATAAATTTGTAGTGTAAATTAACCTAAATGTTTTGTACAATACAACAGTCGAAATTTGTAAAGAGAGTAGTTTTGGACTTTGTCTGTTGCATCTTCACTTCTTTGTAAATCTGTCTATAATAAATAAGCCTAAAAATAATATCTGCAAGTTGTTAATTTCAATATAGATAGTCAACAATGCAATTTATTGATCAATAAAAAAATTCAAGATTAATCAGTAAATGTGTGTGTTTTCCACCAGATTAGAGCAATTAGATTAGATTAGATTAGATTTTTATTCATCACATATGTTTGCATAAATACAATTGTTTACCAAACCGTGACATGTCAATAATAAAGATACATTCAATTCATTAAAAACAATTAATCATATCACATAGATCACGTCAAAAACTATGAAAATTTTCATAATAGGATTAAAGTTACAGCATTTAAAGGAAGAAACGGTTGAGAGTTGAAAAGTTAAGTTACAAAATCAAGAGAAATTCTATGATTGAAATAATTCTTCAACTTTGTATGGGCAGCTATTGACCAGATAAGATTTCAGTCTGTTCAGAAAACATCTATCAGTAGTGACAGCCTTCAAGTGAGATGGAAGCAGATTGAAAACTTTCATACCCCTATACCAAGGGCCTCTTCCAACCAGGTCCAGTCTAATTCTGGGTAGCTGGAAATCATTTTCATTCCTCCTTGTTAGATATATATGAGTGTGTCTGGGTTCTTCCACATGTCTTCTATTTTTCCAAATATTATTATTTTTTAATATAAGTTACCAGCTCCTGTATATAAATTGCTGGTACCGTCAGAAGATTGTTCCTAATAAAATGCGGTTTGCAACTCTCTCTAAATCCCAATGCATATACTATTCTCACCACTTCCTTTTGCCTCAAAAAAATTCGATTCAAGAGAGTATGATGACTTCCCCATAGCATTATGCTGTATCTGACAACAGAAACAAAATAGGCATGGTATACACTAAGGGCTGCTGGAATGTCTGATGACCCTCTAACCACTCTCAACGCAAACAATGCTTTATTCAGCTTCTTCTCCAAAAGGTCAACCTCTGAAGCCCAACTCAAATAGCTCTGGATCCTCACTCCAAGGAATTGTACCTCCTTTACAGACTTGCCAAAGATGGATTGCATTGCTGACTCCTCCTCTATGTGTGCAATATGAGAGGCATGAAAATTTACTATATTGGTCTTTTCCAGATTTACCTTTAACCCATTTGACTCAAACCATGCTGCCAAAGGTTCTGTAGCCTTCAAGATTGCCTCCCTCACATTTTGTCCTAATTTTGGCTCCACTACAGCTGTTGTGTCATCAGCAAAAAGGATCATCCTTGATTCAACATTAGCTGGCAGATCATTGATATAAAGGAGAAATAGTATGGGGCCCAGAACTGAACCCTGTGGTACACCAAGTGTGACCCTTGACCAATCCAAATACACTGGATGCTGGTCTCTCAAAACTACCTTCTGCTGTCTGCCCTCAAGATAGGATGAAATGAGTTTGTGTGAGACTCTTCTGAAACCATATTGCCGAAGTTTGTCCAATAGCAGGTCATGATTAACACTATCGAAAGCCCATGATAAGTCACAAAAAATACCTGTAGGATTGCATGAACCATCCAAAGCCAACATCACATCCTTTACCAGCTCAAAAATTGCCATTTTAGTTGACTTTCCAGCTCTAAATCCAAATTGTTGATTGACAAGAATATGCTGTTTTTGTAAAAAGGCTGCTATCTGCTCAAATATTACTTTCTCAACAATCTTGGAGAAGGAAGATAAGATTGCTACAGGTCTGAAGTTCCTTACATCCTCTGAGTCACCCTTTTTAAATATGGGAATGATGAGGGCATATTTAAGCTTTTCTGGAAAGATGCCCATTTGAAGGACAACATTGGTGACATGAGCAAGTGGCCTTGCTACCCATTGGCCAACTTCCTTAACCAGCCTCATGGGTATCTCATCCCAACCTGAGGAACTCTTATTATCAAGTCTATTTATGATTTTTAGAATGTCCCTTTCTGTAACCTCCTGGAAGATTAAATTTTCATTTGGAGCACCAACATTGTTCAAGAATCTCATTGCCTTGGAAGTATTTATGGATCAAAACTTTTGATTTATCAATCAAAACTACATTTAATTTGCATTAAAAAACAATATGAAATTTGAAATTCCGTTGGTTGAATTCATTACCAATTCTTTCATTTTGTATAATTTTATAACTGAATTCTAAATGTGTTTCAAAGTGAAATTTAACCTTACTCAAGATTTGAGTATTGTATTTAAAATGTTGTCAAGAAAGCTGTTTTGTGCTAATAGCCTTCACATTGATTGCATTTCAGTCATATTTTATTCAAGTTGTTTTGTACAAAGTAATAAATCTAAACTTGAAATAATATAAGATAGGTCTTTCCCCTATTCCATTCAATTGATTGAAATTACAATGCAAATTAAAAAGTAAAATGGGTGACTCTTAAGGCTGTGCCAACCAATCAGGAATTCAATTCAGTTGATTGAAATTACAATTGCAATTCAAATTAAAAAGTAAAATGGGCGACTCTTAAGGTTGTGCCAGCCAATCAGGAATTCAATTCAATTGATTGAAATTACAATTGCAATTCAAATTAAAAAGTAAAATGGGCGACTCTTAAGGTTGTGCCAACCAATCAGGAATTCAATTCAATTGATTGAAATTACAATTCCAATTTAAATTAAAAAGTAAACTGGGTGCCTCTTAAGGTTGTGCCAATGAACCAGGAATTCAATTCAATTGATTGAAATTACAATTGCAATTCAAATTAATAATTAAAATGCGCGACTCTTAAGGTTGTGCCAACCAATCAGGAATTCAATTCAATTGATTGAAATTACAATTGCAATTCCAATTAAAAGGTAAATTGGGCGACTCGTATGATTTTGCCAACCAAGAGCAAATTTCAACCAAACGGTTCCTAGATCACAGGATCACAGAACACCCAGCCATTTTATAAGACCAGAGATGATTACCTGAAATTGAATGTTTTGATTTTCAGTCAAGAGCCGAAATAACAGTTGTACCAGTAGAAAACGAGGGATAGAACCCATCAAAAGGTCGAGACCAGAACGGTTCTAGTTTCGTTTTTAGCTTTTTTATCTCTGTCTGATAATTAGAATAATAATAGTCTCAGCCTGCAAAGGTCGGCCTTCCGAATACTGGTCTCGCACAGAAGTAGCCATCTGACACTGCTGGTTCGGTCTCAGTTCTCAGCGGAACCCAACCGATGGCGATGCTCCTTGTTTCTAGCGGCTTCCTCAATTACGAGATTTAATTAAATGTGAAGAGCTGCTGAACGATGAATGACCTGCTGCTGCTGCTTCAAGCCCAGTCTTCATCCCAAATTGTAGCCAGGTTACCTGTCACTATATCTATAGTGTGGTTATTGATATATATAGGCCTTGAACATCACCCTCTATCTCTGCAGTTCTGCACTAGGCTTGTTGTTGTGGGTAGAGCGTTGCCCGATGCCATATCAACTGGCGCTTCCTCTACCGGTGAGTTCGTTCCTTCGTTCACTGATTCATCATAATAATTATGGGATGTACTAAGATATAGTACAGTATTATAGTATATATATATAGTACAGTATTTTTAGAAGTGTGTTTTAAGGCAGGCATCAGTGGTGTAACAATATATATATATACAGAGTAGTCTGGGAAGAAGGATGATTGGAAGAAAGAGTATTTTATGTTCGGGTATCGTTGATTCTAATGCATAACTAAGTTAATATTTTGTCTAAAATCGGGGGGAAATCAATGTAAATCGTTTAATGAAATCGATCAATCAATCAATTTATTATCCTCAAAATAATACAAAATCAAAATGATAAGGGAAGTGATAGCCGAGTGCCGTAGCAGGTATCTGTTCAATCAGAGATAAGCTACGAAACTCCTGGGCGATCTTTGCAAGGGTGACCGATTGGATTGGCCAGCAAAAAAGACTCTGTTCTCTGCTGTAAAATCACTTTCCGGTGGTTCGGAACCCACCTAAAACTGTAGGTCCAACTCATCAATCACCATCATTCAATTCATTATCCACGCACAGGTCTCAGACCTATGTGAGCTTCAAAAAAAAAAAATAATGAGTAGAACTAATTTTAGCATGCAATTAACAAGCGGGAAAAAGCATTGAAAGTTTATCTTATTCTTAATTAGAATTGTTCTCCTTAATTAAAACAAACCACTATTAAATTGTTTTATAGGTGTAACATCCAATACTCGATGTCAATCACCATCGCAAAATCAAATACATGCTGTGGACTGGTGGCTGATCCACAGTGTCATACACCTTGCATCTTGCAGTCATCTTGGTATCCACGTCTTAGACTTTGATTTCATCTGACTCTGTATTGGTGTGGAATGAGTTTATTTCCATTGTAATGTTACAATTTAACCAACCCATACTTGAATGAATCATTGAGAGCCCTTTCACACATACCTCATTTGTCGCAGCTTCGACACTTAGCTGACACTGACATGGGAGAAAGACTTTCTGGGACCTTTCACACTACTCTTATTTATGGCATACTTTACAGGGTATTAGAGAGAGGACAAACTTAATATTGACTCTAGCCTCTAGCCTGATATAATCGGATGTTTTCAAACGCTATTTCTTGTTGGCGTCGGCTTAATATTAAAAAAAAAACTAAAAAAAATAATCAAATACAAGAATTTATTATAGATATCTCATCATTTGGTCGATCCTCTCTCTAGGCTCTTTTCTGTAGTTAGTACTTACTTTTACTTAGAGTTAGTTAAGTTACTAACTTACTTGATGTTAGTTACTCTAACTTACTTACTTACTCTACTTCACTTACTTGGTAATTACTTACTTATTAATTACTTACTTGTTACTTACTTAGACCTACTTACTCAGTTATCACTTACTTACTTTCTTACACACTTACTAAGTGTACTTACTACTAACTACTCCTACTCTAACTTACTTAAGTTAAAACTTACTTATTACATAATCTCTGTGTTATGTAACTAGTTATATTTAATAATATCTGTTGAACTGTTATTGTATGAAAGTAAGGCTACTTTGTACATGATTACAATACTTTATACAATAATTAATGACATTTTTCTTAAAAATGCACACATATCATCGAATTACTCAACGTCTAAAAACCCATCGCATGTTTGGTGTTGGCTTTTTAGAATTTGGTTGGAGGTCAAAATAATATTTGAGTTGTTAATTTTCAATCTATCAAAACTGACACTGTATTTCTATTTAAAATATGATTTTCACTCACTTACTGGAAATACTGGAGGCATTTCACTTCTAAAGATGATCAGCTGATGAAGCTTCTCTTTAGAAGTGAAATGCATCTCTCCAGTATCTCCAGTATAAGTGAGTGAAAATCATATTTTAAATACAGTGTCATTCAGACACTGAAATACAGATTGTTCATCAAGAGTATTTCGTCATGGAAAACAATCATCGCAGATGTTAATTTTCATTTCCAAAATTTAATATTTTTTGTCGATTTATTACTGTATTTATACAGAGTGTCCCATGTAAGGTGTAGAAGCCGGTTACCAGAGATTCTACATCAAATTTCTGACAAAAAATGTTCAGTGAAGTTTTTGAAATGGGGCCTTTGTTTTCGAGATATCTCGATTCAATGACTTTTTCGAGATACGCTCACTTCCCGCCATTAAATGCTCAATAACTCAAAAACTACCAATCGGAATGGAATTATGATGACATTGTTGGAAAGAGCACAACATTTCGCTAAACATACTCGTATTTTCAATATGTAACCCGATCATTTAGGGTATTTTTTTAGGGGTCAAAGTTCAAAGAAGTTGATTTTCCAAAATATCACTGAAATTTCAAAGCGATTTTTCTCGATTTGTTTTCAGGGTGACATAATGAAAATTTTACATGAAAAACTTCCTCATTTCTTAAGCTTCAAAATAAGACTAAAACTTTTCAAATTGATGAATTTCAAATGCTTAAAAATTGTAAAAAACTGTCACAAACCCAAAAGAATAAATTCGTGTCTAAGGGACACTAATACGTGTTTATACATGTAAATTTAGCAAAATGTTGTGTTCTTTCCAACAATGTCATCATAATTTCTAATCCGATCGGTAGTTTTTGAGTTATTGAGCATTTAATGGCGGGAAGTGAGCGTATCTCGAAAAGTCATTGAATCGAGATATCTCAAAAACAAAGGCCCCATTTCAAAAACGTCACTGAACATTTTTTGTCAGAAATTTGATGTAGAATCTCTGGTAACCGGCTTATACCTTACATGGTACACCCTGTATGAAGCACTAAAATGTTGTTATTATTATATTACATAAACCTATCAAGGAATCGAGGTCGTATATGAACTTATTTTGAGGCTTCCTTAACTCAAAGAGACTTGAAAAGCCTTCAAGGTGAATGATTCTCAAGTCTCCCTTGAGTTGGTTTATGAATTCGGGTTTTAGAACTGGAAATTCCTCTTTTCTAAAAAAAAATTCTTTTTTCTAGGAAGAATGGTCCATCAATCATAACTGATATCAAGCCTACATCATGTCTGAGGAGAAACGATGACGTCACGTACATCATGGGAGAATAATTCAATACCCCTGTAAGTAATAAAATATTGCATTTTACTTTCTGTAGTTTGTATTTGTACAGAGAAATTACTTATTAAAGATCTTTATTTAGAGAAGGATGAAGAACTGTTGGAGAAAGAAGGGAGATAGAACATAAGGTAGAAAGAGAAGGGAGAAGAACAGTAGGCAGAAAGAGAAGGAAGAACAGAAGGAGAAAGAGAAGGGAGATAGAACACAAGGTAGAAAGAGAAGGAAGGAAGGAAGGAAAACTTGACAGTTTCCTGTAGTATAGCCTACTGTTACGGGCTCTATCTCTAAAATAATGCTGGTAACACCTTAAATTAACACTTGCACTTTATTTACAGAGATTATCCGCAACACGCACTAATAAATAAGTTGTCACACAAAATAAAGCAACCAGAAACAGATAAATCGATAAATGTCAACTATTAAAGAATTTGCTATATAACTGTACAAAAATCAATTACTAACTGTTTGAAGGTCAATCAAATATTAAATAATAACTAATAAAAACTTTAAAAACTCTTTTAAGTGAAAATTTACTCATGTTATGTCTGACGATGCTCTTGACAAAAGAGTGAAACGGCCGTTACCCCATAACGTGAGTTAATTTCCACTTAAAAGTGTTTTTTAAGTTTTTATTACATATTAGTGGAAACAAGATCGATCTTCAACAAAATAATAACTGTTCAACAATTCAAGGAGAAGCGTCTAAATGTCTAAAACATTACAGTTGAAACACTACAAGCACTTACGAGTCACTGTATAAACTGTTGAAGAAGCCTGGATAATAATGTCACATTATACTGCGTTTATCACTCACATTAAACGTTCATATAACACAGTTTGTATTAACGCTCACTGATAGTACGGTTTGTATGAGCGGAAACGGTAACTGTCACTTTGTCGTTGGAATCACAACTGACTGATTCGTTTCTACTTTCTTGCAGATTGTATGATGTTTGATTGTACTGATGCTTACAAAAGCTTCTGCTTTATATACATTTTTATCACTCTAGAAAGATCGAGTGGGATCTCTATTTTGCTATCAAATTCTAAAGTAAACAGAAAAGACATTCCCCATTTTTCCATAAAGTTCCAAGTAAACATTCTAAAGGTTTCCAGATAAACCGCAAGGCGAGAAGAGTACGGGGATAGTAAACAAACACGCTGCTTAAAGATAACCGGAAGACAATATTGGCACAGCTGTAATTACGCTGAAAATTCCTGCCCGTTCTTCCTCGAATGTTTCATAACAATACTGTCGTTTTTTCGAATAAATGGGAGATATTGATAAAGTTTGTATGAAATCCTCGTATCTTAACCTTCGGTTATTTCAGTTTTCGAGTTTATATCAAAACTAATAAAATAAAAAGCTGTCGGTCTCCCATTTCAAGAAACCAGGTAATAAGGAGGGATAGGAAATGCTAACCTTGCACCAAAAAAAGGTCAGGGAAATCCCAATTTATGACTTGTTTGCATATGTTTGACTTGTGATATCTTTGCATATATTGTGTATATATTTAAGAAGAATCTAAATAAAAGATTTTTGATTTTGATTTTTGACCCCCGTAAACTTACCTGCTGGAACCACCCTTAGTACCTAGGCATTCTAGTAGGGTACTAGTGATTGGATATCACTTGGAGAAGCTTTTTACAAACTCATCAAAGTTTAAGCCACTTTTAAAATGACAATGAACAAGATGGATGACATTAACTCAAAGTATACCGGAAAATAGTGACGTTGAACGGATATGTTTGCTCTTTGATGTTGTGCTACACCTACAACAGTACTTCATTACCATACTATATAGTAGATTACTATACTATAGTAGTTGTAGGCTACTATTTTACAAACTAACATCAACCCGGTGACCTAAAGAGGATCAGCTGCTGTCTCCTTAACATAGTACCGGTTACCCATTCTAGTTAACAGCTGTCATTTCCTCCATTTAACAGCATTGGAAAGAAAAAACAATGGTAACAAACTTTCCTCATCACATCCCAGCCGTTTCAGATGCGGCCTGAGTACTCTGCGTGAGAACCCTGATTCCAAACAATTCTGATCTGACAGCTCCCGATTCTTATCAGTTTGGAAAGGGGAGTACAACTGTAATTACACGGCAGCAAACTTTGAAAAATTATAGAAAGACAAACATCTGTAGATATGATGGATAGCGGTTCTGGTTAGAGACTCTTCACTCTTCCTGTATGTTGGATAGGCCACTTTGGGAGGTACTCAGCTCAAATAGAAGGAGAAAGCATGGGAAGTCTTAAATCTAGAGATCTGATGGTAACAACGCTAAATAGGATTAGTTTTGATCGGGTTACTTTCGTAACGGTGATAGTAGAGAATGTGTGGCCTGTTTCATTCATTAAAATTTATTTTTTATTCTCATTTCGATGTTGCTTTTGGAAGACGAAACAAACTGATGTCAAGACTTATTGACTCATTCATCATAATTCATTCGTTTTTCCGAAAAAAAAAAACATTCAAAAACATTCATTTGACATTCAAATAATTTTTTTTAGAGACAACTAATCTAAAATATCATTTCTTTGTAGTGGTGAAGGTGGTATTGTGGAAGATATCCATAATGAATAATAAGACAAAGTTGTCACAACCACATTTATAATAATAGTTTTGGTTGTAACACCATTATCAATCTCAAACAAACCTTGTTTGTGAGATTGAAAAATAGTGAGATAATAGTTTCGGTTGTTACACCATTATCAATCACAAACGAACTTTGTGAGATTGAAAAATAGTGAGATACTAGTTTCGGTTGTTACACCATTATCAATTTCAAACAAACTTTGTGAGATTGAAAAGTAGTGAGATAATACTTTCGGTTGTTACACCATTATCAATCTCAAACAAACTTTATGAGATTGAAAAATATTGAGATACTAGTTTCGGTTGTTACACCATTATCAATGTCAAACTTTGTTTGTGAGATTGAAAAATAGTGAGATACTAGTTTCGGTTGTTACACCATAAAAAAAAAGTAAATTCGTATGGCTTTTCGTGGTGGGGAGACCCTTACGGGTAGTTCCACCTCGCCGCTTTTTTAACGACTGCTTTTTTTTATATTCAACCGGGACCGACGGCTTAACGTGTCCTCCGAAACACGGGTTGTTACACCATTATCAATCTTAAACAAACTTTGAGATTGATAACGGTTTAACAACCGAAACTAGTATCTCACTATTTTTAATAAATGTGGTTGTGACAACTTCGTCTTATTATTCATAATCTAAATTATCTGACCCAATGACTCATTTATCATTGTTTCTTGGTAATTAAGTATACATGTCCAGTTAATGCCCGAGACGGGTGCTAATTTCAAAAATTTCCATGAAATACTGATAAAATTGACAATTTATAAAAAATATATTCGTAGACATGGAGATGTGAATAATTGATTAATGTGACTGTGCCTCTAGACATGAAAACATCTGATCAAGAAACAAGAGTGTTGGGTTAACGATTTTTTTATAAATGGTAATAAACTTCAAGTTCTAATTTTAATTCTATTAATTGCATATTTTTAATGGAATTAGAGGAGTTAGAAAAGTGATAGCCTAGTGCCGTAGCAGGTATCTGTTCAATCAGAGATAAGCTACGAAACTCCTGGGCACTCGTTATAAGGGTGACCGATTGGATTGGCCAGCAAATAATACTCTGTTCTCTGCTGTAAAATCACTTTCCGGTGGTTCGGAACCCCCCTTAAAATGTAGACCCAACTCATCAATCACCATCATCCAATTCATCACCCATGCACAAGTATCAGACCTATGTTGGCTTCAACCTCCAAAAAAAATCAAAAATCTGATCAACAAACAAGAGTGTTGGCTCGGTTAACATTTTTTTATAAATGTTAATAAACTTCGAGTTCTAATTTTAATTCTATTAATTGCATATTTATTAATGGAATTAAAAAAGTTTACCATGGGCTAGATGGTCAAGACCAGCGAAGCGAGCCTTCTGGTTAGTCAAATCATAAGAAAAACTGATATCAAAATCGAAGGGAAATGGAAATCGTGAGACTTAAACTTCTTGTTCTATTGTAGAGGACTACTTGTTGAAGTCAATGTTGGAGGAACGTAATTTAGAAATTATCCCCCTTGAACAGTCTCAATGATTACAACATGGGTTAATGTTATCTTTAACAGCAACCTGTCAATTGTTGTAGTCAATGAGTTTGTTTCTACGATGGATAATGAAAGGTTGATAATTTAGACCTGCTGAAATTAGATCAATCTGTTGGATGGGTGTAGATTGATCAGGTATAGAAGAAGGGAGGGGGCAATAAATTAGGACGACCACTATAATCAAAGGTAAAACAGGCAATTCAACTGACTACGCGTGTGGAATTGGATGGCGTTATTATCTTTTAATTATTAATTTAGGTTGTGTAGTACATGGATCCAACTATTACTAATTGTCTAACTAGTGTGGAATGATTGATAGTTTTGGGTCTGATGAATCAGTGTAGTTGGAGGATGATTTTTAGTGGGGAAAAAGAAGATAAAGGAGGAGAAGGAGGAAGAAAATGGGGGAAAAGGGTTTGTGAAGGTGAAGTTTTTAGTATTTCTCACCCACTTAGCGTTGTAATTATGTGAGAGATGAGATTGTGCATTTCCTCCTGAAACAAAATAATGGTTTTGTTTGATCATATGATGAAAAAAGAAGATTCAAGGTAGCTAATTAAATATATTTTATCGATGCTAAAGGTAGGCTTGTTGCGAGATTGACTAAGGGTGCTTGCAAATTGGAATACTCCAATACTCGATGACAGTCACCATCGCAAAATCAATCACATGCCGTGGAATGGTGTATAACAGATTGGCGCAGCGTGAATACCTTCATTTGTCAGCATGTGTTTGATTTTGCGACAATGTGACAATGATGATGATTACCATTCTTCTGGATGATATATTTAAAATCAGGATCCTCTATTGTGAAGTATTCTCAGGATTTGAGAAAAAGAGTTACTAGAGCTGTAAATATTACTCTATACGTTACTGTACTTTATATACACTTCTCATCACTGTTAACATTAAACTATAATGTAAAAACATTTTCCATAAAATAATAAATACTGTTGAAGGAGAAATATTTATAGTAAATTTAAGAAAAGTATGCGTATATCCCACACTATTTTCTTATAATAAAGTTTTTCTTTACAATAACAAATTTATTTTTTGTCGTTGAGTTTCCAAAACCGTTTATTCTAGAATAGATTATTTTTATAGATTGACTTCGAATTTGAAAGAATAACTAGAGCTTTTTCAAGTAAAAATAGTTTTCCAAAGGCAAGATAATAAACTTTAATTTATTAGAGATTAACGGCCGGTTGCACGAAAGCCAATTAATTTTAATCCCTGTAGAATAGCGCCATTCTACGGAAATTAATTAAACTTATTTATTATTCTACTGATTAAACTTAATGGAGAGAATTTAGTTGCACAAATTACAATTACAAGCGATAACGCCGATTAGTTTAACCGGCGTAAAATATATTTAACCGCCTGATCACCGATGATTAAATCTCACTAATGTCCGTTAAGTTAAATTTTATAGGTTACTAGCCGGCAGACTCGCTTCGCTCGCCTTAACCGTCTAGCCAGGGGGTTCCGCTCCCTGGACCCCCGGGGGGTCCAACTAATTTCCATTGTGATTAGATAAATTTACAGAAATAGGTGATTTTGGGGAGAATTTTGATACCATTACTTAGTATGCATCTAGGGTCTTAATCAAACAGTGGTATTTCGATTATATAGATATAGATTTCACTCCATGTGGCCTTGAGGTTCTTGAGAAATTGTGATCAACTAAATTCAAAAAATCCTAAATTTTGAGATGAATCATGTAACCCTATTTTTCACGTGTTTAGCACCCCAGCTGAAAATTTGAACTTTTTTGGCCTTGTGGTTCTTGAGAAATTATAATCACCTAAATTTTCAAAATCGTTAATCTATGGTAAATTAATTTCACAACTAATTTTTTGTTGATTTTCTGATCAATACCTATTTTTACAAAAATTCTCAGGCTCATGTACTGTTACAAATACAGCCAAACAGCTTAAAGGAACAGCTGATAGAAGTCAACCGTTTTTAATCATATGGCAGACCCCTTAGCAGCGTTATTTACACTGTCTTTGAACAGCAAAAGACTTTGCACTTTGCATGTAGGCTACCATACAGTCGGAGCCTTGCAATATGTGGGAAACATATGACTGGGTATGATGAAATGTTATTATGCCAGGTTGATGACATCTGTTAAGTGCAAATTTCAAAATATTTGGCTGTTTATCACCAAACTTTTCAAAAGTCGTAGATTTTGGGGCTAATTTTGAAACTTTTTTCCAAGGTACATCTAAGGCCGATACTTAACATGAATACCAAATTTTATCTGATTTGACCTTATGGTTCTCTAGAAATTGTTGTCACCTAAATTTTCAAAAATCTTCAATTTTGGGGTAAATTTTGAAACCCTTTCTTAGCACGCGTCTAGTCCCCCTACTGAATACGTGTACCAAATTTTATCGTTTTTGGTCGAGTGGTTCCTGAGAAACTGTGATGAATGAGTGAGTGAGTCAGTCAGTGGTATTTCGATTATATAGATATAGATGTATTATTTTACTAGAACACGGATCTGCAAATTAGGTCGTAGGTGTTAAAAACCTTCCAAAATGAATAAAATCTATTAAGAATATAATAATATTGAGATAGTTGAATAATGATACAAATAATTGACATTGAAATGATTCTAATTCATCTTTTTTCTTAACTTCAGAATCAGCAGTTGATCAAATTATAGTGTAGCCAGATTGTGCCCGTTCGGTTAACGAAAATTAACTAATCGATCTTTGTGCAACAGAAATAAACCCGTTATACTTATGACGATTAGTTAACTGACATTAAACTCCTTATTCAATTTGCTTTCGTGCAACCGACCATAAGTCTTGAATATAAATGAACTATGAGACAACTCAATTAAATAATATTTATATATCACCAGTACTGTACATTAGTTACCCTAAACCCTGAATACTATTGCATTAGTTGAGGCTTGAAATATATTTTTATATATATTCCACATTCACCCGCCATTTAACATTTCCAGGACACACACACACACACTCTCTCTCTCTCTCTCTCTCTCTCTCTCTCTCTCTCTCTCTCTCTCTCTCTCTTCCAATGAAGGTATTACATACAATATTTCATACGTAATACTTATAGCACATGTATTGCTGAATTTTGAAAGATTTAACTTGTATTATTGAACATTAACGTTGCCCACAGTTTTGGTCATAATTTAAGGCTGTAAGAGTCATCACTTTCACTTGAGAGTATAAATGTCCTCCTATGAATGGCCCACTTATTCATCCACTAAAGAATAAAATTATCTTGTGAAATGCACTTACATTTCCCCCTTTCATTTAGAAGATTATTTAGATGTATGATAATACGTACATAATATGCCAGCTTTATTGTAGGGTTCAACGAATATTCTCTTTTGAAATCATGTCATAAATTTCAAGTGTCCTCCTTACAGTGTCCTGACATGTTCACTTAACAAATTGATAATAATGATAATAATTGCAAGCTCACTTTTCAATCGAGGCCAGCTTCGAACTACTACATTAAAACAAAACTATTATGGATTCGGATCTCTTATGGCCGGTTGCAGGATAGCCAATTAAATAAGTAGTTTAACGTCGTTTAACTAACTGGGTTTATTTCTGTTGCACAACGATCCATTAGTTATTTTTTGTTAACTAAACGGGCACAATCTGGCAACACTGTAATTTGATCAACAGCTGATTCTGAAGTTGAGAAAGAAGATGAATTAGAATCATTAATATTAACAAAAGTTAATATTAACAACGCAGATCGTTATGGAACAATAAATCCAAGAATCATTTCATTGTGAATTATTTGAATCATTATTCAACTATCTCAATATTATTATATTCTTAATAGAATGATACTATTCAATTTAAAAGGTTTTTAACACCTACGACCTAATTTGCAGTTCTGTGTTCTGGTACAATAAAGTAAATTCGTATGGCTTTTCGTGGTGGGGAGACCCTTACGGGTAGTTCCACCTCGCCTCGTTTTTTTAACGACTGCTTTTTTTTATATGCAACCGGGACCGACGGCTTAACGTGTCCTCCGAAACACGGGAGTGGCTCGAGAAAAATATCTTGTACTCAACTGGGATCGAACCCAGGACCTTTGGCTTATCAGACCAGCGATAAGCCAACTCGGCTACGCCGACTCCCCTGGTACAATAAACATAACCTATAAAATGTAACTTAACGGGCATTAGTGAGATTTAATCCTCGGTGAGCGGGCGGTTAAACGTCTCTTACACCGGTTAGCTTAATCGGTGTTATATCTTGTAATTTGTTCTTTGTTCAACCAAATTGTCTCCATAGAATGACGTCATTCTACGGAGATTAAATTTAATTGGCTTTTGTGCAACTGGCCGTTAGTTTCATAATTTTAAGATTTATTAGACTTTTGTAATTCATCCCATTGAACGAGATGTAGGCCTGCGAATCATATTGATTCAGATATTCATCAATCACCATCATACAATTCATTACCCACGCACAGGTCTCAGACCTATGTGGGCTTCATCCTCAAAAAAAAATTAATAAAAATGAACGAATGAATAAGATTGTGCTAATAAAGAGTTCACTAATAAAGATTCTAGGCCGTACTATGAAACAACCTTTCATCCCATATGAATTGCATCATTCGTGTTTTATTTTATATTTTCTTGGTGAACACATTCAACTTGACACATACAGAAATGTATCAACTTGTGTCATACGATTCTACATTGAATTGGCATTCTTTTTTTCGGAAGAGAAGCCCACATAGATCTGAGACCTGTGCGTGGGTAATGAATTGGCTGATGGTGAATGATGAGTTGGACCAACCTGTCTACTGTCCAAATACCAATTACAACACTCCTATGATATTCAATTCATATGAACGTTAAAAAATCATATCTGAGAAGGACACGAGCCATTCTCCTTTGTGCCAGACTTCTTAGAAGAAGAAAAAGACAGTGAAATGACACAAAAGGAAACGGGCAATTAATCATGTTTATTGCTTGGCCGTGAGAAAAGCCGAAAAAATGAAAGACAAAAGCTGGCACGTACTACGCATGCGCAGAAGCAGACGACATGAAATTTATTTACGATTCACATAATGCCTGCTGCTGTTCCTCACAGCTTAATAAAACAATAATAATGGCGTCACATCCTGTGATTGTTCCTTCGGCCAGGACTACCTAGCGTGCTATGGTGGAGGAATGACAGCGAAGGCAACTCGCAACGAAAATTATCCGACTCGGTTGACACTTTGTTGAAGGTTGATGTTGAATAAGTAGAAATTATTAGATGCAGAACAGCGGAGGTGTCCATCACCCTTGAAAACATAATACTTATCTCCCCTTCCCCTAAAAGTCAAGTAAATGGGAGGATCCAGTGACTACCCTTCGACGTATTTTTTACAAGCCGGGTTCACACTACCTATGCCAAACCTGCCAACTGAACCTGCTTTCGATATAGAACAAGAAGTAATAAATAAAGGTTTAAATACCTGCGTTTTGGTATCCAATAATTATTTTATTCACTAACGGTTTCAACCCTTCTATGGGGTCATCATCAGGTGGTTGTGGACGTTATTATGTCATTGCCGATTCGGCAATTCGTCGTAATGTAAAACGTCGGAAAATAAAAAACACACACATCACATAACATGAAACGAATACGAGGATGACAGGACGGACAACACGCTCGCGCTGACTGACAAGTCCAGACTTGTAATAACGTCCACAACCATCTGATGATGACCCCATAGGAGGTTTGAAACCGGTAGTGAATAAAATAATTATTGGGTACCAAAACGCAGGTATTTAAACCTTTTTTTTATATTAACTGGTATCCGGAGGCCGAAGAATTCAACAAGAAGTAATGTGTTGATTGAAGATTAGTGATTTCGAACAAGAATAATTAATCTGTAGAATAGTGGGTACTTGACTTGAAAATGAACGAAAAAGCGGTACGTTTGTAGCTTAAAGCCGCGTCTCCACCAACCGAACATGCTCGGCGAACAGTGTTTGCTGGATTTATCTGATGTCACTGAACATTATTTGGTGTTGGCTTGGTGTGGACGCCTTCTCGAACATTATGATCGGTGTGGTGGGAATGGTGGGAACCTGTTGTTGGTCGTCAATGTTCGCTCACAGACCGAACATCTCAATTAAACTCACGAACATGTTCGGTGACCCATATGTTTAATGTTTGTCTGTTTTTTGTATTCGCCAACAATGTTCGGCAGACATGTTCGGTTGATGGAGACGCGGCTTAAGATATGGTGTCTAGAGGACATCAACTCGTTTCCTAGTCCACCGTTTCGTGTAACGTGTAAGATGAATACATCACTTGATAAAAAAATACTTGAACACAAAATACTTGGGACGCCCGGCCTATGAAAGCTGTGCTGAGTTGTGCAACTAGCACATCTCAACACAGCATAGCTCTCGGTGGCCGGGCGTTCATTGGAAACCATTGGTTCTATTTTAAAAGCTGTCCCAGCATAGCTCAGCACAGCTTTCAGTGGCCGGGCGTCCTAAGCATTATTAAAATATGTTAAATAATAATGTTGAAGTTGGTCCAACATGGAGAATGTAATGGGCTGTGTTACTTTACAAAAGTATCAAAATTTATAGCACTTTAGTTAGAATAGAAATTGACTGACGTGAAGTCTCAATAGTAAAAATAGTAAGATTCTCAGTAATAATAATACTTGTAGTTACTTATATTTATTTATTTTACTTGAATGAGATAAGAAATTTATATTTATTAAACTTTAAATTGGACAATTTTGTATTGAATTGATAACTTTTTAAAAATATGTCTTATTAATGTGATGCCGATAATATTACTCCTATTCATTCAAGATAATATTTTTCGGCTCAAATTTTTTTGTAAAAATTTAATATTATAATTGATTTTTAACTGTTTTTTAATGTTTCGTTTCAAGTGAACTTTTAAATTAATAGTAGTTGTGAGAAGATTCATTTTGTTGTTTTTCGAGTGAAGGTTTTTAGCAACCTTAAATTTTTAGTCTGTGTTAACCTCAATGTTTTGGACGATGTACATTATTCGAAATTTCTGAAGGGAGCAGTTTTGGACTTGCAATCTGTTGCGCCTCCACATTCGTTGTAAATTTGTCACAATAAATAAATACATATTTGTGAGTTCAAATTAAATTATTAATGAATCAATATCTGAATCCCCCAAACCAAGTAATCAGTTTGAATAATGGATTGGGATATATTATGTTATCATTGTCACCAGGAAGTAAGTAACAAGTGTAGCAAGCTCGTACCTTATGAGCTGAATTGATGAAAATAATACTTGATTTGCACTTCCAGTACTTACTTTTTTCATTAAATGGAGTATATTTAGCTAGTGTACATGTAACTCAGGTGTATTGGTGTACATTATTGTAAGCAATCTTAGTCGCATCACTGAGTCAGTTACGCTACAACAATCACCCCACCATTGTCATGGTTCGGCTACTTTGAAGTTTTCAACTGTCCCACAGTTGTAATCATGAATACTTATGATAGAGGAATAGGTAACTCTGCGGTTATTTTCATAAATTTGAATTTAATAAATGAAAACAATGTTTAGACTCAACTAAGGTACTATAAGGACCAGGTACCTGCAACTGACATGTTGGTACCAATCGTTCTATTGCAATTCTGATTTATCATGATTGAAATGATCAATTTCAAATAGGATGCAGATACACAATCTAAATTTGAATTTGCCGCCAACGCATTAGAACCAAAATGTCAGATGCGGGTAGCTGGTCTTAAAAGAGCCTTAGCCTGGAGTATTATTCATTATGGATATCTTCCACAATATCACCTTCCCCACTACTAAGAAAGCTATCTTTCTTTTTTACCATCATCTTATCTTTAGTTTCTTACATGTTTCCTTAGAAGTGTATTCCTTCCGATCTTGTTTATTTCCTTCTCCAGATAGCTCTTTATTTAATATGATTTTGAATGCATTTTCAACGTAACGTACAATCTTATTATTTCAAAACGTAACTCAAACGTAACTTGCATTTGTGCTCTGACGTCTGACTATCATCGTTTGTATCCCAATTTCGGTATTACCGAAATCATGAATTATGCTGCTCGGCTTCCAACTACTATGTGGGTTTGGACAAACGGACAGCGGACGTAGCAGCAATACACTACAATTGCTATTTACGATATAGGTTCATGTACCAAAAGCATCAATTTTAGTGTATTTCGGCCTCTGCTGTCCATTGGAGCATAGTTGGAAACCGAGGTGAGCTTCAATTTGAGTCTCAATCAGTATTACAGTATTGGTAATATTAGACATGAAACATGAAAATCGAGTGAAACCGGTCCCAGAATGTAGCCTATATTATTTAGTATTTTACCAGAAAACTGAGATAGTTTCGGCTTTGTTGCTATTATGATTATGAAATCGCATTTTCAAGCCGTATGAATAACCATTTGCATTTATCAAAGTTTATAAAATTAATTGCGA
Source organism: Conomelus anceps (assembly GCA_948455865.1). Classification (NCBI taxonomy): domain Eukaryota; kingdom Metazoa; phylum Arthropoda; class Insecta; order Hemiptera; family Delphacidae; genus Conomelus; species Conomelus anceps. Next base: position 16,122,165 of record OX418227.1, on the reverse strand, counting down.
ATCTTTTCAACAATAATTGAAGAATATCGTTCCAAAAATATCGGATTCTTGTTTCTTTTCCATGCTGAATTAGTTGGTGTTTGTTTGAAATTTATTCCTAGGACAGGCCAAGGAAATGGTAGACGAATGCCGTAGCAGGTATCTGTTCAATCAGAGTTCAGCTACGAAGCTCCTTGGACATTTTTGTAAGGGTGACCGATTGGATTGGCCAGCAAAAAAGACTCTTTTCTCTGCTGTAAAATCACTTCCCGGTGGTTCGGAACCCACCTAAAACTGTAGGTCCAATGCATCATTCACCATCATCCATAGGTTTCAGACCTACATCGTCGAAAAAAAGAGGAGAGAAACAACAGGAAGCGGAAGGGCGATGATGTAGAGGAAAGAAGTGGAAAGGAAAAGTGTGTGTAAGAGAGAAAGAGGGTGTGAGAGAGCGATAAGTGAGTGAGAAAGAAAAAGGACTGGTGTAAAGAGTTTTAATATGAACCGTGAACCGTGCTCATAGTGCGCCAGTGAGGAATAACGGTTACCTGATGTATGTGTCTACCTCCCGGTGATACTATAGTACGGGAGTGTATACGATGACTCATACAGTACCAGACCAGGAGATAGAGAAAGAGAAAGAGCTCCAAAAGTCGACAAAGTTAAACAGAAACTGAAAAAAAACGGTTGGCGATAACTGAGGAAAAGATTGAAAAAAGTGATCGAGTAGGTTTAAAAGAAAAAATAATACTTCAGTATGAAAATTTAAAAAAGGGAGTGTGAGAAAGAGAAGCTGTGTGAGAAAGGCAGAGTGAGTGAGAGAGAGACCGCCAGTGAGAGAGTGGTTTTAGAGAGAGGTAGAGTGTAAGAGAGTGAGGGAGTGAGATAGAACATTTGCCTTGAATTGAATTGGTTTGTAGAGAGAGAGAAAGATATGAGAGAGAGTGTGAGAGTGTTAGTGTGAGAGAATTAAGAGAGTGAATAGCTGCCTTGAATTGGTTTGTAGAGAAAGAGAGACTGTGTGAGAGAATGGGAGGTAGTTAGGTAGAGAGAGAAGCGTTAGTGAGAGAGAGAGTGTTTGTGAGAGAGCTTGAGATCGACAAGGAGAGGTTGTCAGAGAGAGAAAGAGGCAGGGAGGAAGGAGAGAAAAACAGTCATGGAGTGAGAGTGGTTTCTACAGTAGCAGCTGAGAGAACTCCCAGTAAAAAATGACCATTGTTATTTAAACATCGTGTATATTTCATGTTCAAGTGGAAGTCAAAACAGTAGTCTTCATAAACTTGAACCTGTTATGGATAATATCCAATATAATCATTGCTATTTTCCACAAGCGTGTTTGTGTTTCCGTATAATATTTTTCCTGCAACTGCTCGTAAAGTAGTTCTTTACGTACTGAAAACTAATTGTAAAATACCTCTTTACTGCTCAGCAAGCGGTAAAGTACTTTACGCTCGCCAGCTGTTTTCTCTACGCTTCTGTTTTGATTTTGATGTCTTCTCATTGGTGGATCACGGAATCCGTGAAATTCACATAACCTCAAAAAAGGCGAACGCTAACCAAATTCGCGCATGGTCTGTGATGTTACAAACTACAAGCTTTTATTGTGTTGGAATCCAGAACTGCAGTTTTAGGAAAAATATAGTATGCAATTCGCGCGTGAAGCTTCTTTATCGCTCTCGCAAAATTACTGCGCTCCGCTACGCGTCGCGCAGTAAATGTTTTGGCTCGAGCGATAAAGTCGCGCTTCACGCTCTTAATACATAAATAACTATTTCTGTACAAGGGCTGTTTGGTAAATACAGTAAAACATGCATTTTTTCGTGGGACGCGCAAACTAAGCAAAAATTGGCCTAGATAACCTAAATGTTGATCAGCTGGCCTGTGGTTTGCGAAATCTCTCTGGAGTAAAACTTCGAGTAATACTAGTGACAGAAGTTTTTTGATGCAACACAAAATACTAGAACTATACTCTGTTCATGGAAACGAGAGACAACCCGAAACCAACGTTTGTGTGAGTGAGAAAGTGATGACTCATATCAGCTGTACACCGATCGATTAATTTCTACCAGTTCATACTTGGTTCAGTGTCACAGTCGCTGTCACAGTTATCGGTTCACTTATATACTGCGCGTTAATTGTGAATCGGTCTTGTTGTTCGAAGATACACTCTCGCACGCGCATCGTTGTTGACATCGTCTCTCCTTTCCGTGAATATAGTAATAATAAGGTTCTCAACTTGTAAAATAGACCACATTTACTAGTCGATTCATAAAATAAGCCCCAGTTTTACTAGTCGATTCACGCAGTTGGCATGAAAAGTAATACCGTATAAAATTCTATACTTAAATTTTTCAATAACCGATATTATCACATGAAAGGGTGCAACTATAGATGTAAAAATAAGATATAATATAAATTATGTATTATTATGCTATTAATATGTCTAAAAATGTAATAGAGCTTTTTTAGTTCACTAGTACACTGAATAATTGTGTTTATTCAACAGAATTTCATATTAACTTTTTTGGTGAATTTAACGACTTGCAGTCAATTTCTAATTATGAATAAGTAATATTTCACTCACTCCTAGGCCGAACGTTTTCGAGTTATGGAAACTCATCTTCAAGGCATCCTAGATCGGCGATGTTGGTTTGTTTGTTAGAAGAATTGTGGTTTTTGTATAATGTGGTCAAAATTTTTGTGTGATTTAAAATTTAATTGTTCATTGAGGATGTTTTGTTTATTGTGTGTGGTGTGTTTGTAAATTTCAAATTGTTCCGTGTCCTTTATATTTTATAATTATATAGAATGTGTACGTTGGTAGTGATGTCAGTGAAAGTGTGCCCAGTTTGAATGATATGTTTAAAGTGGACACACTTTTACTGACATCACTTAACCTACACCTTTTTTTTACCAACCTACATATAAAATCTAAAGGACACGAACTCAACACCTTGGAACAATTTGAAATTTACAAACACACCATACACAATAAACATTAACTTTTTGGCCACATTATACACAAACCACAATTCTTCTAACCGACAAACCAACATCGCCGATCTAGGATGCCTTGAAGATTAGTTTCCAATACTCGAAAACGTTCGGCCTAGAGAGTGAGTAAAATATTACTTATTCTTAATTAAAAATTGATTGCAAGTCGTAAAATTCACTAAAAAAGTTAATACTGTATTTCGTCAACGCAGTTAGCAACGCAGTTCGTCATGGAACAAGAAACCAAGAATTTCATGTATCACAAGCTGATTGCTGGTATTACTAGATTGAATTCTCTCATGCATTGGGCCCCAGAATGTTATTACTTGCGACCCAATAAATTGTAATTAATATAATTACACATAATACAAGTATAACTTTACGCTTATAAATACAGGAACACACATTTCATTGGGATATTCAACAATCAGGACATTGGGAATCAGGAGTAGAGTCTGCAACCTGCACTCCAGATACGTTAGCTGAACTTAGCTTGACAAGATTGATACATAATTCATTATAAGATGAAACTACTGTAAATCAATGAAATAAAACATTTAATTAGTAGACTAATTAATCTTTGCTATAACTTAATTCAGGGCAGCATTTATTTCTTAACTGCAATATAACCTGTCTGATTGTCTGAACCCCATTTACACCACTGATGTTTCATCCGATTGGCCAGCAAAAAAGACTCTGTTCTCTGCTGTAAGATCACTTCCCGGTGGTTCGGAAACCACCTAAAACGTTAGGTCCAACTCATCAATCACCATCATCCAATTCATTACCCACGCACAGGTCTCAGACCCGTGTGGGC